>JAQHUG010000169.1:1861591-1878574 GCA_028555095.1 Dicrostonyx torquatus | reverse complement strand
CTCTGCCAGAGGTCCTGAGTTCCATTCCCAGCAACCACATGACAGTTCACAGCCATCATAATAGGATCTGATGCCCTCTTCTGACACATAGGTATACATGTAGACCACTCATACATAAAATATAAGTTAAAAAAGTTAAAAAGGGGAATAGGGTAAACACACAAGCCTGTAAGTCTAGCTACACAGAAAACTGAGGCTGGGAAGGTTCAGGCTAACCTAGGTAATTTAGGGAGACCCTTTCTCAAAATACAGAAGGGCTGAGAGTGTAGCTCAGAGAGTGCTTGCTTAACAGGCATGCAGAAAATTCAGTCTTTAGCACAGAGGGAGAGAGTGAGAGACAAAACAGGTGAGAAGCAGTGGTTTGGGGCTTTGGAGATGCTATTATTATTTTACTTTTATTTGTATGGGGGTAGGGTATGTCTGTACATGCCACCGCCTATGTGGTCAAAGGGTATTTGGGGTCATTTCTTACATCATATGGATCAGGGATAAAACACAGGTCACAGACTTGGAGGCAAGCGCCTCAGCTAAGCCACAGAACTAACCAGAAGATGCTGGTTTAGATTAGATGGAATAACGTGGAAGGCCTTTTGGGAAGGTGTATGAGAACAGCCTAGGATGAAATGAGACAGAAAGCGGATGGCCTGGTGTGCTGCAGCCATGGGCACACCACCAGGGTCCTTCTCATGCTTCAGACCTTAGCACAGATGTCACCTCATATGGCCTCTGTGTCTGCACAGAAGGGAAAGTCCTAAACAGCCAAGAAGCCTTTCAGAAATCCCTGAAAGTTCGCTTCCAGTGTGCCATGGAGTTCTGGAAGCTATCTTGCCTTGTGCTTGAGTTTACGATGGTGGGGATTGACTGAACCCACAGCCTTGTGAGTGAGGCAAAGTCAGGTGGGGTGGGTTTTTGTGGTATGTGATGTATTGTTTTGGGAAAGGTTTCATGAAGTCCAGACTGGCCTCTTCTGATTGTCCTGCCTCTGCAGTGTTTAGATTAGAGACCTGCCCCACCATGTTCACCCAGGGTTCTTTTTCTACCAAATAATTACTGAGCAGGTCTATAACTGCCTCCCCTCTGTAAGACAAACGTGGGTATAGGTGTAACTTGTGTTTTCCCTAAAATTATTAGCTCTGAGTATTAACTTATTCTTTACCGGGGTGTGTGTGTGTGTGTGTGTGTGTGTGTGTGTGTGTGTGTGTGTGTGTGTGTGTGATGGGTTTCCTCCATTTAAGCAACTTTGCTCAGCACCTACCGCAGAGACAATGATTAGAGACTGGGCATCTGCACATAAGTGGTTTTATTTGCTTGGATCCTGGAATACTAAAGGGCTTCTCCCTCCCTCAACCCCCTTCTGGGGGGGGGGAAGCTACATTATCTGGGGTGGAGAGCGGGCCCCTGATGCCTGAAGACTCATTTCCTGTCCGTTTGCCCTTCACACCTTCCTGAGCCCAAATGGGAGGCCCAGCTGCGGCCCGAGGGGGAGGGGCGCGGCCGCCCGGCAGATGGCGACATTTACATACAGCTGGGAGGCCCTTCCGAGGCGAGGCTCCTGGCCTGACGTCTGGTGAGTCTAGTGATGCTGGATTTGGGGAAAGAGAGGCTTTGTTTTGAGGCGAGGAAACACTCATGTATGCATAAGTGGGGCCTTCCACCAAGAATCCAGGATCTTCATCGTATTAACTCAAGGTTACGTCCGTGGGCCTCCCAAACACTTAGAACCTCACGCACAGCCAGCTGGAGACATATACACAGCCCTCACAGGTTCATAGTGTCCTCCACAGTGGACAGGACCTCACGTAATCACTTACAGGATAGAGAGGAATACACATAGCCACGTAGTAAAGTCACCTGTACTTCAGTTCTCCCGCTCGGGAAGACACAGAATCTTAGAATCCTCTGTAGTCTCGCATCCGTGTTAACTCCCGACACCAGAGAGCCACATAACACACACAAAGTCAGTTCGTCTTCTAGTAGGCCTTCGCTGGGCACGCAGATTATCACTTTCAACTCCTGTCACCTTCAGATTGGCGCCCGCACACGCTCAGGATGAACCTCATCAAGTCGCCGACATAGAGTTCTTGTGTCCCTTTCCCTACGACCCTCTCCACCCTTGATCCCTGGAAGCCAAGGGGCTGGCTGAGGGGGCGGGGCGTCCCCTCAGATATAAGGCTCCGGGATTCAGCAGCTGCGACTCCCGAGGCTATCCCCCACCCTGTCCCCAAAAGCGATGGTCTCCCTGCAGGTGGCTCTGCTTCTCCAGACGTTGATCCTGGCTCTTCTCATTTCCCAGGTCAGACTCAGCAGGATACAGAAAAGAAAGGGACAGATGGGGTCGGGCAGAGACCTGGAGGTCCTAGGGAGTTTCGTGGGGCAGACAGATGCCTAGGTCTCCGAGGTCCCCTAACCCTGTGGCCCTCTCCGTCCTAGGCACTGCCGACCGGTGTCTTCGAGCTGCAGATTCTTTCTTTTGGGCCGGGACCAGGCCCCGGGGCCCCGCGGTCCCCCTGCAACGCCCGAGGCCCTTGCCGCCTCTTCTTCAGGGTCTGCCTGAAGCCGGGAGCTTCCCAGGAGGCCGCCAAGTCCCTGTGCGCCCTGGGCGCAGCGCTGAGCACTCGTGGTCCAGTCTACACGGAGCAACCCGGAGCGCCTGCTGCCGCCTTGCCGCTACCCGACGGCCTCGTCCGTGTGCCGTTCCGCGATGCCTGGCCGGTGAGCCCAACCCTGATGCCCAGCTCTCCACCTCCTTCTATCCCCAGATCCCGACACCTTAACTACCCCTGGAACCCACGTTCCCAGAACCCTCAGCACTCCTCCTTGGGAATGTCTAAAACCTGGGATTCTCATATTTTTGTGGTTCTGTTTGATTGGTTATGTATGTATGTATGTACTTAGTTGGGGAGGGGGACACACATGTGCCACAGTGACATGTGGATATCAGAGGACAATTTGTGGGAGTCATGTCAGTTCTGTGGGACCCAGGGATTGAACTCTCATTTCCAGGCTTTCTCTCATTATCTGGTGTTATCTCCTCATCCTGGCTGTCTTTGAACTCACTGTGTTTCTGAGCCTGGTCTTGAATTCCCGATCTTTCTGCCTCCGCCTCCACCCACACCTCCACTTCCTGAATTATAGGCATGCAATCAGCAAGCTGGGGTTGGGGGGTTGTCTTTGTCTTTATTCTAGATCTCCTTGATCTTCCCAAGTGCTTTCTTGGGCTCCCCTAATCTCTCCTGTTTTCACCTTCAGTTCTTCTGGTTGGGACCTGCCTCATCAGGCCACCGTCAGAGTCCTAGGGCTTCCGTGCAGCCTGCAGAGCTTAAAAAGGAGCAGGCCCGTATTTGGAATTTACACAAGTTTGGGCACTTCACTTTTTCCATCCTCGATTTCCTCACCTGTGAGGAGGAAGCCCGGTACTTTCCTTTTGTACAGGGTCTTGCTAGGTACTCTATCCTGACCTCAAACTTGAAACCCTCCTACCTCAGCCTCCTGAGTGCTGGGATTACAGGCTTGTGCAAACACACCTGGCACAATGATCTTTTTGAGGTACTCAATAGGTATCCGGAACGAGGCCAAAATGTTGCTGGCTCTCTTGGCCGCTCCTTCGGGAGTGTTCCTTATTCAGCCCCATAACTGGCTTCCAGACTCCATGCCGTGTTCTGACCTTCACTGAGAGACTTCTCTGACCACTAGCCTCCATTCTTTCTCCTCTCCCTTCTCCATCCAACCAGGGCACCTTCTCCCTCATCATTGAAACTTGGAGAGAGCAGCTGGGAGAGCGGGCTGGAGGTGAGTGTCTTTGATCTTGGAACTGTGGTAGGCAGGGGAAATGAGGGGTTCAGGACAGACATGGGGCTGCCTTTAAGGTGGAGCGTTTATGGGACTCCTGGGCCTATAATGTCATCATAGGGATGTCCTGAGATGTGGTGCTGGGATAGTGGCTCTAAATCTGTGGGCAGTTTGGGTATAGAAGAGTCTCGGAGGATGATGGCTTAGTGGTTGGGAGTGCTTGTTGCTCTAATGGATGCTGGGCTCAGTCAGCTCCCTGCATCTATGCGGTGCCTCACATCCATGGCTCTAATTTTCTAATGTTTTCTTCCTGTGCTTTTCATGCCTATGCCACCTACACACGTCCAGGTAAAACACTCATACACATAAACTAAATAAAGAAATCTATTTTAAGGGTCCTGATGGTAACAATGGAGAGACTGTGTCCTGGTACAGGTTGAGCATCTCTGATCCAAAAATGAGACATCTAAAGTGCTCCAAAATCCATTTCTTTTGTTTGTTTTTTAAGTTATTATGTATACAATATTCTGTCTGTGTGTATGTCTGCAGGCCAGAAGAGGGCACCAGACCTCATTACAGATGGTTGTGAGCCACCATGTGGTTGCTGGGAATTGAACTCAGGACCTTTGGAAGAGTAGGCAATGCTCTTAACCACTGAGCCATCTCTCCAGCCCTGTTTTTTGTTTTTTGAGTCAGGGTTTCTCTGTAGTTTTGGAGCCTGTCCTGGAACTAGCTCTTGCAGACCAGACTGGCCTCGCACTCACAGAGATCCACCTGCCTCTGCCTCCTGAGTGCTGGGATTAAAGGCGTGTGCCACCACCGCCCGGCCATTTATTTAATCTTATTTTTCGTAATGTATGCTAGGCTTGGACTCTACCATTAAGCCTTGCCCCCAGCCCCTCTCTGGTAAATTCTAGGCACACTACTGCAGAGCCATCTCCTTAGCCCTGATTTTGTATTTGAAACAATGTCTCCTTGTAGCCCAGGCCGGCCTCAAAATGTCCATATAACCAAAGTGGTCTTGAATTCCTGCCCCCCCCCCATCTATCTCCTAAGTGCTAGGATTACAGGAATTGCCTCCACTGTGCTGGGCTTAAATTTTAAGTCTTTTTCTTGAAATGGGTTCTAGAATAATGTAGATAGGCCTTGAACTCGGTGTGTATCCCAGGCTGTCCTGGAATTCACCATTTTCCTGCCTCAGCCTCCTTAGTGCTGATGTTATAACGTGAGCCACCACTTTGGGCTTGTTACTTCCCAGCTTTCTAGATAAGGTTACTGTCCAGATACCAGACCTTGGACCATCTGTCTGGTCGACCTTTTGCTCTTTTTGAGACGTCTACTGGGATCACAGGCGTGAGCAGAACCACTACAAACTGGAAGACCTTGCAGGGGCGCTATGACCTCACTTCCGGAGGCGTCCATAGATATTGATGTTACAAGATGTTAAAAGTTTCCTATTTTAATATTCAAGCATTCTGGGACAAATATAGGCGTAATTTGGTTTCTGGGAAGCCTGTTATCCTGACACTAGATGAAGTGTGACATTCAGGTTCCTGGGTGCATTAGGGGAGGGGGCAGGCATGCTTACTAAGGAGAGCATCTAGTCTTCATCTCTCAAGGAACTCCCAGGGTTAGATAAGGAAGGATGGGCATGCCCTGAGTCCCAGCGCCCTTCATTATCTCCGCAGGCCCCACCTGGAACCTGCTAGCACGTGTGGCCGGCCGCAGACGCCTGGCGGCTGGGGGTCCGTGGGCCCGCGACGTGCAGAGCGCTGGTGCATGGGAGCTGCACTTTTCCTATCGCGCACGCTGTGAGCCGCCTGCTGTAGGAGCCGCCTGCGTGCGCCTGTGCCGCTTGCGCAGTGCCCCCTCGCGGTGTGCCCCAGGACTGCTCCCCTGTGCGCCCTTCCCAGAAGAGTGCGAAGCCCCACGTGAGTCCCTCTGGGTGGCATGGTCCCTGCTCTCTCTCCTGCCCTTTTTGTTTAAGCGAGGATCCCAGTCCCCTCCCACATCCCATCCATCTTCTTCAGGGAACTGAGGGCCCTGGATCTCAGCCTGTTCTCGCATTCACATCTTGTTCTCTCTGCCTCTCCTCTGCTTCCTGCAGCCATATGTCGAGAGGGCTGCAGCCCTGAGCATGGCTATTGTGAAGAGCCTGATGAATGCCACTGCCTAGAGGGTTGGACTGGACCCCTCTGCACTGTCCCTGTCTCCACCAGCAGCTGCCTGAACTCCAGAGTCCCAGGTCCTGCCAGCACTGGGTGCCTTTTACCTGGACCTGGGCCCTGTGATGGGAACCCATGTGCCAATGGTGGCAGTTGTAGCGTCAGTATCTCTTTCCGACTTCATCTTGATTTACAACTCCGTGTGTGTGTGTGTGTGTGTGTGTGTGTGTGTGTGTGTATACATGTGCTCACTTGCATGCTTGTGCATGGAGACCAGTGTCTTTATCACTTTCTACTTAATTTATTGAGACAGGGTCTCCCACTGAGCACAGAGTGGGCCGGGCCGGCTGGACTGTCGGGCCTGTTTTCTGTCTCTACTCCTTCAGTACTACTGGGATTACAGATGTGCACCGCCAAGCCCTCTTTTCACATGGGTGCTTGGGGTCTGACCTCAAGTCCTCATGTTGTCATAGAAATCATTTATCTCCTGAACCATCTCCTCAGTGCCCCCTCCCAGACAGGGTCTCACTGTGTTGCCCCGGATGGCCTAGAACTCACTTTGTGGACCTGGCTGGTCTTGAACTCACAGAGAGCCTAATAAGCACTGGGATTAAAGGAGTGTGCTACCACCTCTGGCAAACCCACCCCACACCGATGTCTCTGAGATAGGTTTTAGCTCTGTAACCCTGACAAGAACTTTGAGTAGCTCAGGCTGGCCCAGAACTCCTAATTTTCCTGCCTTAGCCACCTTGAGTGCTAGGATTACAGATTTGTGTTATGTGTCACCATGTCGGACAGGAGTAGAACTTTTTACAGATCTCCTCCTCTCTGGGTTCTGTAACATTGCCTCGCAGCCAGGTAGCAGCAATCTGGGAAGCCTTCCTGGTGGTGTCCTGCCTGCATCTTGGACCTTAAAGTAGGTTAGGATATGATAATGTTATTGAAGAGCAAAAGGTGGACAGTTTAGTGTCACAAGGTGTGTGAGTGGCAATAACGGAGTCCTGTGGGGCCGCTGTGCATTGAAGGTTTGGCATCAGGGCACATATGAAGGGTGGAGGCATCAGACAATGCATCAGACAAGGCTGGACCAATAGGCGGCAGCTAGAAAGGGCAGGCTAGGAAAGAGGCATGGAAGGAGTAAAGAAACAGAGCTGGGAAGGAGGATGCTGGGAGAATAGAACCCCGAGGGCTTTCTGATGCTCACAGCGTGGATGAGACACTGAGACTCAGATTACAGAGAAAGAATGGAAGAAGGGAGCTCAAGGAGCCTTCATCGCTGGAGATATCACCTCTAGAATTTACCGAGGAGGGGCTGGGGGCGTGGATCAAGAGAGGAAGGCCTGCCTAGAATCCTCCAATAAGGAGCTGGCCTGTGACTCAGCGAAAGCGCAGTTGCCCACAGTCCACGAGGGACGGTTTGGGGTCGTGGATCAGGAGTCCTCAAGCACCTTTTTAACATTCAAGAGGCCCAGAAGTCAATCCAAGAAGTTTTGTGGGGAAGCTAGGACTGTAGCTCGGTGGCTGATCACTTGCTTTGCACATAAAGATGCTGAGTTTGGGGCAGGAAAGAAGCCTTCCTAGGGGTAGGTGTGGTGGCTCACCCTTGTAATCCCAGCAGTTGGGACTCCGAGCATCCTGAGTTCCAGGCCATCCTGGGCTCCTTCCTTTCATGGGCGAAGTGGGCATAGAGCTGGTGTGTGTGTGTGTGTGTGTGCGCGCGCGCGCGCGCGCGTGCGCGTGTGTTTGTGTATGGGTGGACAGGGCGGGTGGGTGTCATGTGGTAGGCACAGGTCTGGTGGGAACAGCTTTCTGGGCTTCCAGAGCCTCCTGCAGTCTGGGATTCCACGTACAGAAACAACATTATGGAGTAGATTGAAGGGCATGTGAGCGGCACTCCTGGGGAAGTCCTGTACCCTGGGACTTGGAGCTGGACAAAGAGCCACCCATAGCGGTTAAGGAGAAGGAAGGGATTTGGCTCCAAGGAGCCTCCTGCCCAAAGCCAACTCCTCTCCCTTCAGGAAACCTCCGGTTCCTTTGAATGTACCTGTCCCCGGGGATTCTATGGGCTTCGATGTGAGGTGAGCGGGATGACATGCGCAGATGGACCCTGCTTCAATGGCGGCTTGTGTGTTGGTGGCGAACAACTTGACTCTGCCTATGTCTGTCATTGCCTGCCTGGTTTCCAAGGCTCCAACTGTGAGAAGAGGGTGGACCGGTGTAGCCAGCAGCCATGTCAGAATGGTGAGCTGGGGAAGCCAGAGTGGCCAGGGGTGCGGGGAGGGAGGAGGATATAGAGTTGGGGGAGGGGGTTGGAGTGGGGTCTCTGCATGGCTCATATTGGGTGGGACTCCTGCCTCTATGTGGCACTAAGTCCGAGGGACCTGACCCTCCTCCCTCTACCTAGTCCATTCTATGAAACGGGCAGAATGGTCAGCTCATATATTTGTTGAGAATTTACTGTCTGTCAGGCCTTGATTTAAGCATCAAGGATGTAGCAGAGAGGGAAGCCCAAACCCCTGCGGGTTTGGAGCTGATAGGATAGATGAATATGCTTAGCTTGTTATGGATCAGGAGTGAGGGCAGTGTGGTCAGAGAGTGGAGAGAGAAAGTCAGGCACATGACAGCGGGGACCCTGGGGATCTTGCTCTCTCCCTTTCTTTCTTTCTTTCTTTCTTTCTTTCTTTCTTTTCTTCCTCTTTCTCTTCCTCCTCTTCCTCCTCCTCCCCCCTCCTCCTCCCCCCTCTTCCTCCTCCTCCTCCTCCTCCTCCTCCTCCTTCTTCTTTTTTCCAAGACAGAGCTTCTCTGTGTAGCACTAGTTGTCCTGGAACTAGCTCTGTGGAACAGGCTGGTCTCAAACTCACAGAGATCCGCTTACCTCTGACTCCCAAATGCTGGGATTAAAGGCATTTAAGAGTGCACCTGCAGGAAGGTGCACTCTTGTTTTTCCTTTGAGTGAGATAGAGCCACAGGAAGATTCTAAGAGAACCCTGATTTGACACATGTATTAAATTATTAGATGAGGCCATGCTGGGCATAGTGGCCCATGTCTATAAATCTAGCACTCTAGAAGGCAGAGGCAGCAGGAATTCAAGATTATTCTGGGCTATATAATAAGCTCCATACAGCCTGGGCTGCATGGCCATCTCAAAAAACCAAATAAAGTGTTAAATGAGACCATGAGATGTAAACAGTCTGGTAGGTATGGTGATGCCAAAATATGGTTTGCAGTTGAGCATGGTTGCATAGTTTTGTTTTGTTTTTAAATTTATTTATTATGTATGCCAGAAGAGGGCACCAGACCTCATTATAGATGCTTGTGAGCCACCATATGGTTGCTGGGAACTGAATTTAGGACCTCCGGAAGAACAGTCGGTGTTCTTAACCTCTGAGCTACCTCTCCAGCCCACATGGTTGCATAGTTGAACACTCCAGAGGCTGAGCCAAAGTATCATAAGTTCAAAGTTAGCCTGAGTTAGTATTTAGAGCCATTGTTTCCTTTGGAATGAGTGACAGGAGGGACAGTACTAGACTCTGCCCTTTGGCAAGTACCACCAATTGCCTTCTCTCAGAGGCTCCTCTTTTGCCCACTCAGAACTCAGAGGCACAGGGCACAGCGGCCCTGGGCTGAACCGGAGGAAAGGTGAGAGAGCTTCCAGAAGGAAAGGGCCTATGAGCCGATAGAGACCTGAAGGAAAAGAAGGTGGTAGAGGGGAGAAAAGGAAGGAGAGAAGACTAGGCAGAAGCAGTTATGGGCAGCCTTGCGTGGTGGCCTGCACCTGTAGCCCCCGCATTTGTTCAACTACATATTAAAATCTGTTCAAAATTTGGGGCCAGTTGATTTAAATACGTGGCTCTTGAGACCGGGAACTTTAAAAGTCTGATCAAAGAGAGAGCAGGAGAGCCACAGGGGGCGGGAGGGGACCAGGGGATGCTGACACCGCTTCCCTGCAGGCGGCCTCTGCTTGGACCTGGGCCACGCGCTGCGCTGCCGCTGTCGCGCGGGCTTCGCGGGGCCGCGCTGCGAGCATCACCTGGACGACTGCGCAGGCCGCGCCTGTGCCAACGGCGGCACGTGCGTGGAGGGCGGCGGCGGCGCGCGGCGCTGCTCGTGCGCCCTGGGCTTCGGCGGGCGCGACTGTCGGGAGCGCGCCGACCCCTGCGCCTCTCGCCCCTGCGCGCACGGAGGCCGTTGCTACGCCCACTTCTCCGGCCTCGTCTGCGCCTGCGCGCCCGGTTACATGGGCGTGAGATGCGAGTTCTCGGTGCGTCCCGACGGTGCGGACGGAGTGCCCGCGGTCCCGCGGGGCCTGAGGCAGGCAGACCCACAGCGCTTCCTCCTGCCACCCGCCTTGGGGCTGCTGGTGGCAGCGGGCTTGGCCGGTGCCGCGCTCTTGCTTGTTCACGTGCGTCGCCGAAGCCCTGCCCGGGATCCGGGAGCTCGCTTGCTGTCTGGGACCCGGGAGCCTTCCGTCCACACGCTGCCGGATGCCCTCAACAATCTGAGGATACAAGATGGTGCAGGGGACGGCCCCAGGTGAGGGCGGCACACCTTGTCACTACGGCCAGCTTGATTGTCCTGATTCCTTGATGCATCTTCCCGATTGGCCCCTCTTACCCCGGTATTCTAGCCTTCTTCTGATGGGGTCATTGCAGAATTTTCCCTTGCCAATCTGTGGTTCCCCTCTTTAATGGGTGCGGAAAACAAACAAAGAGAACTCATGGGGTCTGAATGGTCCCCGCTTTCTCTCCTCCCACAGTTCCGCTGACTGGAATCACCCTGAAGACGGAGACTCTCGATCCATTTATGTCATACCGGCCCCTTCCATTTATGCTCGAGAGGTAGTTGAGTCCCAAGTTCTCATGTTCCAGGCCTTGGGCACTTGGCTCGGAGGCAGTCCCCTGCCCCGTGTCTTTTCTAATGCTTCTTTCCCATTTTTTTTTTTTTCAGGCATAATACTGCCCCTTCTCTGTCATCGCCTGGAGATGGAGCCTGAATGTTTTTGTTTGCTTTGTGGTGCCCCAGTTTCTACCCCCACTCACACACACACACTGACTGGAGGCTGGAAAGTGTGTTTGGGAGGACTTTGTGGTTGGAAGTTGTATATAATGCTTATTTATAACCTAATTTTTCTCATCTCCCAAGAGGCATCTATATAAAGGCTCTTATTTTGATCTACTACGTCAGGCTGAGAACTTTGTTTTTGATGTTGGAACTAAGGAAGAGAGATGTCTAGTAAGGAGAATAATAGAATTGCTTTGTTTTTGTTTCTTGTTTTTTTCTCCAGACAGGGCTTCTCTGTGTAGCAGCTAGCTATCCTGGAACTTGCTCTGTAAGACCAGTCTGGCCTCGGACTCAGAGATCCACCTGCCTCTGCCTCCGAGTACTGGGATAAAAAGCGTGTGACACCATGCTGGGAGACTTGTTTTTTGTTTTTAAATTGAGACAGGATGTTATGGCTTGGAACTCTGTAAAGTAGCAGTTCTCAAACATGTGGGTCAAGACCGCCTTAGGGGTCAAATGAACCTTTCTCAAAGTCACACATCAGATATCCTGCATATCAGATATTTACATTATGATCCATAACAGCAGCAAAATTACGGCTATGAAGTAGCAATGAAATAATTTTATGGTTGGGGTTACCATATGAGGTACTGAAGGGACCACTGAATTGTGAGCCAAACAAGCATCAAATTTGCAGCAGCTTCCTGACTTCTGCTTCGTACATACTAGGAATTACAGGCACACCTACTCTGGGCTAGCCTTGGTCCTTTGAAAGGTTCACCAGAAGTTAGGCTCATGGTTATGGTGCAGCACAGGGAAAGATAGATTAAAATCAGCCAAGGAAGTCTGCTTTGGTGTCATAGGCTTTCATCCCAACACTTGGGAGGCAGAAGCAGGTAGATCACTGTGTTTTCAAGGTCTCTCTGGTCTTAGCAACCTTAGCCAGGGTTACATAGTGAGATCCTGTTTCCTGTCTCAGGAAAAAGGGGAAAAAAGGTGGACATAAGAGGATCATAAGTTCAAGGCCAGCCTAAGGTATATAGCAAGAATATTTCTCAAAGACAACAGAAAGCAAATCAAAATGAAAAATAAGCATAAAACTCAACCAATTAGAAGAAGGGTGTGGGCCAGGATCCAGCTGAGTTCCTAGCACAAACATCTGGGTGCCCTCGCTGGTGGATCCATGGACTGCAGGGACTTCTGGCAACACAGTGTGATAATGGATATGGGAGCCCAGAGTTTCCAAGGGATCTTGGTCAGGCAGCCATAGGTTAATTGCCCTCCCAAAGCTGAGCTAACTGAATGTGGCCCAAGCTCTTACCATCATCCATATTATCATTGACTGTCTGGTACATGCCCCCCACTCTATCCCCCACCTATCAGGAACTGTGTTCCTTGGCTTAGAAATACTGCCTCAAAGCCAAGGGCAAAGACTGATATCTTTTAGGGTATCAACAGGTTGATATGAATCCTGAGCTTTTTTTTTTTTTTTAATGTACCTGAAAGTGTCCTTGAACTTTTGATTGACCTGCCTCCTGAGTGCTGGGACTACAGTCCTGTGTTGCCATAGCCAGGACTAGGGCTTGAACCCAGGGTGTTGTGTTTTTGTTTTTGTGGGTTTTTTTTTTTTTTTTGTTTTTTGAGACAGGGTTTCTCTGTGGCTTTGGAGCCTGTCCTGGAACTAGCTCCTGTAGACCAGGCTGGTCTCGAACTCACAAAGATCCGCCTGCCTCTGCCTCCCAAGTGCTGGGATTAAAGGCATGTGCCACCACCGCCCGGCCCCATGGCGTTGTGAATGCTATGAAAACTCTGCCAATTGGCCACATCCTCTATCAAAACATTCTTCTGTGATTCCCAGGGCCTCAGAGTGAAGTCTGCCTGCCTTACACGGTACTGTCCATGGCTCCAATCCCTGTCACTTCTGGTTTTTGCCTACAAAAACTCAAACCCATTCCCTTTACTCCTGCAAGCTGTTGTGGAATATTAGCTTACGATGTGTTACATCCTTTATGCTGTGGAATATTTGTTCAATGATGCAAAGATGTACTGCATTCTTAGTTGCATTTGTTTAACTCTGAAGCTGTGTTGCTTTGCCTGTCTAAAACACCTGATTGGTCTAATAAAGAGCTGAACAGCCAATAGCAAGGCGGAGAGAATAAATAGGAGGAGAAAAAAGAAGACGGAGAAGTGAGAAAAGAAGGAGAGAGGGTACCAAGGGCCACACGACTACACAGAGTAAGAAGGAAAGAAAGACATATATAAAGAAAGATTTTTAAAAAAAAACCCAGAGACAAAACGTATTAAAGAGAAACGGGATAATTTAAGAAAAGCTGGCTAGAAACAAGCCAAGCTAAGGCTGAGCATTCATAAGAAAGAATAAGTCTCTGTATTTTTTGGAGAGCTGGGCGGTAGGGCCCCAAAGAGTGAAAACAAAACAAAACCCCCAACTACAGCAAGCTTCCCACCCTACACACACCTTTTTAAAAATCTCACCAACTCTGGTTACACAAGCATTTATTGATCTAGGTCTTGTTCTAGGAGCTGGAGATATAGTATGAAGATAGGTCCTCACTTTGACAGCTTTCAGGGACTCCTCAGAGTGGTGAAAACACAGGACTTGGGCATTCACGATCTGGTGTGAGAATGGTGACAGCTCCTGGTTCTGTGTAAACTGCATTGTTTGTGTGGGGCGTTGCAACTTCTCTCCGGATCTTGTAGCTGTAACCTGTTCTCAGAGGTCCTCTCTGATCCTGTTGACCTCCCCCTGCTCTGCCGGCTTTAGGATGTCACTCTTTGATACTGGGTGTGGCTCCTATCATTGGCACGAGGCAGGGTTGGCAGAGACGCTCTGTGTCGGGAAGCCCCAGCGCAAAGGGGGCACTTAACACTTAAAGGTCGCAGCGGCTAAACGCAGGAGGGTCAGCGGAGGCAAGCTCCGGGAGTGTCCGCAGGTGCTGAGAACCGAGCAGGGCGGGACCTGTTTGGAGAAATCGGGAGGCGGAACCGCCTCCCAGACCCAGAGCCCTGTGTCTGACTGGAACCCGGTGTGTAACGGTGCCTGCTTGTGGTTGTTTCCGTTTTAGAACCCTGGGGTGCGAATGTTCTCCCCGTTCAAGGATCAGGGCAAGGCAGGACTCTCAGCTTAGGGTACCCGGGTCTCACCTGGTCACCATGAATAACCAGGCGCGGAACCCCGCTCCCTCCCCAGCCCGGGCAAACACCCCGTCCCGGACACCAACTCCCATCCGAACCGCTACGCCAGTCAGAGTCTCGAGCCCGGCTCACAACCCGACTCCGGTCCGAACTTCTACCAGGGCCCCGGTCTCGACCACGACCCACAATCAGACTCTGGTCCGAACCTCCACCCCGGTCCGAGCTCCTGCCCAGGTCCGGATGCCTCCTCCAATCCGGTTTCCAACTCCAGCCGCAACCCCAACCCCAGCTCCAACTCCTGCTCCAGCCCCAATTCCTGCTCCAGCCCGGTCCCCAGCACCGGTGCGGACCCCAGCATCGGTGCGAGCCCCAGCACCAGTGCGAACCCCGGCACCAGTGCGAACCCCAGCACCTGTCAGAGCCCCCAAACTAGCCTGGGAGTCCTTGCCGAACTCGGCCTCACCCGTGGTTCAGCCCTCTTCTTCCATGCGTGCGAGCTCTCTCTCAAAGGGTCCCACACTCGCTCAAAAGCAGGAATCCTCGACCCACATCCTAGCGGAGGCCATCCAGGATCCCCTTCCGGTGCTCACTGCCGTGGCCTCCAAGACACTGGACTCGGTCCAGGACTCCACCCATCAGTTAGACGCCTTGGCTTCCAATGCCAAGGCCTCCAGTACATTGGGCCCCACTCCGGGCCCCATCTCTGCACTACAGTTCTTGACCACCCAGCTAAAGGAGGCCCCTGCTCTGGGTCGGCTCCCCACACTTTCCCCATCACCCAGCTTCATCTCCACCAAGGATGTCCCTTCGACAAGCGAGAACTTCCCAGAAGCCAACAGAATTTTGATTCGTGTGACTTACTGGTGAGCGGCTCCCCCAACTTGTGACAGCGGGCAGGTGTTGGGCTCCGGGCATGTATGTGCAGGCCCAGGTGTGCCCTCGGTAGGGAGGCAGATCCGCAGTTTTTACTTACACCTGTCTGTCCCTTTGAGGTTAGAAGGCTTTGTTCAGTTCCCCACCCTGGCTCTCAGCTGCCTTATTCACATCCACATAACTCCTGGGATTCGCTCACTCATTCTCTCTCATTTGCATGTCTACTGTCTTTGAGCTTCATTCCTCCTCTCATTCCTTCAAACATTTGCCTGAGTGACTCTGAGCTGCGTGCATTCTTGTTTTACCAATCGCTGATGGGGATTTCCCACCTGGCAGTCAGAATTCCTTGGTCTGAGTCCTTCCTCTCGACTTCATGCACACTTCTTCATTCCTTCCTTCCTATAATTCATTTGTCTTCATGCACTCTTAGTCTATTTATTTATTTGAGACAGGGTTTCACTGTTGCTTTGGAGCTTGTCCTGGAACTAGCTCTTGTAGACCAGGCTGGCCTTGAACTCACAGAGATCTGCCTGTCTCTGCCTCCTGAGTGCTGGGATCTTTCTCCTCTTCACAAGCTTGCTTCCCTCCAGCTCTCTCCCTTCTCTCCCCATTTCTCCCTACCTCAAAAAACAAAACAACAAAGCAAAAAGAGCAATGAGAAGGGTTCTGTAGTTGGACAAGGTGGGGATAAGGGATGAAGGGTGGAGACAGTCACATAGCCGATTATGAGGAGGATAGCGGTTTTTCCCTGAGATGGTACCATGGGTGAGGGGATATGCTACAGGCAGGGCGGGGAGTCTGACTCAGGCTCACTCCCTTATCTCTCTCCTCCTCCCCTTCCTTCCCTCTGCTTCCAGTGGCCTCTGAAGCTATGGCCTTCGGGTGAGTCATTTCTTCTTCAGAATATAAGGGAGCATGAGATGCAAAGACTGGAAGGGGGTCCATTTCCTATCCTGTGACCCCATGACCCCATGACCTCATTTTTTTTCCCTCTCAGTACATTCTTCTGAAAAAGACCCTGGAGCATCAGTTTCCAAACCTTCTGGAATTTGTAAGTGTGCTGGTGCCCAGGGGAGAAGGAGTGGCCGCCCAGATCCCTTACAGGAGGAGGTGCACTCTCAGCCTCCTCCACCTGCAACATTCCCTTGCCAGGAGGAGGAAAGAGCTACCCAGATAACAGGGGAGTTTGAAGTGTTTGTGGATGGGAAGCTGGTCCATTCCAAGAAGGTGATTCTGGGCGAGGGGGATGAACAGGGTCAGAGGATGTGGTTGGGGGTACTGGGAGGTTGGAATCACATCTGGACTCTTTCTCCTCTGCACCCAGAAAGGCGATGGGTTTGTGGATGAGTCCGGTCTGAAGAAACTCGTGGGTATTATCGATGAGGAGATCAAGAAAAGGTAGCAGGAGTAGTGGATCTGGAGATGAGCAAGGTGCACTGGAGGCCAGGGAGAGGCGTGGAGGTGAGTGAGTAGCGGCGGGCAGCATCCAGGCGGTTCCAGCTCGGCCAACCCTCACCCTAAAATCACCGTGCAGCACGTCTTTTATTTTACACTGGGGGGGGCACATGAATTTCGAGGCATATATGTGGAAGTCAGAGGACATCTTGTAGGAGTCAGTTCTCTTCCTCCACAGTGTGATTTCTGGGGATTGAACTCAGGTCACCAAACTTGGCAACAGGCACCTTTATTCATTGAGCATTCTGGTCAGCCTCCCATTCCCGCTTTGAGACAGTCTTACTGTACAGCCCAGGCTGTCCTAGAAGCCATTGTGTAGCTCAGGCTGCCCTTGAACTCCCAGCAATCCTCTTGCCTCAGCCTCTTAAGTTTTGGATTACAGATCTGAGCTCCCCTTTCCAGCCTGTCAACTCTTTTTTTTTTTTTTTTTCCGAGACAGGGTTTCTCTGTAGCTTTGGAGCCTGTCCTGGAACTAGCTCTTGTAGACCAGGTTGGTCTCGAACTCACAAAGATCCGCCTGCCTCTGCCTCCCGAGTGCTGGGATTA
>JAQHUG010000169.1:1729742-1744852 GCA_028555095.1 Dicrostonyx torquatus | reverse complement strand
GACCTCATAGTTTTCCTACAATGAAACACGAGATCTAGAAGATTCCAGGAACCCTTTGAGAACAAAAACGTTAGCTCATGGTTTTTAAACTTGAACTAGAACTTGGTCCTTCCCATCTTTTCTCTGGCATACACGGTATTAGGGAGGACCCCTGCTGTGGCTCTGCTCCATCAGGGGTGGTGACAGTTCTCACAGAACACTAAAAACAGACACATGTTGGAAGTTGGGAGTGCCTGTGTCCCACTCCTTCTTGGGCAAATACCTACATATAAATCTTTGGTTCCAGAAATTTCTCAGATATCCAGAGAAGTCATGATTTTTGCTGTGGTTATGGCTTGGCAAGTGTCCTATATAAAAAGTCATCGGAGTTTATGCTCTAGCTGTAGACTGTGATTTCACGGAGGTGAAATGTGCAGAGCAGTGATCCACTCAGACACAGGGACATGTGGTTTTGGGTGAGTGGCGGGGGGTGGGAGAGAATGGCAACATCTGCAATTACTGCTGATGACTGCAAGACTCTGGGGACATCTGGAATTTACTGGTGTGTGTATGTGTTACTCCATCCTTCCCCCATCTCTCCCCATCTTACCTTTCTCCTCTCTTCCCTCTATATTTCCATTTGTTTCAGATGGGGTCTCATTCTATATCCCAGCTGATCTGGAACTCATGACATTCATCCTGTATCAGTTAGCTTCCCAAGTGCAGGGAGAATAAGCATAGGCCTCCATGTCTGGCTTATGACAGTGAAAGTTACAAGAGATGAATTGTGTTTCAGTCTGCCGCTTTAATTCATATATGAGCAGCTTGTGGTATATCAATTACATGTGATAAAGCTCTACAGATCTGGGCTGGAGAGATGGTTCAGTGGTCAGGAGCACTGGCTGCTCTTCCAGAGTAGCTGCAGAGGGAGGAGTTAGAGGCAATTTTGAACCACCATGAGGGTGGTTCAACAGGAAGTTGAACCCAGTACCTCTCTGTAAAAGCAGGCAGTGTATTTTTTTTTTTGTTTTTGTTTTTGTTTTTTGAGGCAGGGTTTTTCTGTGTAGCATTGGTGTCTGTCCTGGAACTAGCTCTGTAGACCAGGCTGGTCTCGAACTCACAGAGATCCACCAGCCTCTACTTCCCAAGTGCTGGGATTAAAGGAGTGTGCCACCACTGCCCGGCTCGTTCATACTTTCTTTTTACTACTTTATTCATTTACAATATCTTAAGCATTGTGTGTATGTGTGCGTGCACACATGTGCAAGGTGTGTGTGTGTACAGCCGTGGGTCTTTGGCTCCTACCTGTCTGAGACAGAATCGCGTTTGCTTCTGTGTACACCAGCCAGCATATGACTTTCTAGTTCTTCCTTCTCTACCTCCTGTGTCGAGATGTGCTAAGATCACACAGGCATCCACACATCATATAGCTATCACGTAAGTCCTGCGGATCCTTCCAAGCCGTGTCATTTCCCCAATCCCCTTTTATTTTTTATTATTATTATTATTATTATTGGTTTTTTGAGACAGAGTTTCTCTGTGGCTTTGGAGCCTGCTCTGGAACTAGCTCTTGTAGACCAGGCTGGTCCTTTTATCATTTTTAACAAGATTAATTGTATTTAGCTATTTTATATCCGTGTGTATATGTGGGTGTGACAGGGTCTCACCGTGTATCCCGGACTGGCCTTGATTTTCCATCCTCCTGTTCCTCGAGCCTTCTGAGTGCTGGGATTACAGGTATGTACCTCTGCATTGGCTACTTGAACATACTTATCTTTTTGTTTCACTTGAGACAGGATTTCACTGCTTAGTACAGGATGGCCTCAAACTCTTGGCCATTCCACTGGTTTGGCCTCCTGAGTATTGAGATTATAGTTATGATTGGCAAGCCTGACCTATCTGAACAGGTGTCTAGTGGTTATCACAAAGATTTGGAACATTCCATGTGACATCTGGTTAGTCTCACAACTGCCATATGTCACTTGCTAGTGTAAGGGGCCACGCTCTCCTCTTCTAGACTCCACACGATCCCTCTTTGCTCACTTGTGTTTCCCAATAGACCACTCTGCAATGATGGCGGTGTTCACCTGCCTTGGACCGTGGGATGCCCACTAGTTAAATGTTACCATGAGCACTTGAGATGCAGTGAGTACAAATGAGAGATTGGTTTAAATATTACTTTATTTGGACTCATCTAGATAATCATATGTGGGCTGGAGATGTGGCTCAGTGGTTAAGAGCGCTTGCTACTCTTGCAGAGGACCCAGCACCCACATTAGGTGGCTTCAGGGGGTCTGATGCTCTTTTCTGGCTCTCTTGGGCAGCATCACCCATGTGATGCACACACACACATATAAATAAAAATATTTTTTCAAATTTTTTTCTTTATTGATATTTATTGAGCTCTACATTTTTCCTCCCCTCCCTGCCTCTCCCCTCCCCCAATGTCCCTATGCTCCCAATTTACTCAGGAGATCTTGTCTTTTTATACTTTCCCATGTATATTAGGTCTATATAAGTCTCTCTTAGTGTCCTCATTGTTGTCTAAGTTCTCTGTGATTATGGTTTGTAGGCTGGCTTCCTTTGTTTTATGTTTTATAGCCACCTATGAGTGAGTACATGTGACAATTGTCTTTCTGTTTCTGGTTTACCTCACTCAAAATAATGTTTTCTAGTTCCATTCATTTTCCTGCAAAATTCAAGCTGTCGTTATTTTTTTCTGCTGTGTAGTACTCCGTTGTGTAAATGTAACACAATTTCTTTATCCATTTTTCGGTCGAGGGACATTTAGGTTGCTTCCAGGTTCTGGCTATGACAAACAAAGCTGCTATGAGCATAGTTGAGCACATGTCCTTGTGGCACGATTGAGCATCCTTTGGATATATACCTAAAAGTGGTATTATTGGGTCTTGAGGAAGGTTGTTTCCTAATTTTCTGAGAAATCGCCACACTGACATCCAAAGGGGTTGTACCAGCTTGCATTCCCACCAGCAATGCAGAAGTGTTCCCTTTTCCCCACACCCTCTCCAGCATAAGTTGTCATCAGTGTTTTTGATCTTGGCCATTCTTACAGATGTAAGATGGAATCTCAGAGTTGTTTTGATTTGCATTTCTCTAATAACTAAGGATGTTGAACATCTCCTTAAGTGTCTATAAAAATATTTTTTAAGATTACTTAAAGGCTAGCAGCTATTTTCTTAGACAATGAGGTTATAGGTCATACACTGAGTCCCAGAATCCTAGAATTCCCTGCCCACACATTCCTGAGTCAGTTTTGGCTTCCATGTGTGCCTCTTTCAGGTCTATAGCTCGCCAACAACCAGAAAAGACCAGGTCTCAGTTAAAGGGGTGAGACTGTGTGATCTAGGGGGGGGGGATGAACGAAGTTCCAGCATATAGACTTGGGGTTCATGTACATATGTGGATGTCCCCTCCAAAGTGAGGGCCACAGACAGGGCTGAGTTACAGGGAAAGAACTGCAGTTTGACTCTTTATCTACACACTGTTAGTGATATGACTTTTTTTTTTTTTCCAGAGGGAGCAAAAGGTCTCATAGTGTTACTGGCCTGGAATTCACTGTGTAGCCCAGGCTGGCCCTTGACTTCCTGCGATCCTCCTGCTTCCGTCCTCTAGATGTTGGAATTGCAGGTAAGGCACTGCACATGGCTTTGGGGATGCGTGCTTGCCTGCTCACATGCATATATGTGTTCCTGGAGCTTATGCCTGCTCACATGCGTGTATGTGCTCCTGGAGCCTTATGCCTGCTCACATGCGTGTATGTGCTCCTGGAGCCTTATGCCTGCTCACATGCGTGTATGTGCTCCTGGAGCCTTATGGTGTCTTTATTTTTGAGACAGGGTCTCTCATTGAACCTGGGGCTCACTGATT
This sequence comes from Dicrostonyx torquatus, assembly GCA_028555095.1. Lineage (NCBI taxonomy): Eukaryota > Metazoa > Chordata > Mammalia > Rodentia > Cricetidae > Dicrostonyx > Dicrostonyx torquatus. The sequence continues at coordinate 1,740,985 of JAQHUG010000169.1, read as the reverse complement.
AGGCTAAGGCCTGGCTGGTCACTGAGTTCTGGGAATCTGCTTGTCTCTGGCCCTCCAAGGCTGGGTTACACACATGCTGCCACCTCTGGCTTTTATAAGGGTACCGAGGAAACTCAGGTTTCCTTTTTTTGTTTTTGTCTTTCGAGACAGGGTTTCTCTGTTTAGCCCTGGTTGTCCTGGAACTCAACTCACTCTAGACCAGGTTGGCCTCGAACCCACAGAGATCTGCCTATCTCTGCCTCCCGAGTGCTGGGGTTTAAGGTGTGTGCCGCCACCACCTGACTACCAAACTCACAGACACATTAATTACTGATGGAGCCATCTCCCTGGTCCCATGGATTTTTTTTTTTTTTGAGATAGGGTTTTTCTGTAACTTTGGAGCCTGACCTGGAATTCGCTCTGTAGACTAGGCTGGAGACGAACTCACAGAGATCCACCAGTTTCTGCCTCCAGAGTGCTGGGATTAAAGGCCTGTGCCACCACCGCCTGGTGGGATTTTTTTTTTTATTTTTTGACATAGTCTTGTATAACACAGGTGACCTGAAAGGTGAGTCTGGTCTTGAACTCTGAGCTCCTACCTCCTCCATCCAAGAGCTGTGATTGCAGGTGTGCACCACCATAGTGGGCTTCAGGGGTGGTTCTGACTGGCAGCTCTCCTCTCGTCTAGATGGTGGCTATATGTATGCTCGATCTCATTTTATTTACTGTAAATGCAGAAATATGCACATACATATAGCACAATTTTGAAAGTGATGTTTAAAAACTAAGGACTTTTCAGAAGAGAATGATAAAGAAGATGTAAGAACCAACAACATTTTTCAGACACAACAGGGCAGATTAAAGGCTTGTGCCACCACCTCCTGGCTGTTTTTTTTTTTTTTTTTTTAAATGAGAAATAGAGCATGTAGTTGGGTAGGGGAGGATCTGGGGAACAGAAAATATGATACAAATACAATATAAAATTATAAAGAAATAATATTTTTTATGATTAAAAAATAAACCAACAGCTGGGCACATTCCTTTAATCCCGGCACTCGGGAGGCAGAGGCAGGCAGATCTCTGTGAGTTCAAGGCCAGCCTGGTCTACAAAGTGAGTTCCAGGACATCAGGGTTACACAGAGAAACCCTGTTTTGAAAAAACCAAAACCAAAACAAACAAGAACACCAGGAAAACCAACCAAACAACAAAACGAGGGATTGGGGAGCCATTCAGCAGCTAAGGGGACCTGAATTTAGTTCCCTCTCCCACGTGGCTGCTCACAACCGCCCATATCTCCAGTCCTAGGGAATCCGACGCCCTCTTCTGGCCTCTGTGGGAACTGACTGCACTAATTTACAGACATACCACAGGTAAAACACATGGAACACAAAATGGAAAAGCAAAGTAAAGACCACTGTCAGGCTCAATCTCGAGCTCTCCTCACAGACCCATAGAACCTGCACACTTCATTCTACCCTCAACATGACCCCGGTCACCCTTGCTCATGCTCGGAGCCCCAGCCATACTGACCTTCCGGCTACAGCCAGGAAGGCCGAGTTACTTCTTGGAGGAGGTTTAATTGGCTCTTTAAGACCGTTTGTTTTAGCGGGTCCCCTGGGAATTGAATTAGAACTGGAGTGGGACAGTTGGTGTTCCAGGAATGATGTGGTAACTGCAACTTCCCAGGGGTTGGGAAGAAAGGTGTCTACTTATATAAGAAAGCTGGAGACAGTTCTGAAAGCAGCCAAAAAAGGAGCAGCAGTGGTGGAGGGAGCCATCAATCAGGTGCCCTGAACAGGTGGAGGCTGGGGCGATGCTCAGCGGAAAGCCAGGTTCCAAGCTCCAGTTACCCACTGTGGGAATCCAACCATGACAGCTGATGCCAGACAGGAGGGAGAGGAGGGGACAGAGGCCTGAGTCAGGGAAAACATCAACTGCAGATCACCTGAGGTGACTGACTGAAGAACCACCCGGCGGGGCTGAAGACTAGTACCCGGAGCACCTCATCCTGTGATTGTCACAGAGGGACTCCCTGGGTCAGCAGCATCAACTTGACCACAGTTCTTGCTAGAAACACATTCCCACGCTTCCCCTAGAGAGTGTTACTGAGGAAAAAGAAGGGGTACCAGTCATTTCTTTGTCAATATTTTCTACTTGTTGGTTATTTTCTTCCCCAGCAGTGGGGATTGAACTCAGAGTCTCTTGAAAATTGGTGAAAGCTCTACCACTGAGCCACACCCCAGCCCCTCACTGGGAATTCTAGGCAGTGGTTCTACCACTGAGTCACACTCTCAACCCCTCACTTGGGGAGTCTAGGCAGGTGCTCTGTTGCTAAGCTACATCTTCAGCCCTTAAATTTTTGTTTTGTTTTTTTTTTGACACAGGCTTTCTCTGTAGCTTTGGAGTCTGTCCTGGAACTCACTCTGTAAACCAGGATGGCCTTGAACTCACATAGATCACCTGTCTCTACCTCCTGATTGCTGGAATTAAAGGCACCACTCCTGACAAAATTTTTTTTGTGGATTTTAAAAATTTAATTTTTTTTTTAAACAGGTCTCACTGTGCAACTCTGGCTGGCTTGGAACTCGATATGTAGATAAGGCTGGCAGGGAACTCAGAGATCCTCTTGTCTTTGCCTGCCTCTCAGTGCTGGGATTATTAAAAGCATGTGCCACCATTCCTGGAAATCTTTAAATTAAAAGCAAGCAAGCAAACAAACAAACAAATCAGAGTCTTCCTAGGTTGCCCAGGCTGGCTTTGCGTCCACTAATTCACTGCCTGTAGTAAGCCAGACTTTCAATTCGGGATCATTCTACCTCAGATTCCCAAGGATTACAGGACTGTGTTACCAGAACCGGCTTTTTTAAATAACTTACTTTTTTATTAATACATTTTGATTTTCATATATATGCACATATATATGTAATGAATTCTTGCCCCCATCCTTTCTTATTTTCCTCCCATCCCCATTCTTTTTTCTTTTTGACTCATGGGCTCCCTCAAACTCGCAATTCCCCTGCCTCTAACAGCTAGAGGCTAGGATCACAGGCATGCAATACTATGCCCAACTGCAGCCAATGTTTTCCCAAGCCCTCTCTAGTTGAATTCATTGGCCAGCAAGTCTGGGAATCACTGATCTCCCTTTGAGCTTGACTCGATACAAGGCACTGCTTTGAACATTTGGCCTCTGTGAATTCACTGACTTACATAACAACTGTAAACCAGGAGTCCCGTCATCTGTCGTCCTGTCCGTTGGGCTTGTGCTATGTCCACGTAGCTTCTCTTTCTCTTTCTTCCTTCGTTCCTCCCTCCCTCCCTCCCTCCCTCCCTCCCTTCCTCCCTCTCTCTCGTCCAATACAGGGTTTCTCTGTGTAGCCTTGGCTGTCCTGGAACTCACTCTGTAGACAGGCTGGCCATGGATTGACAGAGATCCACCTGCCTCTGCCTACAGAGTGCCACCACCGCCCGGCCATGCGCCTTTTCTAACAATAAAGCACTTCTCAGCCTGAGGCTCTTAGGGCATGTGCACCTAACAAACTGCTAGCAACACAGAGCTGTGAGCACACCCTTTTCTGAACAAGAGGCTAATTTTTCCTTCCATTCATCACCATCATAATTAGATTCTATTCAATTGTCTTTTTCTTACATCTTTGTATGAGACCAGAAAGGCCTATCCGGCCTGAATTGGTGTTTCTGGGTATATGAGGGATGAGGGAAAAAAAAGTGTCCACGAGTGAACACTTATTAGGGAGCATCTTCTAGTTACTAATGATTCTGTGAAAACTGAGAATGCACACAACTAAAATCAGATGCATCATGGGACATATGCAGTAGAGGAATTATCATATAACCTTAATCTATTAATCAAAATAGAGGACCACACAGGCCTGGCATGGTGGTGCAAACTTAACAGTCATGTTTGTACTGGGAGCCAAACCTGTGTCTTCTGCAAGAACAATTGTTCTTAAACACTGAGTCATTTAACCAGCTCCTAACTGACAGGTTATTTTTGGTGACTTTAAACTGGGTGACTGTTCAGGGACTGGAAGGCAAGGAAAGAGATCCCTGGAGCAGGCTGGCTAGCCAGAGCAACTGAATCCACGAGCTCTGGGTTCGTGCTCTGGAGACCCTCGATGCTAACTCCCGTACATGAAAATGCATGGGCTTCTCCAAACGTGAAGACACACACTTAGATGTTGACACTCATGTGCATGAGAATGCATGGACACTTCCACACATGAAGATATACATGTAAATGTTGACACTCATGTGCATGAAAATGCATGGACACCTCCACACGATACACAGAGATGGATGCTGACAGAGGGCCTGGAGGGTGGGGGAACTCAAGGACCTACGGAAGTCCAGTACAAGCTCCTGAGAGCTTCCTTGGGAAGACCGCAGGGAATTTCTAGATGAGACCTTTTGTTCGTTTTGAGACAGGATCTCATGTAGCCCATGGTGGCCTCAAAATTGTCATCTTGCTGTCCTAGCCTCCCTCAGGGCTGGGAGTACAGGCATGTGTCACGTCTACCCAGGAAGAGACAGACTAATAGCAAATTCAGATACCTGGAATGAGCAGCTGGGAGAGAGAAGCAAGAAGAATGCACCGAAAAGAATACACCAAAAGCAGCGATGACAGGGTACAGAGTATCCTGGACCAGTGTGGCTCAGCAGAACAGCCAAAACACAAATGGCCAATGTAATCCCAATTTTATTATTAAAAGTTTGTTGCATTAAAAATTTACATTTTTGGCTGTGAATGTCATGTGCCACAGCACCTGTATGGAAGCAGAGAATAACTTGAGGACACTGGCTCTTTCCTTCCATATGTGGGTCCTGGGGCTTGAACTCAGGTACTCAGGCTTGGCAACAAGCATTTTCATCTGCTAAGCCATTTTGCTGACCCTAATTTTAAATTTTTTAGTAGCCACATAATAAAAAAAACCCAATATAAGTAGAGTTAATTTTAATAATATATTTTATTTAACCCAAGATATCCAAAATATTACCATATCAACATGTGAGCAATATAAAAAATTATTTTTTGTACCACATCTTTCAAATCAGGTGGGTATTTTACACTTAAAATATATCTCAATTCACACAAGCCATATTCTCAAGTGCTCCAAGCCACTGATCCTGGTGGCCAATGACTGAACAGTACAGCTAGGCCCTCACTATGCCAGGCCGTCACATCCTGGGCCCCTTAGAAGTGTGGTACCTTGGACCCTTTCCAGATCCCAGAGAAGTCAAATGCACATTCAAGACTGAGGAAATGGGCCAGTTCTGCTAACACTTCTGTGGCTGCCTATTGCTCTCGTGGTAAGTGCCTAGTTACTGAGCTTGGCAACCATCCATCCATCCATCCATCCCACTCAGGCATCATCCTAATGTCACTCATTCCACATGTGGTCCCTGAGCACTGAGTGCCAGGCCCCATGGTGGGTGGTCTGGGTAGTGCTGGGGACACAGCAGGCAGATGGGCCCTTTTGAAGCTCCCAGGCAGGCAACAGTGATAATCCATGCTCCCTTGACCAGTGTGGATGCCATGTGCTTCACACAGTTACCATGAGCAAGGGGTATCCCAGGAGGCCTGACCTGGCCAGGGTGAACAGGGATCCAGAAACGAAGCCAAATAAGGGAAGAGGTCACAACTGTGGCAAGCAGCCATGAGCAGATTAAATGTCCTACTGCAGGGGACAGGACTGCCAAACAACCTGGCCTGCTGTTAAGATGGATTACGTTCAGGCCATACAGAGGCAAGGAGACAGGCCCCAAGCATAAGATTACAGGAAGATCTCCAGGGCAACATGACACCATGCTCAGAAAAGTGGGATAAAGGGGACAGAGGACTAGGAAGGTACTCAGCTGGCCAGCAGAAGAGTAACTTGTCGGAGAATCCTGGTGAGCCTTTCTTTAAAAAGTCCTTCCATTAGCCAGGCATGGTGGCACACACTTTTAAAATCCCAGCACTTGGAAGGCAGAGGCAGGCTGATCTCTATGAGTTCAAGACCAGCCTGGTCTACACAGTGAGTTTCCGCCAGGACTACACTGAGACTTTGTCAAAACAAAAACAAAAAAAAGTTCTTCTATGAAACATACATGAGTTTGCTCTGACATCTGAGCAGGGGATGAAACAGCAGGAAGAGATGAAGGGGGCTTTGGGGACACAGGGATGTGAGGCTTCTGTGTGTTTCAAAGTTTCCCTAAGGTGGAGGGAGTATCCCGTTTTCTTCAGGACAGCTGAGGACTCTGAAAAGTTCCAGCTACTGGTAAAGGAAGGCATTGAAGCTCCTCCAAAAGGGAGAAGACATAAAACCAGAGTTCCAACCCCTCCTCTCCCAGGTATCAAGGAGGGGAGTGGCTAACTGGAACCCAGGGCCCAGAGAGCTGCTTTCAGATTCGGAACCTGCCCAGCCTGCCCAGAGGCAGAGGCAGGATTATCAGGAGGCAAGGTCAGACCAAACAGTGAGCCTAGGCTACAGGAGACCTTGTCTTCTCTCTCTTCTTTTTGAGACAGGTCTCACTGGGTAGCTCCCAGTTGGCCTGGAACTGTCTATGTAGACCAGGCAGGAACTGAATTCAGAGCTCTGCCTCCCAATCTCTAGGATTAAAGCTGACCCACCATACCTGGTTTTCGAAAAATATTTTCTGTATGTGAAGGTTTTGCTTGAATGTATGTATGTGCCCCATATGTTTGCTGGTGCTTGAAGAGGCCAGCAGAGGGCACTGTACTCTCTGGAAGTCAAGTTACATGAGCCTCCATGTGGGTCCTCCATAAGAGCAACAAGTACTCTTCTTAACTGCAGTCATCTCTCCAGCCCTAAGACTCCTCTCTTCAGCAAACAAATAGGTGATAAGTTTAAACTCCAAATGCCTCACTGAGAACCTGGGAAAGCAAACCCACTGGGGCTGTTCCAAGGTGACTGAATCCTGGCTGTGGTGTGGCTGAGGCTCCAGGCCCGGGTTCTATTCCCAGTGTGTCTTCTGGGAAAACTAAGCAGTAACTGCAAGCCTACGAAGGGCTCAGGACTGCTTGGTTTGGAGGACTTGCCTACTTAGAGTGGGCAGTTATCACCGCAGTTTGGGCTTCTGAGACCAGCTGGCCTCATCCTTATGATCTTCCCACCTCTGCTTCTCAAGTGCTGGGACAGGCCTAATTCACACCTGGCCGGCAGTCACTGTCATGTGTCCACCACGCAGATCACTCTGAGATAGCCCAAGTGGCCACATTGACAGCTCATGGACACCAACCCACTATCCTCACGGCCAGACTCCACAGTGGCATTCTAAGGCAGCCAACACTCAAAGAACCAGTCAGCTATCCAGATGCTGTGACACTGGCGCAAGTCAGGTGACATCTGAAAATGCTTTGTGGGACAGCTGGCATGTGTGTAAGGGACGGGAGCTGCAGTGTAGATATGTTTCAAGAGGTCTTGCAGGCCTGACTCTGACACACCCCCTTCCTCTCCCACTCTAGGGCCTTGCAGTAAGTAATGAAGCAGTTCCTGGAGGCTCTTTTCCTTGTGGCTAAACACTATCTTCAGTTAACTCTTCCTTAATCAGTTATACTGGGCTGGAAAGGGGGTTGGGAATGGGAAAGAATCGCAGTGGATGAGGTTGAGTGACAGAGGGAGGTGGAAGCTCCAGTGGACAGGCTCGGTGGGATGATGACCATGCTGCAGTGGCGAAGGAGACAAGAGCTCAGAATAAAGACCAGGCTCTCTCTGGTGACCATGCAAGGGCCACTCTGAGAGAGGGTAGGGTGAGGCAGCATGTAGAAATTAGGGCCCAAGGATCAGCAGGGGCAGAGGCTGTTTACCAGGCCTCAGGGCCAGGAGAAGGCAATACCAGCATAGGCAGGGAATGATGGCCCAGGGGTGAGGAGAGCCCTACATGGGAGAAACTGGGAAAACACGGGGATTTGCTGGATGCTGTCTCTGGGACCAGCAAAGGGACAGAGTCTGGTTGCAGGGAGAAGCCTCAAAGTGCAGGCCTGGCCACGTTGCCAGGTTCCGCAACACAGACTCCACAGAGCAGCCAGTTCACCTTAAAGAAAGGGCAAAGGGAACAGGAGCCTATGTGGATCCTGGGTGCCAACCTGGGTCAGAAACATGCACATGGGAACACAGCTGTGCATATGTGTGGGGCTATAGATGCGTGATGTTAGCTGACAGCAGGACAGGAGGCAGCCGCACATCCCAAGTCTAGACCCGAGTCTAACACCTCTCTCCAGTAGAAGGGTTCAGAGTTGCCTGAGGAAAGACCGAGAGCCTGCAGCATGATGCAGCGTAGAGAGGAAACTCAAGAAGAGGAGGCAGAGAGAACGCAGGAGCCTGCCTGGAAGGCAAGAGCAACTTGAACAAAACACACCGAATCACAACAGTGCTCTAGACCAGATGGTAAAAGGATACCCCGAGTTCATGCTGACACAGACTGTTTTAGAAATAAATAGACAAAGGGAAGGCAAATTCAAGAATTCTCATTAGAACGCCACAGTGGTCACTACAGGCCAGAGCTCCTAGGGAGCATCAACAGCATCCTCCTGAGTTTGTTAGTTACTGTGGACTATGCCCTGGAAGGTGTGAACGCAGCTCAGAGGTGCATGTGTCAGAAGCTTGGCCACTTGGCCTTCACTGTGATGAGGTCATGGGGTGTGCTCTCCAATAGAACTAAGTTCTTGTGAGACCCCAGTTAGTTCTCATGAATATTATTAAAGAAGCAAGCCTGCCAGCTCCTTATGATCTGGCTTCCTATCTCACCATCGACTCCTTTCCCACATATTCCTTGCCATGATGACATCTACCTCAAATCATGAACAAAGCGGGACATCTGGTCTTGGAGTTTCAGTTCCCCAAACTTAGCTCTTCTCTTTACACATTACCCAGCCTCAGGCATTTTGTTAGAGCAACAGAAAGCAGACTACTGCGCTGTAGTAGTTATAACACACGGGTACAAATCCTTGTAATAGCTTTTTCATTCAGGAACTAGAGCTTAATGTTCTTCACTCTGAGCGTGGACTGAAGTCAGTGACCAATTCTTACAAAAAGAGGATGGGAGAGGAGAACAGGAATCCTACAGCGGGGAAATCTGCAGACCGAGGTCATGGTCGACACCACCTCAGCAGACTCCAGAATTTTAAATCCGAACCTAATTATGAGAAGAATACCTAACAGACAGGCAGAGCAGCAAGCTGTGCATTCCTGACAACCATCTTTGGAAACTGTCATAGAGAAAAGGGAAGAATGAGAAACTGTCCCAGAAAGAAAGGATACATGCGATATGGCCTCCTGGGCTGGATCCTGAACAGAAGAAGAGAGAGGTGTGACTAGGACATGAGTGAAGTGAGTGCCAGTCAATGTGGGTGTGTCTTATGAAAAATACCCACACCAGGGGAGTCAGGTACACCTGGGGACAGCCTCCGCATGACCCTGACATTTTTCTACAAAATGTCTAAAGTGATGGAATAGGAAGTTCCCCCTCACTGACTTGGCTACAGTGGTCCTGTAACTTCATTTGACTCCTGTAGACCTTACCCACGTCTCCTTTCTCTGACACCTCAGACTGGTCCAGGTGTGGCTCCTGGGTTTCTGCAGCCCCCTGCCACCATGCCTTGCCCAAGCCTGTTTTCCTTGCTCAGCCTTGACCACTGTCTGCAGGTAGGCTGCCTCCCACTGGCTGATATGTTCTGTGAACTCAGAGGCTGGCCCTGCCATCACAGGAATGCATATAGGGGCCTAGAATGCTCCTGACCTAATCTTGAACCCTTCTCAGCTCAGAGCCTGCTAGACTCTACTTTCTACGGGGATGCCCTCCAGGGTGTTTCCCACCCACTTCTCAGATCCACACACCTGAGGCAACATCAAAGGTTCATTCCACACACATCCCTCCCCCCAGAACAGGGTCAAATCCTCAACCTATCACACCAGCTGTCAGCATACTAACTGTGAGGCTTGGGGTGCCTGCCGAGTCTGTGAAGAGGACACACATCACAACAGGAGCCCTCTAGCGGCAGCAGGTCTAACTGGGCTGTACTCCTGGCCTCTGCATTTCAACTCCTGCTGGCCACATTGTGACCAAGAATGGAGGAGCTGTAGGGAACTGAGCAGGAAGGCCACACAGGGCTGGGGCAAGAGTTCCCTCAAGAGCAGCCAGCCACCTGCAGAGAGAGGAAGCAGTAGCTGCTGAGAAGCCGGAGCCTCGGCCTGGTAGCCAAGAGCCCAGGCGCCATCACAGGTCCTAACTTGTTCTACTCCCAGGAGGGCCTTCCCTTCTCTTGCTGTCACTGCTCATGACCAACCCATGAGGCAGGGCGTTCTGAATTCAACAGTACTCAGACTTGGCAACTGCTCACCACACCGTGCCCTGGCCCCCACCAGTCATCTCACACAGAGATTACTGTGGCCTTCCAGTCCTGGACTCCTGCTCTTATTCTTATCCCCACTTCCATCTCCCCCATTCTGATCTCCAGGGCTCTCATGTTAGCAACATGGCGACCGTTCTCACATTCGCCCAGAGCCAGCACGCTTCCTCCTTCCTCCTCCACTCAGGCTGCTCCGGACTTCTCTCATGCAGGCCAAAACCTTGCTTCTGACACCTGACCACTTCTGCTACCACGATGACCAAGCCACAGACACCAATGCTGGCTGGACTGTCTGTCCCACTGAAATGCTCTATGCCTCTGACGCACGGCTCTCAGAGGCCCTTGAATATTCCCCATTAACTCAAAGGGATGATGATTTCCATGACACTTGGCATCCAAGTCAAGTTCTCCCATGGCTGCTCAGGGATCTTGTCCTTGTCCATTTCACTTCTGTCTGTTTAGTTTTAGTTTCTGTCCTCTCTAATACACCAAGGGCCTTTAAACTGATTTTAGTTTCCCAACAGGGATGTCCTTCCTTAAAGAACACACGGCTTCCTCTCTTTTGGCCTAGTCCTCTACTGCTTTCCTTACCATTTCTGTCCCTCAACCAGTGACCATGGCTCATCTCCCTGGCATTTCATTAACATCTACCTTGTTCCAGGATGCAGGCTTTGGAACAACAGGGTCATTTGTTACTGCTGTAGCACTGGTCCCCCCCCTCCCCCGTAGGAGGGTCCTTTATTTCTGTTGCTTTCATTGGTTAAATAAAGACTCTGCCTGGCTTGTAAGATAGGTCAGCCCTTAGGTGGGCGGAGTAGACAGAACGGAAGTTCTGGGAAGAAAGGAAGTGGGAGAGTCGCCATGATGCTCCTGCTGCAGATGGATGCAGGTTAGGCT
>JAQHUG010000169.1:1705411-1729613 GCA_028555095.1 Dicrostonyx torquatus | reverse complement strand
TCATGTGGTTATTTCGGGCATAAGCAAGCAACCAGCAGCTGAGCGGGCCGGCGGCTGGGTGCCGGGAACACAACCTGCACCTCTCCCCCCTTTTATACAATACCCCCCCCCAACAGTGCTCACAAAGTGGCAAGTGCCTGCGACTGGATAAATCAACAAGCAGTGAACAGAAACCAGGTTCAACCAGAACATCATGCTTCCTAGTAACAGGATGGCTCTAAGACAAGCTGCTGGATTCCCTGTAAGCGCGTCTGCAAGCTGACTCCACGGCACTCCACTAGTGCCACCAAGGACTGACTGCTCTCCCCATCTTGCCAAGGAAATGGGCTAGAACTACATTCCTAGAAGGTGCTTAACAATGCTTTCATTCACCTGCCCACCATCTCTTCAACATCTATAAAGAACTTAATTTTGATAAACTCCTTGTTGATATTAATGCTTGAGTACTCAGGACATACTAAGGCTAAGGAACCTCGCAATGCTTCAGGGATATCTGTGCCTTCATTCTTCATCTGTAGGATGGTCACAACAACACTATTTAGCTGGGAGAGAGTTCAAGTAGCGATCTCATAGTTACATGACATCACCATTGAATGATTCTGAAAATACTGCTTTACTTTAGTTAGCTATTGCTAGTAGCAAATCATCCTGAAACAGTGTCATAAAATCGCAATTGTTTATTTCATGATTCTGGAATATGAAAAAGGTTCAGGGGTTGGTTGTGACCTGAGGAGGACTCAAATATGTTCCGGGGTAATGCCAGCTGGGTCAGAAGGTCCACGAGGTCATACACAAACCTGGCCCAGCTGCAAAAGGTGGGGCAAAGACTGGACCTCTCTCTATAAAGACGATCAGGGCACCAGGGTGAACAGAGAAGCTGACAGACCCGTGAAGGCCACTGGGCTCAAGTTACTGGCCCAGTCATTACTCAAGAGGAAGGAGACTCCCCATCTCGAGTATAGACAGCAGAATGAAGACTGTCTTTAAGTGTAGCCATGGTAACACCTCTCTGGAACCTTTTAAAATATACAGCTGGGCCTAGAGAGTTGGCTCAGTGGTTAAGAGCACTTGCTGCTCTTCCACAGGACCCGGGTTCAGTTCCTAGCACCCACACTATCCCTAACTCCAGTTTCAGGGAATCCAATGCCCCCTTTGGCACAGGCATGCTCATGGTTCAGACATACCTAGAGGCAAAATACTCATATACACATAAAATAAATAAATCTAAAACAAAACAAATAGAATCTCAAAACAGCTAACCTTGCTTTCTTTCTGTCCTGCTGTTTAAATTCTCCTGCAACAATCTGTACATGACAGTGGGGACTCACGGTTCTCCTAAGAAGAACAAGGTAGGACCCCTTGTTTCACCTCAGCCTCTGGGTGTCAATCATCACATACATACTTCTTTCTGTATGGAGCTGATGCCAACCCTTAGTTGGAGCCAAAAGTACCTATCAAGTTTTCCTTTGATGCTCTTGATCCTAGTCACTTCCCATAGCTGTGCTATCTACAGAACCCCCACCTTAAGACACTAAGTTCTTTCATGGCAGAGACACACCCTTTCTTCTCTGTTGTTTCCACATTGTATACTGCAGAAGCAAAATACCCGCTGACTGCCTTGAGCTCTCAGAAATGTTCAGCCATACAGAAGGGGAGGAGTGGAATCCCCAGGAGGCTGGAATCCAGATCTACGCCCTGCTGGTGCCACATATTCTACTATGTACGAGAAAAAGCATAAAGTGACCCAAATGCTTGCTTCCAAGGAGTTCAAGGGCTCCTGAAAGGGGAGGCGGTTGGTGACAAGATAAATTTCAGCATGTAATATGCCTGGCCCAAGGAAAAAGTTAAAGGAAAATGGACAGGGACGTTAGAAGGATGATTCAGAAGAGTGGTCAGGCTGTGCTGTCTAGACACAAACGATGCAGGCAAAGAGAACACCAAGCACCAAGGTCCTGAGGCTAGCTAGTGTGGCTGGAGCAGAGGCAGATGATGAAGGCCCCACAGGTCATGGAAGGACTTGGGCTTTCACCCTGAGTGAGATGGCATTTAGGAGGTGTCTCAGCAGGGAGGGACAAGTAGGTGGCTCGAGTTTCTTTGGTTACATGGGGAACGATGAAGGCAGAAAGGCCAATGAAGATGTCATAGATGTTCACCGGTGTGAACTATGAGTGCCCTGGAGATACCCAAGGAGGTATCAGGGAGTCAGTCAGCCTGGAGCACAGTTCTCAACCACAAACAGAAATGGCATCCCATGCCCATTCTACATTCCTCACAGGCCTACATGATTTGGTCCTGCTGAGGCCTCCAGGCTCAAATACACTTCGCTAAATCAATTTGGACTGGTAAACACACACACACACACACACACACACACACACACACACACACCAACAACCTGAACCTATCTCCTAGTCGTGTGACCCTAGGCAAGAAGCAACTTAACTTCTATCTGCCCTCACTATACCTAAACTCGGAGAGGTCACTGCAGTTCCGGTATTCTAGGATTGTTCAAAGTCTTTTACTGGGAGGCTGGGTGTGTAGAACACTTGCCTAGCATCTGGGGTTTCTTGGGTACCATCCCCGGCACCACAAAAACACACACACAAAAACAAACCAAACCGAGACTATCAATGGGGCAGGAGGCACTCTGTGCTGGAGACCTCATTTCCCGGGCCATCTCTACTTCATCCTTCTACTCAGCCTGTCAACGCAATCGTCTAGAAAGTTCACCTGTCCTTCTCTGGCCTCCTCAGCACCGCCCCTGCCCTGTTACAACCCAGACAGCTCTTGCCTAGGGGCCTGCCACAAGCGGCCAGACCCGAGTCTTTTACTGCAACCAACTTCCATGTTTCAGAAAAACTAGGCTGTACACTTTCCTCTCATTGTGCCTCAGCCCCTTCGAAAAGTCCAGCTCTCTACATAACCAAAGATCCCCAATAAATCTTGACCGGCATTCTCAAAATGATCACTATCACCAGTGATCCACAAGCGACCAAGACCTTCTTTGCTCACCGCGGCCCCTGCATGTGCCCTCCATTGCCCCGCAAAGTAGATTGACTACTCACAGCACCACCCCCGCCCCTGCACACTATCCAATCACTACCCGTCCTCTTGATCCGCCAACATCCCCCCCCCCCAACATCCGGGCCCTAAAGCCGAAAGCTCAGCGAACACCAGGCCCCAGCCACGTGCGCAGAGACTTCTGGGCTTTGTAGTTCCTCAAGAAAAGTGAGCAAAGAGCTAGCCTAGCAGAACTCCATCTCCCAGGAGTCACCGCGCCCGCCCGTTGTGAGTGCTTAATAGTTTGAACCAGGTGGTTCGTCCAAGACTGATTGGGAGACAGCTGGTTTCAAATTGTCATGAAACAAAAATCACTTACCTGAAAGTCAGGGAGCGTCTTTTTGCCCGAGAATCTCAATATTCTGCAGTGACTCCAGAATGGGGCTGGACACAGCTGGGGTAAAATCTGTCCCCATGGCCTGTCTGGATAGTACCAAGGAAGGCCCGTGAAGTACACCCAGAGCCTAGTGGGTACCTGCCTGACACAAAAAGCCATTCCTTGGTGAACTCTATGAGAGCCCTGACAGATGAGTGCAGAACGTTACTATTTCCAGCAATAGGCCAGAAGGGGGCCTTTTACCCTAGAAAAGGCAAATGTGGGCCAGGATCGTTGTATCCAGGATGTGTCTATGGTTCTACAGCCCGCCAACTTCCCGCTGCCCCGTGCCTGCACCAAGTATGATATACCCACACCACAAAGCACCCTTTCCCACACAACCTTCCCCACCATGCCTCTGAGGGTCAGGAGAGGGAGCCAAGGCCCTGCAAACGCTCAGGCAGGCATGTGAGAAAGCTCTTTACTGGGGGGTACAGCAAGGAGGAGCAAGGCCATCTCCCCCTACCTGCCCCCACCCCCTCCTAGGGCCCTAGGGTGAGGGGTAATCTCCCCTCTACCGGACCACCACTGTCTTTGGTACAATAAATAGAAAACAAGGGGGGAAAGGGGGTCAAGGGTCCAGTCTTAGTGGGGAGGGTGCGGCCAAAACCCCTCTCCCTTGACCCCCTGCCCTGGGCCCCAATCAGTGCAGGCCTCACCCACCCCAGCTGGGTAGCAGCAAGTCCAGTCAAGGGGAGAGATGATGGGAGCCCAGGGCCCCCAGATGGGGGGGTATGGCTTCAGGAGGGGCCCCAGGGAGGGGACAGGGTCATGAGCTGGCTGCTGTGCTCTGGGGTACGCCATGGAGGCCCAGGCGAGGCCCCAGAGTGGCAGGGTCATCAGGGGGTGGGAGAGGTGGTCGACCTCCCGTCATCCGAGTCCGGAGGGCTGAGGCAGCCGGGTGCTGGGGGGCAGGTGCTGGATGAGGTGGAGAGCATTCTGGAGGGCTGCCCACCAGGCTCACATCCATCAACTCCGGGGGTGGTGGTGATGTTGGTGATGGGGGGCGTCCAAGGCATCGGGGTTGGGGGGGTAACTGGGCCCCAGTCCCTGGCAATGTCGAGGCAGAGATAGGGGCTTGATGTGTCTTGTGGGGCACATCACCCCCTGCCCAGGGGTGCAGAGGCTGGGAGGGTATAACCTGAAAAACAAAGGAATGGGGAATGTTGAGATCCTGGAGACCCAGGCACCTGCCACCCACCTCTGAGGCCTTACAGCTCCAGTACCTGGGGGCTGTTCATCTCACAGTCGGTGATGGGGGGTCCAGGCCCCCCACAATATCGGTTACTGTAGCGATAGGCCCTGTTGTCACTGGAGGAGCCACTGGAGCCTCCTGGAAACATTGGGATGGAGAAAAGAGGGCAGAGGTGCTAAGATGTGTGGAATCTGTTCAACACCTAGACCCCAAGATTGACCTTTGAGACCAGAGTCCTTGTGAAGGCTCCAAAAGCCCAATTTTGAAATCTAGGATCAGAGATTGTGTGGGAGGCTAGAGTTAGTTTTAGGGGCTAAATCCCAAGCCTGGATTCGGAGATTCAGTTGGTCAGGTGGGACTGTCCCACCCATCCCCTTACACGGAGCTCAGAATCTGGTTGGTAGCTCTAAGGCTCTAGGACAGAGCCTCCCAGGCTGGGCCCTGCAGCACACATTTGACACTGGGCACCCACCAGAGCTGGAGATGGAGCTGGCGGTGCTAGAGGAGGGGCAGGTGTCGAGGGGCGCCGGCGAGGTGGAGGCACTGCTGCCTGCCGGGCCCGTGTTGGTGGCCTCGTCGGCCGTGCGGCGGAAGAAGCCGTGCTGCAGAGCGCCCAGCGGGCTGATGCGGGCGGCAGGCTCATATTCCAGCATGCGCAGCACCAGGTCCTGGAAGCGGAGGTAGTCGGCGGGGCTGTGGCCCGGCTCCCCCGCCCGCCGGCCCCCGGGCCCGCCCGTCTGCACGCCCAGCACCTCCTGCAGCCGCCGTGTCCCGGGGCCCTGGTAATCCTGGCAGGGAGGGGGTGGGAGGGGGGCAAGAGAGTGGCCGTCAGTGGGCAGGAGGGGCAGGGAGACACACATGGGGAAACAGAGGCACAAGAGAGGAAGAGGAAGAGAAGCTAACAAGAGTTGTGGGGTGGGATGGTGATGGCAGGGAAGGAAGGAAAGGACAGACAAGGGGGAGAGAAAGACAGGGAAAGACACAGGGAGAGGGGAGCCCCAAGTGTGAGTGAGGGGCCACCCAGGGAGGGAGAAGTGGCACAGGGCAGGAGCCACACCTTCCTGAGTTCCTTTGATCTTCGTAGGGTCCAGCCACCCCCAGGCAGCCGCTCAAAGTACTTGCGAGCCTTGGGTGCCTGTTCCAGCATGGGCGCAGGTGGGATGCCCAGCACCTCGACAATTCTGCTCATCTGGTCCACCTGCGGGCAGGTGGAGGTCAGGGGCGCCAGGTGGCCAGGCTCCACCCCTCCACCTCCAGCACACCCCTTCCAGGGGCACACCTCATTGGAGCCGCTGAAGAGGGGCTCTCCGGTGTGCATCTCCACAAGGATGCAGCCCAGGGACCACATGTCGATGGCCAGGTCATAGGGTGTGCCCAGGAGCACCTCGGGAGAACGGTAGAAGCGGCTCTGGATATACTGGTAGATCTGGGGAAGGGGGCAAGTAGTCAGGACACTAGCTCCCCTGCTGGTTTCACCAAACACTCAACTGAAGACAAGGCCCTGCTTGAGAACAGGATGGAGCCTCTAGGCTCTCAGCAACACTGCACAAACCAGACACTGTTTTGCTCATGAGCTTCCAGTCTTCGTTGGCCTGCTATAACCCTGTCTGCATCCCCAGCTCTGACCCCTTTTAAGAGAGGCTGGCTATCCCATACTGAATTACACTAACTAGAGCAACTCCTGTCTGCTTACACAAGGCTGCAAGGCTTAAAGGTCTTCTACCTGTGACCTGAAGAGCACAAGTAAGCAAAGCAGAGCTCAGGCTCAGATCTCAACTTTACTACTCTGAGGAGCTGCCTGCCCCTCAGGGTCACCCTATTTCTTCCTTGCTTGGGTCTCCTCTGACCCCTTCATCTCTGACCCCCTCCCTCCAGGGGGCCTCCCTATGCCAAATGTCATCTCTCAGATATCAGCTCGCAGGACCAAAACGAAGCCATCCCATGCCATCCCACTGAAGACACTGGCCCTGCCCAGAGTCAGAGCCGCACCCGTTGGCCAAGCTGGCAGGAGCTGCCAAAGTCCACGATCTTGATGGCACTGCGCTTAGGATTGCAGAGCAGGATGTTCTCAGGCTTGAGGTCGCAGTGGATAATGCTGAGCTCAGGTGTGGCCAGAAAGAGCAGCGCTGTGCAGAGCTGCTGTGCCAGCTTCCGAGTCAGGTTCAGTGAGACACCTCGGAAGTGTGTGTTGCGCAGGAGGTCGTACAGGTTGTAGGACAGCAGCTCAAACACCAGGCACAGATGATTCCGGAACATGAAGTGCCGCTTCAGGTGCACTGTGGGGGAAACACAGGCAACAGCTCAGAGACAGGTGACAGGGCAGATGGCCTGGGGCCACACAGCAACCACCTCTGCTAAACTGCCGTGAGTCCTCAGGTGTTTGTGCACTGGGCTCAGTGGACTCACAAAGCATGCTAATTCTCCTGAGGCTCTCAAACCTCCTGATTTTTACCAAAAGGAAGGTTTCTGCCAGCAGGGAATAGTAAATACAACTGTAATCCCAGGACTTGGGAAACTATGGCAGAGGATGGTTTAGTTCCGGGCCAGCTTGGCACACAGTGCAGCCTGGAATTGTAAATAAAAAACAGAAAAGCCCCACACGGTGGTCTAACTTGAGGGTTACATTAGCGCAGGGCAAGGATGACGAAAGAAGGATTGAGCATGTTTTCCTAGCAAGTATAAGGCCCTAGGTTCAAGCTCCAGCACTGCAAATGGAAAATCAAACGCACTGTCACCTCCTAATAGAGCTTCAACATGGAGCCAGGCCTGGTGGTGCAGGCATGGAGACCAAGGTCTTCAGATGCAGAAAGAGTATAAATAAGCTCAAGGCCCATCCGGATAACTTGGTGAAATTCTGTCTCAAAATAACTAAGTAAAAAGGGGTCTGGAGATGTAGTTATGGGATGTAGCCCTTGCCTAGTGTGTATGAAGCACTGGGTTTGATCCCTAGGATGGTAAAACAAAACTGCAAGAAGTACCACCACCACCCAGAGCCCAAATGAACAAATGGACCCGCCTTCCTTTTAGCGGTATCTATCTTTGTGGCAAGGGACACTGACTGTCCAGAGTCTATTAGTCCCTTTCCAGAGGAATGGGACACATCTTGAGAGTCAGAGTTCCAGAGACCACTGCTTCTCAAATTATTAATTCTGTGGTATATAAACTGTCACCTCATGTGCATGACAGCAGTGAGTGCCTCAGTTTCCTATCTCAACATGTGCACAAAACTGCCCTCTCCATCACCGGGCAGGGGTGAGGTAATTCATGTGAAGTGTTTGCAACAGTCTGGCCCTTAGTGAGCACTGGATTAATACTGACCACTGCTCATCAGGTAAGCAGAAGAGCAAAGCCATGACCACAGCAGGAGACTCACTGCGGTGAGAAGCCTGAAGACCCTTACTGGTGGTATCTCTCCCACAGGCACCCTGCATTCACCCAGGCTCACACCTCACCTATGTAGTACTTCATCTCTGTGTCATGCTGGTTCATCAGCTCCAGCAGCCGCAGCTCAATCTGTGCCTGGTTCAGGAAGGCCTTTTTGTTCTTGATGATCTTGATGGCCACCAGCTCCTGGGTCTGGTGATCATAGGCTTTTACCACCTGTAGAGACATGGAGAGTTAACTGGGGAGGTAGGAGGCCCACCAGCCACACCTTTCCAACTAACAACTCACAGCCCAGCGCTAACATCCCTTGTACTGGATACAAAATAACACAATTTCCTTGTGTGGAGTCTTGTTATTTATACTTCTACAGAAACTGAAACAGAGGGATACTAAGTGGCCTGAGAGACTGGCCCAGGACTTAGCAGCAAGTGAACCACTGAGGGTAGAGGGAACATGGGTAAGGTTAGTAGCTGTCTGCATCCACACAGTGCATGAGTGGGGGAGTCCCACACCTGGCCAAAGGAGCCTTTGCCAATAAGAGAGTCAATCTCATAGCGCTCTAGCCAGCGCTCGCCACTGCGCACAATGTAGTCGTGGTTGTCGTCGTCATAACCGTGGTTCAGGACCTTCTTCTCCTTTTTGGTGCTCGAGTCCTGGGGTGGCGCCTGTTGGGCCCGCCGCTTCTTCTTCGCATAGTATACCTGCTCAGGCAGCCAGGAAACCGGACCCTTGAGTGACCTGGGCAAGCAGCCAGGACCCTTTCCAGCACCCAGCCAGGGAATCCCATTCCCCACCCACCTCATTGATGTGCTTGTAGGTCTTGATGAGGTCCACTGAGAGCTTGCGCAGCGGGGCTGAGGTTGCATCCCGGAAGGCCAGGGGTAGTCTCCGAGGCAGTAGCCGCACATCAGGCAATACCTATGGTGGAGACGGGCAGGCACTGACAGGCCTTCACCTCCAACTTCCAGGGAGAGAACTGTAGGGCCTGTCACACATTGGGGTCCCCCGGATATCTGTTCATTGTGTGATGGAGTAATTTACTGCCCACCCAGCCCCTGGTCAGCTCATTTGCTCTCTATCTTTATTTTCTTCTGAATCTCAGTGAACACCCTGAATGAGAAACTTGGGTTTTTTGCACCCGAGAGCAGTTTTAGGGACCCAGGCGTTGACTTCCCTGTAGCTCCATGTCCTCACCCTCAGATGAGTGTCTGTGCCCAGTTCCTAAAGCTCTTGGAGCAGGATTAGACTTCTTGGGTTTCCCACTATCCTCAGCTCACTTTCCCTCCCATCCCCTTGATTTCTCTTCCAGGCTTTTCACTCCAGACCTCTGGCTCGGTGTGGACACTAAGACCTGTGTTCTTCTGGTCTGTTGTGTGCCAGTGACAGTTCTGAGCCTGACAAACATTAACCACTCTGTGAGAGACAGAGGGTCATGGAGAAGTGCAGTGATTTGGTTCCCATAGCAGGAGTAAGTGTGGACTTTCCACCCTACCTGAAACCCTGCCAGTATTACCAGGTCTCCAGCATCCTCAGAGATTAGGCTGATGTCTGAACCCTTTAATCCCCAGTCTCTTTCGTCCCCCAGGCAGGTGAGAAGCCAGCTGAATGCCTACCTGTGTGTGTTCCTGGGGCCCTGGAAAGCCAGAGAAGGGACCATGGCCTGGTGGGACGGCCATGGTGGGCTCAGAGGGCCGCAGGGGTGTGAGGCCTGGAGCGGGAGCCCGGCCGGGGGGCGCCTTCTCGCATCCTGCACCTCGGCTGCCACCGCCGCTGAGACCTGAGAGCAGGTAGGAAGTAGGGAGACAACATGGAACAAGAGGGTATGTGGGTCAGAGTCAAGCAAAGAGGTGGGCATAAAGAAGACAGGGGAGGCACCGGGTAGCAATGCAGAGGGGACAGAAACAAATGGCATAGCAGTGTTCCTCAACACATGATCAGACAAATAAATGAAGCAACATAATGACAAAATGTAGAAGGGAATGGTTAGAATCACACAGGGGTGGAAGAGAGTGCATACTGGGCCAGGGCAGGAAGGACAGAGTAAGGCCAGTAATTGGGAGAGTAAAAGAAAAGACAGAAACCCTGCAGAGTCTGGGCAGTAGAATTCATTTTTCTTTGAATTTCTGCTGGTGCAGATTCGGAGTCCCTCAGATAAAGACCCAACCCTCATATGGTCTTCCCTCAACATCAGGGTCTTCTGGGCCACAGTGAGGGCCCCAGTTCGAATCAAGTCTAGAGAACTCCAGGATCCCTCACACCATAGCAGTCCTTGTGGAGTGCCCAGCAAAGATCAAGGTTATCTGAGAACTCCTTTATGTGTTAGTGCTATGGGTGTTTCAACCACCAGGGCACACTTTTCCCTGGGACAGCTCCCTAGAGGAGTCCCCCACACCCGGGACCCCTCTCTTCAGTAGTCTATATTTATCCCACTAAGACTTTCCCATAGCCCAAGACCCCTACTCCTAGGAAAACAAGAGAGAGATGTCCATTCTCGACAGTTTAAGAGACACTGTCTTTTTCTCCCTTACACTGGGATCCTTGCTATCCCCTCTATCGGATATTTCTAAACCGGGTCATTCCGCAATTGAGCCTGTTCCTAGAAGGGCCAACAGCCAAATCCCTAAATAACACACAAGACGTTGCTCCCTGAAAGTGTCCTCCAGAACAAAATCTTCTAAGAGCCTTCCCCCTATCAGATTTGTTCTATCCTATGACTCGCTACTCCAGGTCCCCTTTACTGGGGCTTCACCGACAAACAACCTCTTCCCCGGCCCTCCCACACTAGGACCGACTCTCCCAGCTCCCACCCCTACCCGGGTCAGGGTTGGCGCTGGGCCCACGGGGGGCTGGGGAGCGATGGGGCCCCCAGTGCGGGGGGCGAACGGCCAGCATGGCGGTGGTGGTGGCGGTGATGAGGTGGCCGCCTGTCCCCGGCCTGGCCAGCCTGGCCAGTTCCGCGGCGGTGAGGGCAAGCGGGACAGGCGGCCCGGTGGGTGACAACAGCAGACGCCGCCACCGCCGCCGCCAGGGGGGCGGGGAGAGGAGGGGATGAGGGTCAGACCGGGGCACGCGGGGAAGGGGGACAGCAGGTGGACGGGGGGAGGGGCGGGTTAACCCTCGCCCAGCCCCGCCCCGAGTGGCCACCCGCCCCTAGGGACCCTGGCGTCCCGCCCCCCACCCGGCAGGCCCGCCCCGGCCGGTGGAGTCCCAGCGGGCGGGGCCCAACTGAGTTCGGCAGGCCGCACCTCCCATGGCAACAACCACGCCATTGGTCGTTGCCGCCAAGAGTTTAGCCAATCAGCACTCAGGGCAGCTGTTGCTAGGCGACAGTGAAGCGGCCAGCGCAGCCGAGCCCAAACAAAGGGCGGGAGTGGGGCTGGGCTGCCCCCTCCCAGACTCCCTCTCAAGAGGGCTCCCTCGGGCTGGGCCCCTTCCAGAAATCCAGCTGTAAATAGCCGGGCTCCGCTCTGCTGTACTGGCCCGAAGCCCCCTCCTTTCCCTTGCTAAGTCTCGCGGGGATGGGCAGGGCGGATCCCGGTCTGCCCCCGACCCAAGCGTGCCACCCCGCCCCGCCCGCCGCCGTTACCTGAGGGCGTGGGTAAGGGGACACAAACTGCTCGGGGAGCCCGAGCTCAGACCTGCCCACTGGCTGAGGGTGTCCGGCGGACGCGGCAAGCCAGGGCCCTGATTACCCAGTAATGCAACCAGCAAAATGGCGACCACAACAAACCGGCCCCCCTGTCCCGGCTCCGCCCCCACACCGCTCACGTGACTTAGGAGAGCGCTGTGCGCCTGCGCATTGAGACCGGAGCCGCGCACATGCGTAGCAGATATCAATGGAGCATGCACCATGTGACTGGATGAAACTTTCCAAGGCACCCTCCCTACAAGCGCACACAAAGTTGGTCAAGGGCGCATGCGTCTTTTGGCCACTGAGCAAACAGTATCAGACAGGGGAGACAGATGAGTCTTTTAATAGAAAAAAAAAAAAATACACGTGCAACAGTAGCAACACACATTTCTTCGAATCCAGACAGCTCCGAGTTTCAGTTCTTCACCTTGGGAGGTGGCCTGTATACGCCTACAACCACAGCGTGGTCCCGTTCGTAGGGCTCAAGCGTCAGCTGCTCCTGGGGCTTCATATTCTCTTGCTGCATCTTCTTCACTTCAGATGCAAACACAGCTTCTGCCGAGGCTGTGGAGTCAATGCAGTTTGCCTACAGAGGAGAAAGGACGAGGTTAGAGATTTGGAGACCCAGGGCTGGGCAATTATAAAACTCTAATACAGAAATTTTAATTTGGCTTGGACTGGAAACAGGATGTCCCACTTATCTAAGGCAGTGTTTTAACTCAGGAATTTTCTTCCATGTCCTGGTAACAGTAGAACAAATGCAGCAAGAGGCTAATTTTGAACATGGTGAAGATACCTGGGAGTTGTTTGTATTTCAAATGAAAATGTTTCTAAAAATGCACTTTGTACTTATTTTCTTTGTACCAGAAATCTGTTCTAAACACTTCACATATATCAATCTTTACTTCAAACCTTAAAGAGGACTGATTAATAAACGAAGAAACAGAGTCACATAGGCTAAGCAGCATGCTCAAACAAAGAGATCAAGCACCCACCCACCACACTTTTGCTGCCCCAACTTACATTCCAAGCCTCATACCTTAATGGAAATCACAAAGTGTCCTCCATTCCTCAGGAAGGTGTGGGCATTCAGGGCCACAATCCGGGTTTGGTCTGGCTGTGCCACATCGGCAAAGATCACATCCACCATGGCTAAGGAAAAAGGGACAGCAGTTACAAGTAGAAGCCACCAGAGAGCTACCCAGAGCCTCCCAATATGGGGCCTGTGCTCCATCACCACCAGGTTCCTGGGAGTCTCCTGCCTCCGGTCTCACTCCCCACCACACACCCTCCCTCCAAAGCACCCCAAAGGTGGGGCCAGAACCCAGACACATCACTCATCCACTCCTCTTGTAAAGCATGGTTGCCACCTACTCTGTGGCCAGCCCTGGGCTGGGCGTGGGGGACACAGAGACGAGTCAGACCCTGCCCTCGAGATGCTCCCGGGTCTGGGGGGAGACAGACATGTCATCAAAAAGACAAGTAAAGGTGAGCAGTTAAAGGCAAGATGTGGGCAGGGCTGTCAAATGAGGACAAGGACCAGAGAAGGGGCCAAGTGAACTGAGAAAATGCAAAGAAAAAAAAGGAGGGGGAAAAAACCACTCCCCCCAAAACCAAATCAAACCAAAACAAAAAAGTGTAATGAAAAGGCAATGTTTTTAGGCAGTATGGTTTAAACATTAACACATAAACAAAGTGATGGAATATGAAAACATCTTTAAGAATTTGGAAAAGCAGATGGTTAAGTATCGAGTACCTCTGGGGGAATTCACGAGGCTTTCCATTTTTATACTAGACCTTTGAGGTGTTTTTAAAAAAGCCACTGGGTCATACTTGCTGTGTTCAGGGCTGGAATGTCATCAGATAATATAAAGAAAGGCAGGAGACAGGGCAGTGTAAAAAGGCATCAAGTTGGAGGGGAGCAGAAGTGGACGGGACTCAGGGAGGGAGATCAGAGATGACGAGCACAATCTCCACCTGCAGCTCCTCATGCTAACTCCATCTGAATTTAGGCTCCATTAACCTCTTCCAGGAAGTACGCAGTGGTTTATCCTACCTTCCCTGGGTCGCCCCCAGGCCCCTCACCGATAAGCATGCGGTATTTGTGTGGGTGTCGGGCATCTTCAATCACAGGAATAATGTTAGTCCTCTTCTTGGCCAAGTTGATGAGGTCACGGCCAGAACGGTGAGAGAACTCAACTGCATAGACCAGACCATCCTAAAATAAATCAACAATGATGAGCACACACTTGTTCTCCATTATGATTGCCAAAATTGGGCTCATGCACCACTTGTAGCAGGCCCTCAGACCCTCAATGAGTAAACGGGCCTGGAGAGTCACCTGCCATGGTTATTCACAACCAACAAAGCTACAGGAAGATCCTAATTTATCTGGCCCAAGAGCTCAGGCTCCCAACACAGGCTAAAGTCCAGGGCAGAGGACAGAGTCAAGTGCATTTGCAATGGGCCAGCACTCACAGGAAACATATAATTTTTAAAAAACAACCTTACTCTCCATAGTGTTGACTCAGGCTTGGAAGCTCAGGCGTCTCACTGAAGCCACACACTATTAAATACCTATAGAAGTCTGAGTTTTGTTGCGGTTTGTATTTAGACAAGGTCTGACTATATAGCTTAGGCTAGGACTACCACAGTGTGTGCTTTCACACCTGGCCAAGCACAGAGCTTTCAGCCACCAAATTAAAAGAGTCCATAATTCAGTCAACAGCAAGAGGCTGTGAAGTGGGACATCCAAGAGGCAGGTGCTCTCTGCTACAGTAAACACATGCCCACCAGTAGAAACCAAGGGCTACAGATGCAGGTGTATCTGCCTAGCATTCAAGAGGCCCTGGGTTCAACCCCCAATATGGGGAGTTGGGGAGAGAACAAACTAGATTTAGGGGCCATGAGTATTTTGTGTCTATGTATGTAGAAGCCAGAGGACAATGCAAGTGTTATTCTTCAGGAACTCCACCTATCCTATTTCTGAGACAAGGTCTCTCACTGGTGTAAAGCTTATCCATAGACAGCAACCGATGATCAGCAAGCTCCATGGCCATTGCTACCCCTAGCGCTGTTATTACAGGGGTACACCATCACACTGGGCTTTTACATGAATTCCGAGGATCAAAATCAGGTCCTCACGCTCATGTGATAAGCACTTTAATGACTAAGCTACCTTCCAGCCCTGGGACATCAATTTTTCAAGAGGGCAGCCAAAATAGTTTGGTATCTATGTTCCCAGCTCTGGGCCATTTTAACACAGTGCAGGTAAACAGCCAGGCTCAGCTCCCTCCATCTCCACCACCTATCCACTCACCGGGCCAACGATATCAGAGACGTGAGAGACAGTGGTGCCTGAGGCTGCCCCAAGGTAGAGCACCTTGGCCCCTGGCTTGATGTGGATCTGGTCTACGCCGCCCAGGATTGCTGCTGCCAGTTTGGAACGGAAGGGGTTCCAGGCTCGGTACTCAATTTTGTCATCTCCCTCCTGACCCAGGAGAGATGGGAACAGAAGTCAGTGCTGGGGTCCTGTGCAGGATACCATTCCATAACCCTAGGGCCCTCAAAGGAAATGTTGCAGCCCAATCACTGTGTAAGAACCAAACACAGATGTACAATAGGGATAGGGACATAACACAGATAGTAAACAGAGGTGACGGAAAGACCTGGGCACTAGGCATTACTTCCTGTCCTAGCTGTTTCAGGTGTTGGAGACAACCTTGACTAGGACATGGATCCTGCTCTGAGCATTAAGTACCCACTGGACTAACATACAAACTGGCTCAGGAAATGGTGACAGGCTAGAGAGACCAAGCCAGGAGAGAGGATGGCAAACTAGAATGGAGAAGGACGCTGTGAGGACAAGAAAGACCAGGAAGGGCTGGGGACGTTTGAACTAGACCTAGAGGTGAACAGATAGGCCTCTGGCCAGCCATAGAGAAGAGGACATGGGGGAACTACGGCTGGGGTTGTGAGGACTGCTTTTGGTCAAGAGGGTGATACGACAGAGTCCTGTCAGGACCAGAAGGTATCTGACCAGAGACAGAAGATAGGGAGTTGGTATAGTATGGAGCTGGGGAACAATAGGGCAAGGCCAGGGAATTGAGAGGAAAGCTGGGAACTGAAGAACCGGAGGCTATGGCGGGCAGGGAATCTCAAAGTGCATGGAACAACGTGCATGGCCTAACTTATACACTAACCCCCCCACACACACACTGTGACATGTAGGACACAACAGCAAGACTGAACTGCAGGTGGCACCATCAGCTAGGGCTGATACTTAGGACAAAGGTTTAGAACTCACTGAGATAGAGACTCTCTTCTCCCCATACACAGCCTCTCCAGGGACCAGATTCTTTGTGACAAGGGCATCCTCCTTTCCGCGACAGATAAAGACACCTGGTGAAGGTAGCAGAGAAGAGTGGGGCTGAGGGTCAGAATGCGGCCACGGTCCACTTCTAGCTTCAGTTGCTGCCCTGCCCACCACACTCACCTTCATGCCGATGTGGCTCCACCATCACGTTCTTTCCTGACTGGTTTCCTCTTTTGCCTCCCCGGCCACCACCTCGACCCCGGCCGCCCCCAGACTGGAAGCCTCCACCTGCAAGAGAAAGCTGCAGGTGGAGAGGGAGGTCCCTTCTCTCCCCTCCCTGCACCCTCCAGGAGCCTGTTCCACCTCCCCATGTCAACCTCACTCACCTCGTCCACCTCCTCCTCCACCTCCTCGTCCCCTGAAGCCTCCACCTCCACCACGACCACGACCTCCACCAAAGCCTCCTCGTCCCCCGCCAAAGCCTCCTCGACCGCCTCGTCCTCCTCTACCGCCTCTGTCACCACCAAAGCCTCCTCTGCCACCAAAGCCACCCCCACGGGGACTGAAACCTGTAGTAGAAACAAAAACAAGGATCAGGGAAATGAAGGTTAAGACGTTTCACCCAACCTTACCCAGCAGTTCTACAAAAGTGAGAAATCAGCAAAGCACACGGCTGTAAGCTCCTGGAGGAAATGTCTACTGCAGCCAATAATGCAGACCAAGGCCACCCAATGTCCCACCAGCAGAATGGACACATAAACCAAGTAACAGTAATCAACAATGGAATTGACCTTCAGTCATGCAGCACAGATGAACAAACCAGATCCTCCCAAAAGTAGAGAAACAAATTCCTAGACAACTACACCCAACACACACTGCTCTTCTGAAATAGGGCACCAAGTACCCCAGGCTGGCCTTGAAGTCACCATGTAGCTGCTGATCCTCCTGCTGCTACCTCCCAAGTGCTGGGTTTACAGGTCTGCACCCCTGGACCTGGCACCTTATCTCTCCTTATATAGCATATCAGCAAGGGACCACTAAAAGTAAAACATGCCACAGATGATCTAACTGGTTAGGGATGAGAAAGAATGCAGATATTCCGGGCTTCTTGGTGGGACACCCTTAATATCGGTGAGCCCTGCACATGTGCTCAGCGCAACAGGACCTCCTATGCCCTCCCAGCATCTTCCCATGAGCCTGTGTGTATATGGGGGTGGGGAGGGTAGGAGCTCCAGCTCCTAATCTGATGCTCACCCAATCTCCCTTCTTTCAAGATTGTAACATTCCTCGGGGCGGGGTGGGTGGGGAGGATAAAAAAAATCTCCAAATTTAAGGATGGGCAAAGGCCTAGATGGGCAGATCAGAGGTCATCAGAAAATCAGACATAGTAGCACAGAGCTGTGATTCTGCACCCCAAGAGGCAGAGACAGAAGATTCCCGCCTTCTCCTTTTTCTCCCTGATCAAAAAACAAAAGGAAAATAACAAACCAGCTTCAGGGTGAAGCAGCACTGTCCACTCACCAGCGCACAGTGGGTGGGACTAACAGGTGCCTGATGCTGTTGCTGTGTTTGCTATTTTGCTTTTCTATGATGGGTTCAAAAACTTTTGAGTACTATGGGCAGGGGCACAAGAGTTGATCTGAAAACATACTCTGAGATTAGTGTTGGCTTATCAGATATAAATCTGCTTAAGTTTTGTCACTATGCCTTGAGACTATTTTTTTTTGTAGTCTCACTACATATCCCTAACTAATGTGGAGTGATGTATACCAGGCTGGCTTCAAACTCAAGAGATCCACCTGTCTCTACTTCCTGAGTGCTGGGATTAAAGGAGTGCACCACCCTGACAGTATTTTTAATGGTATTAAAAACAAAACAACAACAAAAAAACAAACCTTTTGCTGATTCTCTTCTTACTTTTTGCTCTCTTTCTATGACAAGTCACTTAAGGGGCTAGATACTGTAGCTCTAATGTGTCAAGCCAGGGTTCAACTCCCCAGAATTCACAACAATAAAAGACCTTGAAACTTGGTATCTATTCCTAATTTACTTTAATTTTTTTTGTGGTAGGGGGGAGGGTTCCACTGGCTGTCCTGAAATTCCCTTTGTAGAATATGCTGGCCTCGAATTTACAAAGATCCACCTGCTTCTGAGTGCCGGGATTAAAGCTGTGCACCACTACTGCTAGGCCCTAATTTAATTTTTCAAGTTGTTAACAGTTTCCTCTTCAAAACCCTCAAACAATCCCAACCCATCCTGCTGCTTCCAACCTCCCACTTCACAATCCACAATAAACTCAGAATTCTTTTCTTTACAAAAGAATCTTCAGGCTGGATGGTGGTGCAGAGGCAGGTGGATCTCTGTGAGTTCAAGGCCAGCCTCATCTACAGAGTGAGTTCCTGGACAGCCAGGGCGACACAGCGAAACCCTGTCTTGAAAAACCAAAAATAAATAAAATCTGAGAAGGGCATTTTTTAAAGTTTCCCACAAGACCATAATGTATAGACCCAAACCAAGACCCATCATGCTGAAGACACGCCCCCCACCCTGACTTCAGGATCTGATGGGCCCTACTCAATCAACAGCCAACTTTGAAATGTCTCTCTCACAGGAACTGTTCCCACTTTCCAGCTCCTGCAAACAGGGCTGTGGCCCACGCTACTTGGGTTTCTGATGAAATGGTGCAGAGCTACCTTGTTTTCTTGTCATATTTGCATTGGATACTGACTGGCACGCTCACTGGCCATCACTAAGTTCCAAATGCAATGATTCGCAATTATTCTGGTTACCGCAACATCCCAGCACCCCGCACAACATGAAGCTCAATCAACATTAGCAAGGGTCTGGCATATCCCCAGCTCTGCTGATCAAGTCTCTAGGTTCTTCTTCACAGAGAAACCGCTGGGAAACTAGCCTGTTCATTCAGGAGTGGATGGTGAAAGGGGAGCCCTGGTTCCTCCTCTCCCAGCTCATCCAGAACGGCCATGCCACTGTCGTTCACAGGATCCTAATGGAGACGAGATGCATGGGAGTCTGTTGTAAAATCAGGTGACTTAGTACTTAGAAGAGAAGTCATTTGCCAGAGCCTGACAGAACAGAGGCCTGATAAGTTGTGTGAATCTTCATAGGGAGCAGTGGGCCAGGGTCAACTCTCAGTCCCAGATACTTAACGTGTATCTTGGTCTATTTCAGGTCCTGGAGTTTTTAGGGAAATGGACAAAAAGGACTCATTACTCAGAAAGACTCCATGCCCACACATAGTCCGCAGAGTCCCACCTCAGAACTCCAGCAGGGTGAGGGATCCCAGGCCTTCAATCCCACTGCCTGGGAGAGTGAAGCAGGAGGCTGAGTGTGAGGAGAGCCCAGGCTATACAAGATCCCATTTCAAAACAACAAAGGACCTTGTTAGAAGGTCCACCAGAGCCTACAGCATACTTCTGCTTAAAAATCTCCCCTGGCCGGGCGTGGTGACAGGAGATGCAAGCAGCTTTTTGAGTTCAAGGCCAGTATGGTCTACAGAGCGAGTTCCAGGACAGCTAGGGCTGTAACACAGAGAAACCCTGTCTGGAAGAACCAAAAAACAAACAAACAAAAATAACTCCCCCAAAGCTGCTTCTGCCACTGAAGGCTCAAACTGTCAACGCAGAGTCCATGTCTAGAAATTTCCACAACTTCTCACTCTATCATTTGCCTGAGCAAGGCTGGAGAGAAAAGCACAGACCAGCAATCCCTCCACCTTACTTCACCAGACTTCCAGAACGCGGGAGTCCCAGATATTCAACAGGTCTGGAACTGGCAGCATGGGTGATTACCCACTGCAGCGAGCGACTCTCAGCTGTCTACAGGTACGTGCGTGCACACATCAGAAAAAAACCTGCAGTAGTGAAAACTGATCCTTGGGCAACGGTGTGAAGCTCACGTTATCATTACTGTAGCACAAACTGGTGTCAAGACCCAGCTTCCCGAGTACTGGGATTGACAAGCATTGCTATAGCCCAGAGTAACATTTTACCGAGAAAAAAAAAAAAAGTCCCCCATCCAGTAAGAATCCAAGAAAGAAAAATCAGACCTTCATCACCATCCACCATGTAGTGGATTCATCAGAAAAAGGCGGGAAATAAATGAACACTTTTTTTGTCAGGCTAGGTGGCACACGCCTTTAATCCCAGCACTCGGGAGGCAGAGAGGATCTCTGAGGTCGAGCCAACCTGGTCTATAGAGTTCCAGGCCAGCTAGAGTCACACGGTGAGACGCTGTCTCAAAAGTTAAACCAAACCCAACCCACTCCGCCAAGGCCGGGCTTGTAACGTTTCTCTTACCATAGAGCAGGTACTCTCAAGTCCCCAGATCGTCGACTCCTGCACGTCTAGGACCCCGCCCCTCCCGGAAGCGCGGCGGTCGAGACCCTCACCTCACAGACCCGGAGGTCCTCTATACCCCACCTCCCGGGGAAGCTGGGTTAAGGACCAAGGTAGCGGTGACGGCGAGTGACAGTGGGTAACAGGGAAGGCTTGAAGTGGGGAGAGGGGCCCCTGGTCTCAGGCCCGTATCCGTTCCATTTGCGACTCAAGCCGGATCCCCCGAAATCACGCGCAGAGAACGACACGAGCCCCAGCTTTGGGCTGGGGTCAGGAGGGCCGCGCCGGCCGGCCGGGAACAGCGAGCTTGTAGGCCTATCGCTGGGAGCCGAGCCACCGGCCACATTCCCCGGGTTCCGAGCAGCCGCGGTCCCCGCCGGCCGCTCCTGGAGCCCCGCTCCTACCCGTGCCGCGGTCTCTACCTGGCTTCATCACTGCGTTCTGGTCGCGCGGCTCCGGCAATCAGCAAGCGTCCCTCACTCCACGAGTCTCAGGCTTTCGCACGTGGAAAGGAGCGCATGCGCGCGACGACGTACAGCGCTTGACGGAAGGACGTACCCCGCCCCTTACACGCGCCCTCCCCCGGAAGTGTACGTCTTGGGCGGGAATTCTGGAGCCTCTGCGGGCTCCGTCTTGTTGCTTTGCTCCTGTCTCTTTCCCAGAGCGCTAAATTCAATCGCAGATCCCCTGCGGCTTTCCCCCTCATTAGCACTCCAAGAATAAAGGGTCGTACTCAACTTGTGCTTTTTAATTTTTTCGAAGATTTATTTATTTTTATTTTATCCTTAGAAGTGTTTTGCCCGCATGTATGTCTGTGCACCACGCGCATGCAGTGCCCGCAGAGGTCAGAAGAGGGCGTCGGATCCTTTGGAATAGGAGTTACTGGCGGTTGTGAGCTGCCAGATGGGTGTGGAACCCGAACCTGGGTCTTCTGCAAGAGCAGTATGTACTCTTCGCAGCTGAACTATCTCCAGCACAGCCTGTGTTTCTTGTTTGCTGTTGTTAATGTTTGTATTTTGAGAACGGGTTTTGCAATGCGGCCCAGGCTGGCCCGGAACTGGGGATCTCTACTATTTCCAGGCTGTACCTCGCTTTTTCTGTATCTTCCCTTTGTACTCCTAAAGCCCTCCTTCACTCACTTGCCCCACGAACAGGCACCTCACTGCTTCTGTTCCCTACCGCTGGCCAGTTTCTGGAATCTTCAGTCACCCTAATGTTGCCGCAGCTGCCTCTGAGGCCACTGCCCCTCTCTACTGCTGTTTTGCGGTTTGTTCCTTCTCTTCACGTCCTGGATTCAGCCCACCCTACCGATAAAGATCAAAATCAAAGACGGAGTTGCAGAAGTCCCAATGTTAATATTGCACCACCAGGGGGCAGCACAGGAACGACCTGGTCTCCAGGAAAGCGTCCCAACAGCATACGTCACACAGCATAGCCTTCCAGGTCTCCGAAAAGACCGTTTGCACTCATTACAGACTTTTTTGTTGGGTTATCGGGGAAAGAGTTTACCCTCTGGCCTAGGTGAAGTGGCCGCTAAGGTTTACAGGGTCTTCTGATGGTAAAAAGTCCATGTAAATAAGCAATAGTCAGGGTTGGAATAGTGCCTCCGAGCAGGAATTGTCTTTCAGAATTAAGTGGTTGTAGCAGTATGACCTGGATGGTCGTCATTCATTCAAAGCTGCCAAGTGCCAAGGAAAGGCTGATTGTCAGGGTGACAAATCACCTAGCCTCCAACATCCCTTTTTTTAAAAAAAATTATTTATTTGTAGTACATTGATGTTTTGCCCACATGTATGTCTGTGTGAGGGTGTTGGATCCCCTGAACTAGAATTGCAGACAGCTGTGAGCTGCAATGTGAGTGCTAGGAACTGAACTCAGGTCCTCTGGAAGAGTAGTCAGTGCTCTTAACCATTGAGCCATCTCTCTCCAGCCCCTGTTTTTTTTTTTTTTAGACAAATTAAAGTGGATTCTTATCATGAAATCCTATCATAGACACTGACAATGCTTTAAGCTTACATGTGGTGTATGTTTGTGTGTGTTTGCGCGTGCACACACGCACCCACAGTGCATGGGCTCATGCAGAGGCCGGCTGATGTCCTGCTCTCTCTCTACTGGCCCTGGAGCTAAGCTGGGGACAAGAAAGCCTCTTGTTTCACCACTGCCTCCCCAGCCCTGGGCTTCCAGGCACACAGATGACAGGCCACTTAGTATTTTTACATACGTGCTGGGATTTGAACCCAAGTTCTTATGCTTGCTCAACAAGATCTCTTACCTGCTGAGACATCTCTCAAGCTCCTAGTGTTTCTAATTAATTTAAAATCATTATTGATAAACAGGTCACATACTATAAATTTCCTATTTATACAATTTAATGACTCTTTGTGTGGCATGTTCATAGGAATTTCAAAACACTTGGCAATTCCAACATGCCTAAAATGTGTTGTGCTCATATTCACCCCTTTAGCCTCATCTCCCTCACGTTCCTGATGCTCCTCCTGCTTCCGTGTCTTTTTTGGTGTGGCTTACATGTGGTGTAAGTGCAGGTAGCCACAGCTTCCGTGTGTTGTCCAGTGCCATGGTCACAACATGTCCAGGACACAGCATTTCACATCATTGTTCACTGCCATCCAGCTCTTAGGATCTTTCCAGCCCTCTTCCTCAGTGTTCCCTGGGCCACTCACTCTTGGCACTTATGAGTGACTTCTGAGTTCACTCATGAGTCACAGCAGTACTATCACCACTGCAGATGGATGATTCTTTGTCCAAGGCTGAGGGTGGCACAAATACTTAGAAGGCAGTTTTAGATGTCCATTTAGCCCAACCAGTCGTAGACCCCACCCTGCCTCTTTCAGAGTCTGCAATCTCCTCAGCCTTGGACTTTTAATAAGGCTCACAGTGCCAGGCGTGAATTCCTTGCTGTGGAGCAAGCTGTAGAGCCAATCAAAGAGTGGTTAGTTGCCCCAAACAGTCATGCTACTGTTGCGCCAATGGGCATAGCTTGCCTCATCAGTTGGTATGGTAACAGGCAGGACCCAGTTGATGACTTTTTTGCCCCAGCAGGCTACTGAGTACATTCTGGTACCATTAAACTAGCTATCCAGCAGGGAGGAAGCTTCCAGTTCAGTTCTAGCTTGCTCTATTTGTATCCTGCAACCAAATTGTGTGGTGCCTTCAGCAATATGATTCTACCATGTAGTTCTGGTGGACAACCACGAGAAACGGCCATAGCCTGTATTGTTTGGAGGACCCTGGGGCCTCCCTGATGGAAGACTCATAGGCATTTTATGCATGGCACTGTGATTTTCAGTTAGTGACTTTGGCTTCCAGGAGTATGCAGACACATCAATTCATGTTTTTAGTTTTTAATTTTTAATTGTTTTTTATTGTTTTTTAAAAATATTTATTTATTTATTATGTATACAATATTCTGTCTGTGTGTATGTCCACAGGCCAGAAGAGGGCACCAGATCTCATTACAGATGGTTGTGAGCCACCATATGATTGCCGGAAATTGAACTCAGGACCTTTGGAAGAGCAGGCAATGCTCTTAACCACTGAGTAATCTCTCCAGCCCCCTTTTTTTTAAAATTTTTTTTCTTTATTGATATATATTGAGCTCTACATTTTTTCTGCTCCCCTCCCTACCTCTCCCCTCCCCCTTCAACCCTCCCCCAATGTCCCCATGCTCCCAATTTACTCAGGAGATCTTGTCTTCTTATACTTTCCCATGTATATTAGGTCTATATAAGTCTCTCTTAGTGTCCTCACTGTTGTCTAAGTTCTCTGCGATTATGGTTTGTAGGCTGGCTTCCTTTGTTTTATGTTTAAAAGCCACCTATGAGTGAGTACATGTGACAACTGTCTTTCTGTGTCTGGGTTACCT
>JAQHUG010000169.1:1653216-1676635 GCA_028555095.1 Dicrostonyx torquatus | reverse complement strand
CACACTAGGTTTACAGAGCTGTGAGGAGACGAGGAGGGGGCAGGGGAAAGACATGCTCAGGCATGTCTAGAGTGTCCTAAAGACATCAACAGCCATTCCTCCCTAGCAGGTTGTCCATGAATAAGGACAAGTCATTTAACACCTGGGTTCAGTTTCTCCCTTTGCAGTGAGGGACAGTCGCAGGGATGCTAGGGTTTGGTGAGACATGAATAATGAACAGAGACTGTCTCCATGTATCTGGAGCTGACTATTTGTCAGGTGCTAATCTGAGAGCTTGGGGCTTGTTAGGGGAGACACTGCATCCTGTATGTAGCCCATGCCCAGGGCATATGACAGCTCCTGTACCTAGTGCTACCAGAACAATGACTGTGTGCTGCATGTCAGTGGGGGATACTCCCGTGTATCTCAAATGCTGGTCTCCCTGTGAGATCCAGTTCTTCCTATTCAGAAAAGCAACGGGTGTGGGGCAGGATCCAGTGTGCTGTTTCTTAGCAACACACATCCTGTTCTTGCTACAGGATTTTAACAGTCATGGGACCTTGTCTTCCAAACAAA
This sequence comes from Dicrostonyx torquatus, assembly GCA_028555095.1. Taxonomy (NCBI): domain Eukaryota; kingdom Metazoa; phylum Chordata; class Mammalia; order Rodentia; family Cricetidae; genus Dicrostonyx; species Dicrostonyx torquatus. The sequence continues at coordinate 1,676,080 of JAQHUG010000169.1, read as the reverse complement.
TGTACCCAATCATGGTGCCCTCTACAGCTACAATCTTAGATTAAATTGATGGTGAGGGTGCCAGGTGCTTAGTAGCCAATGGGCCTGGGGGCAGCACGCAAAGTGGGTAGCTATTTTACTGTTGTTGCTATGATTGATAAGGGACGATGGGATCACAGATTGTCCTCTGTCCTTGAAACTTACTTATTTCTGAACATTTCTATGCTGTAACTGCATCAAGTGCTCCTAATGGGTAGGAAACCAAGGAGGTGGCTAGGGCAGTGTTGGTTAGAAATTTCCTGTGAATACATTTCATCCTTGAGGGAGGCTCAGGAGAACTCAGAAAAATGGGAAGCTCTATAAGACTAAGGACATAATTAAAAAAATAGCAACTTACAAGTCACAGGAAGTTCCTAAAACTTAGCAGATTCTCAAGGCCCCTCTTCCCTATTCTATAAGCAGCAGGGACTGCTTGGCTTGGAGACTCTCCCACTTGCAGAACTAACTAAAGGTGGTACTTGAGTGGACTTTTTTCCCCCAGCTTCCTTTTGGTTGTTTATGCTCCCTGAGTTTATATTTCTTTACATAGTCCAACGAACTATTGGTTCACCAAGTTAAACTTGGGTGGGTGATATTTTCACTTTGGTGTGTCCTTGGTTCCATCTAGGGGTGAATAGTGTGTGTGTGTGTGTGTTTGTGTGTGTGTGTGTGTGTGTGTGTGTGTGTTTGCGTATATTGGGGAATCAACTGTGTCCACCCAAGAGTAAACATCTTTGATCGTGATGGCCTCTCTCTCTGCAGCAATGAACTGCCCTCCTCACAGTCACTATGAGCTGTGTCAACGAGGCTGTCCATTGACCTGTGGAGACCTGCTGGTACCTGAAGGCTGTGGCTCAGAATGCCATGAGGCCTGTGTTTGTGATGCAGTGAGTAGTGTGTGTATCTGTGTCTCCCCAGATATAGTATCATGCAATAGGCAGGACCAGGGATGGTGTGAGCATACTGTAGAATGGGGAGAGGGTCAGTTAAGGATCAAGCAGAAGGAGAGACAAAGTCACATGGGGAAAGGCTCCAGGTCCCTGAGGCCTCCTTACTCTAGGCCTTCTATCAGTATTTCCTCTTGTTGAGGTCGTACTTTTTCACATACTCTCTCTTGGGCCTCTTAACACCCCCTCCTAGACTGAGCACTGTCCATGCCATACCTCACATATCAGCCCCCAAGGCCCGTATCTCCTCTAGGGCCCCACCTCTTATCTCACCTTGATCTTCCATTGATTCTGCTGCAGCTGCAGGGTGTAGTTGGCTACCTGGACGATGATCATCTTGGTCACCGCGACTTGCTCGTTGCCCCAGCCCACATTCTCCTGCAGTACTGTGAATGATTGCAGGCCGGGCCGGGTCCAGCAGGTTTGAGCCAGCACATACACAGAGGTACCCATGAAGTCAAAGTGGCGGCCATCAAAGGTGGTGTAATGGGAAGTTCCTGACACCCGGCAGGTGGCCGAGTCCACAGCCACACATCTGAGGATGCCATAGGACACCTTACAGATTTCCTGAGGGCTGCAATACGAGGCTTGACAGGACACCAAACCCCCCTTATGACAGTGGCAAATGGAATTACATTCAGGTCCAGGATAGAAGTCGTCTCCCACATGGTGGTAAATACCCTGGTATAGGCAACCGCAGGAGGCCAGGGGTATACAAGTCTCACCACTAAGGACAAAGCCTTCATCACAGACACAGGCCTCGTGGCATTCTGAGCCACAGCCTCCAGGCACTGGCAGGTCTCCACAGGTCAATGGACAGCCTCGTTGACACAGCTCATAGTGACTATGAGGAGGGCAGTTCATTGCTGCAGAGAGAGGGGCCATCAAGATCAAAATGTTTGCTCTTGGGTGGACACAGTTGATTCCCCAATATATGCAAGTACACACACGCGCGCGCACACGTGCACACACACACACACACACACACACACGGCCCTATTTCAAGAAACCACCATGTTCAGTAGGTCAAGGGAACACCCACTTTTCATCATAGTTTCTGAGCCTCAGAAATAAGAATCAGTTCTGATGTAATTGTGATTTGTGGTCAATCTATAGTATCTTAAATGACACTGCTAATATTGGGCATAAATGCTGATACATGTTACGTATTTTAAATAAGCTTATGCATGCCTGTATATACAGCCTATGCAGTATGAGAGTAGGTTTAGCATTAGCTTCTTCATTTTACACTAATAAAAGATTAGGTTAGTAATATTAAGTGCTACTTAGTAATTAAAGATAACTACTTATACTATGGTGAAAGCATTTCATGTTATAACAAACAAACATGGATCTGGAGAGATGGCTCAACTGTTAAGAACACTTGCTGCTCTTGCAGGGAACCTGGGTTCAGCTCACAGCATGCATATAGTGGTTCACAAGGCTCTCTAAGTTCAGTCCCAGGGGATCGGATGCCCTCTTCTGACCTCCTTGGGCACTGTATACCCCTCCGTGCATAGTCATATATGCGGGCAAAACACGCACACACACAAAAAAAATGAATAAACCTTAAAAAAACTTAAATAAACTTTAAAAAGCTCAACCAACCAAATCAAACCATTTCTTATTTCCCTCCCTAAACCCTAGTCACTCAAATGTATCAGTCAAACAGCTCCACGAGAGCAAAAGGAAGCTCCCAGCCAAATAGCCTGGGCTGAGCTCGCTGGCAGAACTTGCCAAACTTGCACCAGGCTCTGTGGTCACACCTCAGTGCCACAATAAAATCGAAACTGAAAATGATGTCCAAACCCCAAACCACTGAAACCAAGCCAAAAGAACTCCCCCACAAGCCGTGCAATTGCAGCACCCCGCGCTACGATACGGTGGGCTCTAGGCACATTGGTCGTTTAAATGGAAGTAAAATAAAATGAAGGAAGAGGGGAGATTCCATTTCTGGGTCACAGCAGCCTCATTTCAGACATTCCTATTGTCTTTGGCTGACAGCTGTCCCTGGCAATCAAACTTTGGATGGCCAGGTGTAGTTGGTTGTAAGTACTGTTGTCTATGACTTCTTAGTGTCATGTTGCTACCCCTCAGTTCCATGGCCCTTCTTCATGAGACATTGTAAGAGGTTAAACAATGTTACTTGTTATATTAATGAACAAACATCAGATCCAGCCCCCTGGATGCCACTCCTGATACTCACGGCAAAGTTTCTCACTCCTCCAGGGATACACAGTGACCCCTTCAGCCTGGCAGATGGCGGTGTATGTGGCCAGTGCATCACACAGTGGCTTAATCTGGCCCGGCATGCGGCAGCTATCATAGATGCATTCTATGAGGGCGCTGTTGAAGGCGGACACTTTCCAACAGTCCCTGAACTGACCGTCCTTGTCACGGAGGATCTTGCACTTCTTTCTGTTCTGTGCCACTACCTCACTGTTCATATTAGGACACAGAAGTTGTTCGTCTGTTCTGCAGCCAGACTTCACTGTCACTAGCCACTTCTTCCCGAAGTCTCGAGGGTCGAGGGCTTCCCCTTTACTCTGCAGACCCAGGTCATCACGAGGGTCCCCGTTGAAGTTCCCACAGAGGCCACACACAGCTTTAGCATAGTTGCTGGGCACCTTGGCAGTCACATGAGTGTCCCAGTTGAAACTAACGGTCAGGCCAAAGTTTGTGCGCAGGACAGCATATTTGCCTTGGCGGAACGCCACGATTTTTCCACCTGCGGCTTGGAAGGGCAGGTAGTGAATGATGCCGTCCATCTGGGCAAAGATACAGGAGGACAGTTAGGTCAGGGTACCTGTTTTGCCCATCTCCACAGTGCTGATAGCACTCTAAACCTCTCCATTTAGTCTGCTCTCAAGACCTTGGCATTTAGTTGTTTTAATACACACTGTTAATTAATAGTAAAGTCTTAGGTACAATGTCATTAACACCTGTTAATAGTTGTGCCCTCTCGGGCTGGAGCGATGACTCAGTGGTTAAAAACACTGACTGCTCTTCCAGAGGTCCTGAGTTCAATTCCCAGCAACCACATGGTGGCTCACAACCATCTGCAATGAGATCTGGTGTCCTCTTCTGACATGCAGAGACACATGCAGACAGATCGCTATATATAATAAATAAATAAAATTTAAAAAAAAATCTGTGCTCTCTCTTTATCTAGAGCCATTCCATACCAAACACTGGGGGATATAGAGCCTGGTATATGGAAAGTTATGTTTTCTACTTTTGATTTGTCTGCTGTCCCTCTCCCCAGGGCACAGGCCATTACCCAAACTTCCCTCTGATAATTATGAGCTATTGTGTGACTATCCAACAACTCATTTACACACACACACACACACACACACACACACACACACACATTTTAGACAAGATCTTTCTGTAGCCTTGACTGTCTTGTAGCCCATAGTCTGTCATTATGTAGACCAAGCTGGCCTCAAACTCACAGAGATCCTCTTGTCTTTGCCTCCCAAATGCTTGGATTAAAAGTTTATGCCAGGCACCGTCTGTCTGTCTGTCTATCTATCTATCTATCCATCTATCTATCTATCAAAACAGGATATCACTGGAACTAATTGGCCTGGAACTCAAAATGTAAACCACTAGATTGAAACTCAAGGGTCTGCCTGTCTCTGCCTCCTGAGTGCTGGGATTGGTATGTGTCACCAAACCTGGCTTTTACCCTTTTTTTTCTTCATGGGCAAGAGCTGTCTGTAGACTTGACTTTACCTGTAGCAAGACTCAAGAATGGCAGAGACACTATCTTTGACCACAGAATGAGACTTACAGTGGATTTGCAAATCCTATTTGGGAAGACTTGAAGCAGGATTTGCCTCTAGGTATGGATTTGTGTGTGAAGGGTTTTTCTTTGTCCCTTGCTGAGCCAGCTGGTCCAGGGTTCTGAGTTTTTAGTCCTACCAAGTTATGACGAGCACAACCAACAGCTTGGAAAGGAGTGATGGGGTGAGGCCCAACGGGGGAGAAAGAGAGTGCAGAGACAAACCTGCAGCCAGGCAGACCGGCTTTTCTCTTGTTTGCTGAATTTTCTGAGACAAGATCTCACTATGTAGCCTTGGTGCTGTGTCTGGGTGGACAGACACTCAGTCTGAGAGGCTAAATGAGGACCTCCATTTACTCCCTAACCTAATGCTCACTTTGCTCCTGACATTTCATGTCCCATGGCACCTTGCTCTGTGGACCATTCCTAAGAAAATATATAAGTCTATCATTCCAAAGTTTCTAAAGAACAAACCTAGGGACCACCAATACCTACTGAGCATCAAGACACTTTTTAAAGACCCTACAGACGTGGATTCATCAAATCTCCACAACCACCCAGGAAATGGTGGCTCCTAGTGGTAAAGAAAGACAGGCTGGGGCACAGTCACAGAACTGCTATCCCAAGAAGGGATAGTAGGGGCCTAAGTCTGGAGTCTGGACCTTAGCCATAAGATAGTTGAATGATGGGGCTGGAGAGATGGCTCAGCGGTTAAGAGCACTGACTATTCTTCCAGAGGTCCTGAATTCAAATCCCAGCAACTACATGGTGGCTCACAACCATTCATAATGAGATCTGGTGTCCTTTTCTGGCATGCCTTCAGGCAGAATACTATATACATAATAAGTAAATCTTTTTTAAAAAATATTTACTTATTATGTGTACAATATTCTGTCTGTGTGTATGTCTGCAGGCCAGAAGAGGGCACCAGACTTCATTACAGATGGTTGTGAGCCACCATGTGGTTGCCAGGAATTGAACTCAGGACCTTTGGAAGAGCAGGCAATGCTCTTAACCACTGAGCCATCTCTCCAGCCCCTAAGTAAATCTTTTTTTTTAAAAAAAAAAGATAGTTGAATGAATCCCACTTCACCCGTCTTCGCCGCAACCACTAATCTTTCAGCAGATTTATGCCCTTCCCAGTCCCATGGCCGCTGCACGCACCAGCACTTTGCCTGGGTAGTCCCGGGGCACCTCCAACTTCACTCCATAGGCCTCCAGCTGCACAGAGTGTACAAAGCTCACACTCTGACTTCCCCGACGTTCGTTTTCCATAACCACTTTGAAGTCGGGGAGGGAGGGGTGCTGACCACACGCGGTGGTGAGCATGTAGGTGCAGGTGCCCATGAAATTGTAGTTCCGCATATCCAAGCTCATGTAGTGCGGGTCTCCAGACGCCCGACAGCTGCGGAAGTATTCCGGGTAGCAACCCAGGAAGCCATCCTGTACCCCACAGCGCTCCCCAGGCAGACATCCTGACATGTCCCTGCAGATCACCTTCAGGGTGGCTGCATCACAGGTGCAGCGGCGCTGGCACGAGTTGTCAGCAAACACTTCCTGACCCGGGGCCAGCAGGCGGCCCTGGTATGTGCAGCCACAGGATGACACGGGCACACAGTGGCCACGATTGGCCACAAAGCCTGGAAGGCACACGCAGCCCTCCACACAAGGGCGCCCAGAGCAGTTGGTCGGTACAGCTTCTGAGTTGCAGGAGGCTGGGCAGGCAGGGCTGCAGAGCTCATAGTGGCTGTTGGCTGGACAGATCAGGGCTGGAAGGTTGGGAGGAAAGGGTGGGGTCATGCTAAGGTCGGGGCACCCTCAGACAATGCTGCTTCCTCGGAGCTCCACACCCCTCAGTTAATGAATGGCACTCATACCTTCTTCATTCTCAGGGCCCAATGGTCTCCCCCACTCCATCCCTGCACAACCAATCAGTGGGCAAATCCTGTGACTTTCTCTGTCCGAGCCTACCCAGAATCTGTTTCCACAGCCCATGAACCCCAGCAGCCTCCTGCCTGGTGCCCTGGTCCCCTGTACCAAATCTGCTCCTCACAAGCAGCCAGAGGGATTGGGAAAGCAGGATCAGACCATGTACCTCACCCCCAACCTCCCTTGGCTCCATCTGGGGGTGGGGAGCAGAGTCCTCCCTAAGCCCAGGGGTTTCCCTCATTATCTCCCTGTCCCCCCTCCTCATTTCCCTACTGAATCACTCTGCCCCAACCTCAGTGAACTGGTGCCTGGTCCTGAGATTCCCACCTCAGGCCTTTGCACTAACAGTCCCCTCTGCCATTGTTATCCTTTCCTCAGATAGATGCTGCAGATAAAAACAAAGGCTGCAGGAGTCCAGACAGCCTGGATTTCAGTGCCAGCTCTCTCCTTGCCCGTGTGTCCGTGAGCAAATGGCTCTGGTCTGTGACTACCGCAGTCTTGCCAGGACTAAATGGGATGGCACGACCCTGATTTCACTGTTTAGACGGACTGAACGAGGGGTGCTCCACGCCATCATTGTGATGGCTTCACTGACTCTGTTGCCTGGTTGCGCTCTGAGATCTAGGGCCATTGATTTTCAAAGTCATCCCTGAGCTTCCCGATACTATCATAGGACCTCACTTTCTTTGTCCTTTGAAGGTATTTCATAGTTGATCTGGCCCTCCCCTTCCAGAACATAGATTCTGCTGGAGTGGGGACACAGCTGAGTCACGCTGAGTCTTTAGCAGCCAACCACAGAGCTTGAGAGATGGACAGGTGGGGGGGGCAATGAATTCACTGGTTTTTCCTTTGTCTTAAGTTTGGACAGTCTCAGAGACGGAGGCCTCCTGGACAATAGGTTAGTGATGCCGGCAAGTCAAAACAGTGTCGTTGTCTCCCCCTGGACTTACCACCCCTCTGAAGTTCTAGTCTTAAGCCCTGGGCCCGAGATCCCTTCTTCCCTCACCATCCTTCATGATCTTGCAGCATTTCCCTGAGCTGCCTATAGGCCACAGACACGTTAGCGTTGCCTCCACATTGCCAGCATGGGAGAGGCTGTTGTGAAGACCCGGCATGTTTGCTGACTGGTTGAGTGACTGCATTAGTGGTTGGGTACCTGGCAGGTAGTCATCTGGGGCCTAGTCCAGGGGCAGGGCAGTCATGGAGTGTAACATGCAGAGAAGGACCACTGGTTTTTATCTTGTCACTTGGCAGACTACCTTTCCTGCCAAACCTCTGTGGTTCCCTGGGTCAGGAGCCCACATCCTTCTTCTCCCCCCTCCTGCCTATTCCAGTCCCTCCCATAGATTTCAAATTGTACCTTCTTTTTCTAGGAACCTCCCCCACAACTGCATCAGAGACCTCCACTGGCGTCATGGATCCCTCTAGAATGCCCGCTGTGTCATCCTGCACCCCCTCCATCTACTCTCCAGCTTTGCCTCAGCACCCTCTCATGCCAACCATTGCAGTGCATCCTGTCCCTGTTCAGTACTGGGAGCTTGGGCCCACTGTAGCAGAGCTGGGGTGTCTCGGCCATCAGTGTTCTCGTTATGCCTGTCACTAGGTGGAAGCACAGTCAGAGTTCAGTTACTGTGCAGATTCAGCGGTTCCCTGGCCCCTCACTAAGACCTCCCTACCCTGGCTGTAACTCACGGCAGTTGGTTCGTGACCGCCATTCCCGCACAGAGATGCCCAGGTCCACACAGGCTCTAGCGTAGGCACTGAGGCCATGGCACAGGGTGAGGCGCTCCCCTCCAGTCACACACATGTCGTACACACACTCTTCCAGGAAAGGCTGGGGGTCCAGGAAGTTGTGACAGTCCGCAAACGGGCCCATGGGTAGAGTTAGTATGCCACAGAAAAGATCTCCCTTAAAGAGCTCGGACTGGCTTGTGGTGCAGGAGGGACAATTGCCGTAACAGCCGTCATCACATAAGGGGTCCCCATTATCCAGCTTCCAGCTCTTGGTGAAGTACAGGACATCAGAAGCTTGCTTCCCATCAGGCATGCGGAAGTCGTCAGCAGGGTCTCCATTATAGTTGCCACACAGCCCCCACACCTGGTCTTGGAAGCGCTTGGGCAGGCTCACTGTCAGCTGGCAATCCCAGTCAAAGGTGACCAGCAGCCCAAAGTCCAGCTCGATCACGCCTCGCGTTCCACTCTGGTACACACGCAGGCGACCTCCTCTCAGGGAGGCCGGGAGACTTGAGTACTGGTAGTCAATCTGTAGAGAGGGGGCAGTGGTCAGACCCCCATACTGTTTCCCCTTAGCAATCTCATCTCCTGCACTCAAGTCCCCAGCTCTAGTCACACAGGGCGCCTTCCTTCCTTGCCCTTCCTTCCTTCCTTCCCTAGGGATGCTGACCCTAAGGATGCTTGCTCTTGCACCTCTAGAGCCCTGAAGAGTTCTTCCCCAAGATGTAGATGTAGATGAAGACCCCGCCTCCCAGCCAATGTCTGCCAGGTGTCACTGACTCAGTGAGGCCATCCCTGATCCCCTTCCTGTTGCCTCTTCTCCTCTGCTTCCCAGTCCCCATGGAGTCTAGCCTTCTCCCACAGTGTGCTGGTTCCCCACATTCTCCATCCGTCGGAGCCACTAGAAGGCTGCCTCTGGTTTCTCAACTCCCTTGTTTCTTTCTGTTTGTGAGGATATCTATATTAACTCTGGAGGCCTCTTCCTCTCTGTGTCAACTGGCACGTGACTCTTTCTGAGCAGTCCTGAGTGACATTTTGTTAGCTTGGTTTTATTTTATTTTGTTTTCGAGACAGAGTTTCTCTGTGTGGCCCTGGCTGTCCTGGAACTCACTCTGTAGACCAGGCTGACCTCCAACTCACAGAGATCGGCCTGCCTCTGCTTCCTAAGTGCAGGGATTAAAGGCGTGTGCCACCACCACTCGGCCTTGTTTGTTGTTTTAATGTACAAAACTGGTGGGGGTGCCCCTTGAGCCCCAGCTAGGAAGGAATCAAGTGCATGAGTGGATCTGCATAGAATGGGGTTCAAGCCTCTTAACTAGTTGCAACAGAAATTGAAAATGTCCTGTTATTAAAACTAAAAATTAAAAAATTAAATCCTGTTAGGGGCACATTCCTGTAATATAATATGGTCTAAGTGTGCCCTGTATGCAAAAGAGACAGGACTCTTAAATGGGCCACTGAATTTTTATACTATTTTACAGTTGGAATTGTTTTGATAAAACAATTATATATATGTATCTATGTATGTGTATGTGTTTGAGAGAGAGAGAGAGAGAGAGACAGAGACAGAGAGAGAGAGAGAGAGACAGAGAGAGACAGAGAGAGAGAGAGAATGCAGGTGTCCACAGGGGCTAGAGGCATTGGGTCCCTTGGACCTGGAGTTACCGACAGTTATGAGTCACCTTATGTGGGTGATGGGAACTTCATGTAGGTGATGGCAACTAAATTAGGATACTCTGGAAGAGCAGTACATGATTTAACCCTTTTTATATAATCAAGATTCTTCTAACGGTGGGATCCAATCTAGGGTTTATTTAACAATAACTCCCTACCGGTTCTCTATGAGGACTCGAAGGGAAGGGACTCAAGGTTACTATAGTTTTAAGCCCTAAGTTCCCAGAAATTCTCAGAAACTGTTCCACTGCCTTTTGATGAACCCGAGCCGGCTCCTCTCCCTTTCAGTGAGGCTGCTGGCGCATCAGGAGAGAACACCAACTTGATTTAGTGTCAGCTCTGCAATGGTCTCTTCCTGCAGAGACCATCAGGAAACCCAGTTTTCTCCGGGTTTCCGCTGGAGGGCAGCAGAGGGCAGCTGCCACTGAGATGGACCTGGCAGGAAGCGTTGTTAAATCCACATCCTGTTTCTACTTACATCCTGTTAAGTTGGTCAAAGGCTGGTGAAACTCCCTGCCAGCATTCTGGCGTCTTGGGCTGCTGTATGAGCCCTTGTCTTAAACAAGGTAACTTAGTGCTAGTCCTCCACATTCAAGAGATGGGGTACAGTAAACAGACAGGGAGGAGCTCAGATCCCAACAGCGACAGGCGCTGGCTGGACCCCATCACAAAGGTGTCCTGTTAGCCAAGGAGCTTGAATAAGATACAAAGCCAGTCCAGGGCAGCCGACACTCTCCTCCTCCTTGTCCTAAAGACTGTATCAGACAGCTGTGCTAAACTACAGCCAGAAGCCTCCTGATTTTTGGCTTAAATTACAAGCAATTAAGGGGGCAGGGGCATGAACCTTTCTTGATTAGTAGACATAGCCTAAAAAGTCTACGACAACTAAGAACATAAAAGTCTTGTAGAAGAAAGGGAGGAGGGATTGTCCCAGTCACGGGAGTCATAATGAGGGAACCCACAGGAACATCTGACCTGAGCTCGCTGGAGCAACAGTCAGGGAGACTGCATGGGACCAACCTAAGCCCTCTACATGTGTGTGTAGCTTGGTCTCTTGGTAAAGCTTCTAACAGTGAGAGCAGGGCCTCTCCCTGGTGCTTAGTTGGCTTTTGACTTGGTTCCCACCTCAACATAAGAAGAAGTGCTAGGTCCTGCCTCAACTTGATGAGCCAGGCTTTGCGCAAGCCCATAGGAGGCCTGCCCCTCTCTGAATGGAGATGGAGGAGGAGTGGATGGGGAGAGGGGTAGATGGGAAAGGTGAGGGGACAGGAGGGGAAACTGGTTGGCATGTAAAATAAATGAAAAAAAAGTTATTTAAATAAAAAGAAAAAAGATCAAACTCCTGCTCTTGAAACCCTTTCCTCCTACCAGGGTGCCTTTTCCAGACTTAATAGGAGAGGAGGTGCCTAGTCTTACTGCAGCTTGCTACACCATGGTTGGCTGATATAGGTGGGAAGCCTGCCATCTTCAGAGGAGGAAGGAGGGGGAGTGGATGGCGGGGGTGGGGATGGATGTTGATAGGAGAGGCTGGGCGGAGAGGAGGGAGGGGAAACTGATTGGGCTGGGTGAAAATTAATTAAATAAATAAATAAGAATAATTTTCACTATGGAAGATAATGCTTACAAATGAGAATTTTAATAAAAACCTAAACATATAACTATTAACAAATAAACAAAAAGATCAAATAAGCCACCACCTTCATCTAACTCTTTGGATGAAGAGTTGAAAACTTGAATTAGAGCCCTTTCCACATAGGGGAGAGGCCCCTGTAGCCCGGAAGAACTATTGGAAGCTACAGCTTCAGCTAACAGGAGTCCATAATGACCTTGCTAAGGACTGAGGAGGCTGGGAGGTTCCCATGACCCATTCGACTTTCTTCATTACTTCCCTGTAACCAGGGAACGGCTGAGAATGAGTACACACTCATAAGCCTCATGACTGACACGGGGACTTAATGACCCGTTAACAAAATGAACCAATCCTACTGTGTCCTGTTAGGAGAGTACCAGGGAGGTCCTGGAGGCAGGGTTTCCCACAGCTGTAACAGTGTAGCCTGGCTGACCACAGTACCTGACTTAAGTTCCTGTATGTACCAGAACGCCGAGTTTCACAGTCTAGGGAGCAACTTTGTAAGCTCAGGGCCCAAGTTGCCCTTTTCTCAGAGAGGCAGAAACTGCAGGTAAAAGTGACAGGGAGCTGGTGTGTACCTAGGAAGAGAATCCCCCTCTTCCCCCAACCCCTGCCCCCTGCGTGCTGAGAGCCACCATATTACTGGCCCTGCAGAAAGGGCTCCATTTGGAGCCTGTTGGGGTTCATCTGAAGAAGGAGCACTGACTCCCCACTTAAAGCTTTCTGTTTTGTGTAACAGAAAGCATTTGAGGGGACCTGAACCATACCTCCAAAAGCAGTTTTGAAGTGTGATTTGGTCACCTAGCTGGCCACCTTACGATACTCCTGTGTGACAGAGGAGGTCGCTTTGTTCAAGACGCAAGGTGCTAATACAATTGCCTAAGACATCCACTCCACAACCGGGTCCTTACAGCCCTCTCAGGGTGTTACCAGCATAAATGCTTCGCTGTGCTGTGTCTAAAGGAGACTTTTTAAAAAGATTTATTTATTATTTCCTTTTATGTATATGAGTGTTTTCTGAGTGGATGTGAACCACGTACATAAACAGAGATCCACAGAAGTCAGAAGGTGGCATCAGATCCCTTGGAAATGGACTTAACAGGCATGGGTTCTGGGAACCGAATCCCAGTCATTTTTAAGTCCAATAAGTGCTCTTAACCGCTGAGCCATCTCTCTAGCCCTCTTCTTTGGCCCCATTTTGCCTCTTAATATTCACACCCCTGCTCAGACACTTTCTCTGCCTCTACAGATCAACAACATCTGTATGACAGGGGACCAAAATGACTCATATCAACAGCAGTGAGGTGACCTCACAAGATAGGTCACCACGTTGCGATCACCCCCAGATGAGAAAGATTGTCCACAGTGGCCAGGCCACACCTTTGGGTGGAAGTAGTCACTTCATGGGAACCAGATCCCCTCAAGAGCTGACGGCAATATCAGCGTCTCTAGAGCTGGACTAGAACCAGAGTTGAAAAGATGAACATTCAAACTACGCTTAAGCACCAGTGCCTGCTCTGTCTCGCTGAGCACGCTCAACAGGGAAGCTCTTTTGTTCCTGCCCCTGTAAGCTTGCAAAGTTCTTGCCATTCCTCTCAAGAGAGACTTCAAGGTTAAGTCTAATTATTCAAACCCAAGAGGCTACATGGAGAAAAATCACCCCACCACCCATCCCTTCTCTTGGTGTATTTGAATGATAGTAGAGCCAAGGGTTTGGCTCCTTTCTGTTTAAGGACCTGTAGTTTAGACCCAAAGACATGGGGAACTCACCCGGGCGATGCCAATTTCTCTATAGGACAGGGACACAGTATGGTTGTAGGCATGCACAGTGACGAAACGCACGTAGGAGACTTTGTTGGTGCCCCGGTGCTCATTCTTGGCTTCTACTTTAAAGGCCAGTAGGGAATTCTTGGTGCTATGAAGCTCAGCCATGGTGTAGGAGCAGGTGCCCATCATGTCATAGCGGCGGCCATCGAAGGTGGTGTAATGGGGATCACCCTGGGCACGGCAGACAGCTGTGGACTCTGCCACACACCTGGCCTTTCCACTCACCATCTGGCAGCGCTGCCCAGATGTACACCGCATGCTTTGGCAGGAAACCTCTGCTACGGAGAGCCGAGCTGGGGAGGGAAGAGAGTTAGAAACAGAGTTGGAAACGTTCATGAGGTCAGAACCCTGGAGCCCTCTTCAGTGTGGACTATGGGCAGCTGGCTCATGACCACCCATTTTACAGGCATGGAAACGGAGGTTTGAGGTCTCATGGAGAGGGATCCTCTGGGTTTCCTGACACCCCAGGGCTTCCAATTTCACTGTTTTGCACAGCTTGGCCCAGAGGAATGGCAAGCAGTGGAGAGGGAGCAGGAGCAGCCATTGGAACATTCAACCGTTCATAGTTCCATTTCCCTCGTCCTTGTCTTCCCACCCGAAGGATAGGAACTGGAAGACAGGGCAGGGCGATGTAGGAAAGTGCTTTCTGTGTAAGCAGGAGGACCTGAGTTCTGATTCCAGCCCCATGAAGAGCTGGGGTGATGGCAGTGTGTTAGCTCAGTGAGACTGGAGGGAGCAGGGACAGTCAGATCCTGGGGGCTGGCTGGTTGGTCACTTTAGCTGACTGAGAGCTCCAGGTTCAGAATCTCAAAAGCAAACAGACAAGATAGATGGTAGGGATCAGAAGAGGATACCTGACATTGACCTCTGGCCTCTACACATGTGTGCTGGGGTATGCATACCTGCATACAGACATGCATGCCTGGATGTGATACCTGCTTGCACACAGGTACACATGCATGTGCGTATGCAAATACTTGTGCAAACCTGAACGCACACATGCATGCCTGGGTGTGTATACGTACAGATACACACATGTTGTAAGTACCCCTTGAAGTGGGGTGGCGTTTTGCCAGGATAAGGAACCCCTGGGTCTAGGTTCCCAGTCTGAAGAAGACCATCTGGGAAGATACAGCCCTTCCTGGTCAGCTTCCTGCACTCAAGCGCTCTCCCCTCTGACACTCTTGGCAACAGCTCACCCTGCACCACCCCGATCTTCCACCACAAGCTGATCTAAGGACTCTATTTACACGCTTTCATTTGTTCCACTCCCATCACAGCCCTGTTGCGGGGTGTGTGTGTGTGTGTGTGTGATTATCCCTACTTCAGAGTCACAGAAACTGAAGCCTAGAGAGGTGGAGTGACAGACCAAAGGTCACACAGGCACAGCTGGTGTTTAACCCCAGGCCCTTTGCCTCTGGCCCTGTGTCCTCACAACACCTGAGCTACCTGGTGGCATCTTCTGAATGGGCTGAGCCTGAGGTCTCACACAGGGCCAGATCCTGTCCCTTCACTCTGCCAAAGCACATGAAGCACCCATGGGGCTGGAACGCGGACGCCCCACCCTGGGGTCCTCAGTGTTACTAATTTGGATCTCCTGGCTTTGAGCATCAGTGCTCCTACATGAGGTGCAGCACTGTGGTTAGCAACAGGTGTAACTGTAGTAGTCGCTAAGGTAGCAAAATATTGACCAGCCCCTTCCCAAAGAGACCTCTGCCCTGGCTCCCTTCGTCTCCCTAGGGGACCACAACCTCCCACAAACCAGCACACAAAGGCGGATGCTTGGAACAGTGGGGGAATTCTCACAGTGCCCTGCTTCATATGCTCTGGTCACTCTGGGTGGTAAGTATTTTGAACCATGTTCTTGGCAAAAAGGGGAGAATTAAGGAAGGACGCCAGGGCTGCTAGAGACCTGAGAGGTGGACAGGTCAGTTGATCCTGGGAGTCAGAGAAGAATAAGCAGGAAAGGTAGGGAAAAAGTGGTCAAGAGAGGTATGGGCGGTGAGCACAAAGTCCTCAGTGTCCAGGGTTCCACAAGGCACAACAGTGCCAGTTCTTCCAGGCTGGGCTTGGCACCTAATGTCTAGTCTGCCATGGTGTGTTCAGAGTGGACCAGCACTGAATGCTAGAAGCTATTGTATCTGATCATCTTAGCTTTGACTGATGTTGGCCTCAGCTGACTCTCCGCACCTCACTGTGACTTTCTTTAAGGTATTCACTGCCTGGCTGAGGATGGTGACAGAGGTGGTGCTCTCTGACAGACTGGAGATGAAGACACGGAGAGAGGCCGTGCTGTACCCGGGCTGGGAATTCTGCAGGAAGGCCGTGAGGAATTCTTCCCCACCAGTGTTCCTGGGGTCCACTGTGGCCTCCTGCGTCAACCCTTAAGAAAACGCAGTTGTGGGTCCACTTACCTATTGCTCCCCATTTCAAACCCAGCTCGTTGCCCTGTGCCTGAGACCCTTTGACATAACTTCCTGCTCTGCTCCTATTTCCTTCCTTATCCATGCAGCATTTGTTCATCTGTAATCCTTCCGTGTTTTTGCTGCCCCAGTGCCTGAGAACTTTGCACAGGGCTCTTGAACTCAAATATGGCAGGGGCAGACGAGGACTAGAAACGTGTGAGATAGTCCAGGTGGCCAGTGTGGACCCCGGAGCACCGTGCTCCACCTAGAATAAGTTGTCACTATTTTCTTTCGCTGACCGGGATCATGGTTTGGGGTCCTAAATTTTCATGCTACCCCTTCTACCTTCCAGATGAAACTGGTTGGCTAGCTGAGGCTTACAGTCTGACTGGACTCTGTTGCCAGTGGGATTTCTGTCTTACTAGGTCTCGGTGGTGTGTACAAGAGGAAGAAGGGAAAATGAGGGCTGTGGAAGTTTAGATGAAGTCTCCTATAAATAGAACACTCCAAACATGGGGGAGGGGATCCTACCTATTTTTACCTAGGCTGTCACTTCCATGTCAGCTAGCCTGGGGGATACTGACAATGGTTTATGGAAGGAGTATAAGTGAGAGATGCTGACCCAGGGAGGCAAGCTTCCCGGATACTAACAAGGGCATGGACAGGGCTCATTCTGACTTACTCCACAGGAGGGCTGCTCCAGCCCAGAGCGCCCAGCAGCTCCACGGGGATCCCATACCTGCAGCAGGGAGAGACGGAGGCTCATATGAGGTTATCCTGGTGGAGACTGTCATGGAGGTGGCAGAAAGGGAGACAGTCCTGGGGTTGGGTCTACCTGGGTGTAGGGAAGGCTGAGGAGGGAATGAAGTTGGGTAGGTGTGTGGACCAGGTGTGTGGACAGGGTGGGCAACTTCTAGCCAGAAGTAGGGAGTGAGCTAGGGTGTTCAGAGTCCAGGGAAACAGGGAGGGGAATTGGATATCCTGATGCCCTGAGGGAAAAGGTGAGAGGTCTGGAAAGAAGGGCCA
The DNA here is from genome assembly GCA_028555095.1 of Dicrostonyx torquatus. Lineage (NCBI taxonomy): Eukaryota > Metazoa > Chordata > Mammalia > Rodentia > Cricetidae > Dicrostonyx > Dicrostonyx torquatus. The sequence goes on along the minus strand of JAQHUG010000169.1, from coordinate 1,659,100 downwards.
GAGGAGAATAGCTGTCCTTCCAGGGAGAAACCCCGCTCCTTCTCACCTGCAGGTCCCTGGAGCTGCAGGACCAGGCTGTGGACTGAGCTATATAGTGGAGTTTCTCGTTCCCTCAGGCCACACCACTGGCCACATGCTGGGCAGACAGTGCCAGCTTCCTGGAGGAGGCTGCTGATAGCAGGTCAAGTGGAATAGTGAGTCCTGACGGTTCCGTGGAAGGATGAACCTGTAGCTTGTGCTCCAGGAGGGCTGAGATTAGCTGGCACCTGCACCCAGGGTATGTGGGAAATTTTGATTTGGGAAGAATGGTGTCCTTAGGGGGACAGCTGGGGAGTAGCGTGCTAGTGACCCGGGTTTCTTGAGCAGGATAGTGGGGATGAAGGGTGAGGTAGCATTGATTATGTTTGTTGGCTTGCTGGCCAGATTCCCATCTTTGGCCTTTACCTATAACAATATAAAGGTCTATATCCGGGTTCTGGCTCCTTCCAGTCCCCATGGGCTGATCCCTAGTCCGAAGCCACCCACATCTTGTTTCTAAGTCCTAGTGAGGGAGACTGTCTAGGGATGTATAATCTGAGGACTTGACTTGGGTTCTTGGGTAGGACATGAGGTTTCCAGCCCAGAGAATTATTTGGTTTGGTATTTGAGATATTCTCCTGCTTCATCTCTCTCCATGAGGAAGGGACTAATTTGGGGATGGATCTACGCCTTATCATTTCCGACGTTAGAATTTTCCTGAGCTGTCATAAGGGGCTTTCAGGATGCAGAAGTAACAGAGGGCATATAGACTTTCTGGATGTGATCCATGTCTCCCAAAAGGCTGGTACAACCTTTGGTTGAATCTGAAAGGCCTCCCACAGGCTGTTATGTTTTAACGCATGGTTGCAGCAACTAGTACTGTTTGATGAGGTTGTGGGATACAAGGTTTGGGGCCTGAGGCCTCACAAATCAAAGCAAGCTAGGGACAGGCCTGGGAGGTTATACATGCCTCTGTTCCTGTCCTGCTCTGATGCTCACTTGCTCAATGTAACCAGCCACCCACACTCACGCATGGATGGAGATGCTCTAGCTGGAATGCCCTGTGTACCGCGGTAGACTGCACCCTCTCAAACCATGAGCCCAAACGTTTTCTTCCTCTCTCATTCCTTCTCTTAGGCATTTTTTTAAATCACAACCATGACAGAGGTAACAGATGAGAACATCGGTGCAGAGAAAAGAAGTCATTAGTGTAACTAAGTCTGACATTATGGTCCTTGTATCTCTGGAACCAGTTTGTTACAAATATAGCCATAGAAGGATTTGGAGGCGGAGGCTGGAGGAGCCCTCAGAAGGTGGAAACAATCGAAAGCTCGAATGCCAATAGAAATGTGGACAATGGAGACCATACTTATGAGCTTTCAGGCAGGTCAAGGACTTGGGAATTGGGGTAAAGGCCATTTATGCTACATTCTGGTTAAGACTCTTAACTGTGCTGCCCATGAACAGTTTAATTGGGTGAGGCTGAATCTAACAGGAATGGAGTGATTCATTCAGTAGAGGGATTATCACTGGCTGGCTCTAGTCAGGCACCTGGCAGGAATGGAACGAGGAAGTGGGAACCACGTGCAGCTTGGGGCTCGAGAACATTTGAAGCCTCAGACAAGGTGAAAGCAAATAGAGCAGATGTAATTGTTTAAAACATCAGGAAAGCTTTGCACATAGGAAAGGCACCCCAGGGAAGAGGCTCCCTCGGTGTGGTTGGTTTCCAGGGTATGAAATGCACGAAAAGGATCTTTTTTAAGAAGAGAAAAGTACAGCCAAAGGGGTGCCTGGCTTGAAGTGTCCTTGTAGGGAAATGTTTCTCTGGTTCAGAGGCGCAGGAACTAACGGCCATGGTCTGTTGGGGAATGTTATTTTAGGGTGTGTTGCTTTTGTCCATACTTCATTTATTTAACTCTGTGAAGCTGTGTGGCTGTGCCTGTCTAAAACACTTGAGGGTATAATAAAGAGCAGAATGGCTAATAGTGAGGCAGGAGAGAGGAATGGATGGGGCTGGCAAACAGAGAGGATAATTTTTTTTAATAAATAAGTCTTTGTTTGTTTGTTTGTTTGTTTTTCAAGACAGGGTTTCTCTGTGGCTTTGGAGCCTGAGCTGGAACTAGCTCTTGTAGACCAGGCTGGTCTCGAACTCACAAAGATCCGCCTGCCTCTGCCTCCCGAGTGCTGGGATTAAAGGCATGAGCCACCACCGCCCGCAGAGAGGATAAATTTGAGGAGAGATCAGGGAATGAGAGAGAAGGAGGAAGACTTCAGGGGCCAGCCCCCCCCAGCCAGACATGGAGTAAAAAGGAATGAGAAGATATACAGAAACAGAGAAAGATAAGAGCCCCGAGTCCAAAGGTAAATGGGAAAAACTAGCAAAAACAAGCAAAGCTAAGACTGGGAATTCATAACTAAGAATAGCCTCTGTCTGTGATTTATCTGGGAGATGGATGGTGGCCTCTCAAAAAGCTAAAAGAGTAAAACATCAAACAATGGTCCTGATTAACTGGGCTACATCTTGAGTTGGCAGTACTTAGCATCATGCATGTGGTGCTGCTTTGGCTGCCATGTATGAAGACCGCAGTAGTGATATGGTCATGGAAGCTTGCACAAGGTTCCAGAAAAAAAAAAAACTATCAGGTTCTATGTGGCAGAGATGGAATCCATGTAGGGCAGCCCTCATAGGTCAATGCCTGAGGTAGTGGAACTAAGGTCCAAGTTGCCATGGACACCCTAGGATGGTGGTGGTGCCAAAAGCATTGCATGTGTGTCAAGGAAAGCTACAGGCACTGACTGGAGCCGGAGTGAAAGGTCATGTGTGTTGCAAGTGGCAAGGCCACAGGGGTATGGATGACCAAGCTCTTAGGAACCCAGATGGTGCCAATGGTGTGATCCAAATTCTGAGCTCTAGTGATAGTGTTTAATATTTGCCCTCCCGGTTTGGGGTATGACTTTGCTCCAGTCCTTCCTTACTCCCTCGCCCCCCCCCGCCCCGCCCCCTTCAGAACAGGAATGTTTACTCTGGGCCACTAGGTGTTGAAAGAATGTTAATGTGTTTTTTAAGGGCTCATAGCTAATAGTGCCTTGAGTCTCAGAAGAGATCGTTGGACTTGTGACTACTGCTGAAACTGTGGGGACCCTTGGAGTTGGATTAACCATTTTGCATGGTCAGATGGCCATGCATCTACCAGGACCAGAGGTGGACTGTTAGGGTTTGAATCTGACATGCTCCAAAGGATGTGTTCAAACGCCTCTGTGTAAGGAGCGTTTCACTGCCGTGTCAAAAGTGGCAGCCTGAGGAGGGAGCTGAAGGTTTGTTTAGCTCACAGCAGTGCTGACTTCAGTGCATGGTCACCTGGGTCCATCAATTTTCAGCCAGTGGCAAGTCACCATGTCATGGCAGTGGGACAAGGCAGAAGGAAACAGAAGTGGGGTCTGTCCTCAATGACCTCATTTCCTCAGCCAGGCCCTGCCTCTCAGGCTCTGTCACCTACCAATAGCTCCATAAGATTATAAATGCGCTAATGGATTAACCCAGTGATAATGACAAGACCCTCAGAAACCACTTGGGGAACTGAGGCCGGCAAGGCAGATGTGAAGCGAAGGAAATGGCAGTGGTATGTTGTAGCTTTGTCTCCGACCCAAGGCCTTTATGCGGAGCCACAGTTGAGCTCTCTCTGCTGTATCAGGAGCTGAGGTGCCAGGGACCATTCTCAGCTGCTACACATGCACACCGATGAGGGATCTGCATCCAACAGAGAGCCTGGCTTACTTATACCTCCTGCCTTGTGGTTGACCCTCTCTTGTGGGCTCTTCAAGAGGACTGTGGGAAGAAAAGCTCTAAAAGGGAGATCCAATCTGCTAGGACTTGAGAAGGGAAAGGGCCACCTTATTTCCATGGCAATTCTACCCGACTCATAAATATGCATTAAAACCCTCTTCTTTAACTATCAAACCTAAGATTTCAGGCTGCTGTCTTCTCATTTGGGTCAGCCTGTCCCAAACTCTCATGAGGGCTGTCCTTTTGCCTGGCTTTGCTTAACAAACTTCTTAAACTCTCCTTCTTTCTGAGTAGAAAGATTTCCTTCAAGAACAAAGAACTGAGGAAAAGCTCTATCCGAGTCATAGCTCAGGTGAGCAGTGTGAGCATGGGGCCATGCTTTCTGTGTGAGTCTCCGGCTCTGCATGCACTCTCTATCCTGGCTTGTTTTGCAGTACTCTTTCCTGTGGGGTTTTGAAGGACCACACACTTCATGTGAGCTGCCATCCTTGCGGAGAATCTTCTCGGGTACCTGCAGCAGCAATGCTGAGCTCCATCTTCGCATTGTTACAGAGAACCACCCAGTACTAAGCAAACGCCTTTGTGTTGAATATAGAGAACTCTGGGGAGATTTTCATTCTCCAGTACTGAGTTAGATGGAATAATAGTGTCTTGCTTGAGAGGATATAACCAGCGGAGGTTCATCTTCCCCCGCAATGCCGAGTTACTCTCTTGTGCTGTTAAAAGCAAGCCAGCCACATGAGACCCTGAGATGAGTCAGCTCTGAAATGACACCACAGTAATGAGCTAATTAGCACACCGTGGCGGCCAGGCTTGCTCTCCAGAACCTTGCGATCCTTTGCCCACAACCCTCTCTGCCTCACCTTTTGACACTGTTTACAACTCTTCCTTATCTCTGCTACCACCTGGCTGTACTATTTGCCTGCTCCCACAGGCATAAAAACCCAAAACAGCAGATGCCCAGCATTTTACCAAAGCCTCATGTAAAACGTGTGTGTGCACATATGTACAAGCCATGTGAGAAGTTTGGCTATAAGTCCTCCTTGAAGCAGGCCCAGGATCTCAAACTCATTCCTTCCTTACATGCTGAGTCAGATGCCTGATGCCCTGATGTGGGGAAGTTATCTGTGCCGAGGCGTGGGTGTGGCTCTGTTCAGTCTGGGTGGACCCTAATTTTGCTTTCTCTAGGTTACCCAGTCTCTGACCCCAGGAGAACATATTGTGTTATATTTTTCTTTTTTTGCTTTTTTTTGGGGGGGCAAACCACCCAGCTCCCAAATAAATCACACATAGAGGCTTATTCTTAGTTATGAATGCCTGGCCTAGCTTGGCTTGTTTCTTGTCAGCTTTTCTTAACTTAGATTATCCCAATTACCTTTGCCTCTGGGCTTTTTATCTTTCTCCATTTCTGTATCTCTCTCTCTCTCTCTCTCTCTCTCTCTCTCTCTCTCTCTATGCCTGGCTGGGTGACTGGCCCCTCATGTCCTCCTCTCCTTGTTCTTTTGTTCCTCATTCTCTCTCCTCCCAGAGTTTCTCCTTCTAGTTATTCTCTCTGCCTCCAGCCCTGCTTATCCTTTCTCCTGTCTCACTACTGGCGTTCAGCTCTTTGTTAGGACCATCAGGTGTTTTGACAGGCACAGTAGCACAGCTTCACAGAGTTAAACAAATGCAGCATAAATGAAAGTCACACACCTGAAAATAATATCCCCAACATGAGCACTCTCATGTCTTGCCATTTTAAGGGACATTGGGATAACAAAAGGGGACAGAACTGGCAGGATGCCCAATCTCAGGGATCTGAGCCAGCCCAGTTAGTTATAGCATGTATAGGTGGAAGCGTAAGGGAGCAGATGACTAAATCTGAGGCTCCCCAGGGGAAGAGGCTGCTCTCACCTCTGCTCCCTGGCTAAGGCCTGAGTAAGTGTCCCGCGCAACCGTCTCACCAGCAAGAACTACACAGCACACAAGGATCCTTCTGCAGTAAGCCTTAATGCTTCTTGAGAGGGAGAAGCATAAGCTTCCAGAGCGGAGACCCAGAGGCGGGGAAACCCTTCCCTTAAATAGAGGCTTCTCCTCGCCTAG
>JAQHUG010000169.1:1622350-1651556 GCA_028555095.1 Dicrostonyx torquatus | reverse complement strand
GCCACAGGATAGGTGGGATGGGATGAGGTGGAAAAACCCTTCGCATATGCGCAATGCACCTGTTTATTATTCGGGAACACAGGATATGAGCGCCATCTTATAATGGCGAATAGCGGGCGCGGCTCCCCACAAGTAAGGAACACCTTTCTCCTTACAGTGTCCTGTTTTTATCTTCTGGATGTGGAACCAACCTTTCATCCTCCAGGACTTGTCCTTTGATGCAGGGGAGAGGGGCTTGGTCCTGCCTGGACTTGATCTGCCTGGCTTTATTGACTCTCCATGGGAGGTCTTATCCTCTCTAAGGGGTTGGGTGGGGGTTAGGGGGATGGGGGTGAAGGTAGGGGGAGGTAGAGTGAGAGGAGGGGAGGGAGAGGGGATTGTGGTTGGTATGAAAATGGAATAAAAAAAAATAACACTTGCACTTCCTCTGTAACACAGCTTGGCCACAACAGTCTGGATGCTGTGGAGGTCTGGCCTAAGAACGGGAGTCTAGACTTTAACAATGTTTTCTAACTGTATCTCCTTTCCCAGAACTGGGACCCATGACGAAAATTCCTCATGTTCAGGATAACCTTAAAGGATAACTCTGACCTCTGTAAACGCTGTAAGTTGGATCCTGATTCAAATGCTTTGTTCCTGTTAGCAGGCCTACTCCATTACTTATTCACATACTTGTCACTGGACAGACATTTGGTGGAGAATGACATTAAGCATAATCTCAGTTTACAAAGGTACACTTGGAAAAACATTACTAGGTTCCTATAAGACCAACCCCCAGTTCCTGATAGCGTTTCACTATTCCTGATTGAAAAGGAAGATCATCCAAGTAGGAAAATGGAAGGATGAACAATTAGACAGATGCTAAGTCCTGAGATCTACATCCCCAAAAGGACTGACTCTGGGGAGTGCAGATGCTGGGACCAGGGGACCAGTTCCAAGACACTGGGATTCAGAAGTTCATGGGCTACCAATAGCTAGTTCTCTGGTAAGTGGAAGATACTGTATAAAGGGCAAATGTTCTGGGCTCATCTTTCCATCACGGCCTTGGCAGTGAGGCTCTGATCCAGCTTGGATCACTGTATTCTCCTTCCCCTGAGTCTTTATGAAAACAATAACCATTTGCTGTGTCCTCCAGCTCCACAGAGGAACCTGCTGTATCCTAAGCTGCAGTTACAGGGGTAACACGCAAACCTTTTTTTTTCCCTTGCATATTTTCTCTTCCTTCTGCTTTTCCTTGCTGGTAGTTGGTAGATAGTAAGTGACTTTTACAGTTCTGTGTTCTTTGTCCTTTGGAAGTTTTGTTGTCACGGGAAGCTTTTGCTGGACCTCAATGTGCTAGATAGATTAGCCCATAGCTTAGACTCTAAAGAGGAAGATTCTGCCCAAGGTCCACAGTAGGCAAGAACATGTACTCTAACACTATGTGGACATCTAACTGTCATTTACTTATTCTGTGTATTGTTCCGATTTTAGCACATGCACTGCCGAAGCGAGCACTCAGCTTCCCTTGACTAGTTGTCAAACTTTGACGTGTTGCTCTGTCTCGTTAAGGAAGAGGGTGCAAGGTAGGAAGGAGCCAAGTGGGGGACAAGTGCAGAGAAGGATATAGGACGTTTTGGGGTAAGAAAAACCAAAAAGAGCCGGACAGTGATGGTGCACATCTTTAATCCCAGCACTGGAGGGACTGGAAGGCAGATGCAGGTGGATCTCTGTGAGTTCAAGGTCAGCTTTGTGTACAGAGTGAGTTCCAGGACAGCCAGGGCTGTTAACAGAGAAACCCTGTCTAGAAAAACCAACCAAACAAACAAACAAAAAAAAAAAGGAGAGGGTAAAAAAGACAATATTTTTCATCAAAGAAGGATTTTGTACAGTAAAGTAAGATTTCTGTTTAAAGTGAATGCCTAGATTCTTTCCAAAATGGAAAAGGTGAGGGCAAACAGAAGCTATAAGCAAGCTGCAGAAGGTCCAGGTAGTAGACAGTGAAGCTTCAGGATTATATGTGTGTCTCTCTCTCACACACACACTCTTACAGGATTATATGTATCACACACACACATGCTCTTACACACACACTCTTACAGGATTATATGTATCACACACACACATGCTCTTACACACACACTCTTACAGGATTATATGTATCACACACACACATGCTCTTACACACACACACATACACACACACTCTTACAGGATTATATGTATCACACACACACATGCTCTTACACACACACACACATACACACACACTCTTACAGGATTATATGTATCACACACACACGCTCTTACACACACACTCTTACAGGATTATATGTATCACACACACACACACACACACACACACTCTTAAACACACTCTTAAAGAATTCAAATTTCTTGCTGGACAGTAGTGGCACACATCTTTAATCCCAGCACTGGAGAGACAGAGGCAGATAGATCTCTGTGAGTTTGAGGCCAGCCTGGTCTACAGAGTGAGTTCTAGAACAGCCAGGGCTACACAGAGAAACCCTGTCTCTCAAAAAACAAAAACAAAAAAAGGGTTTAAATTTCATAAGGTCAAAACGCAGCATGTTGACATAAAACCTGGTTCTTTATTTAGAACAAGGAGGTTTTCTTAAGATATTGATCTGTTCTTAGTAACATTTATAAGAACTGGCTTAAAGAACAAGTATTTCGTGCTTATCAAGATAATTACCTGTGTTTTCTGTTGTTTATCAGCCTTTTTAACTGTGTAGGAACCCAAGTCTTTAATAAAATCAGGACTCGTTTCCAAACACATTCATCGCGAGTGGTAAGAGGGCTGGAATGAAGGCCACTGCCTCCTCCTCAGGATGAGCGCACGTTTCCTGGGGGTGGGGGTGGGGTCAAAGCTTGGGGGGGTCAAAGCTAAAGAGGGTAAAGGGACCAAGAAGACAGCCAGTGTTTTGGCCCTTGCCCTGCAAGGTCATCTAGGACCTAGGAGGACATGACGTCTCTAAAATGGCCCTAAAACTCTGATGTCACCTGTCCTATTGATCAGAGAGGCTGTGGAGTCACCAGAGGTTAGATGTCAGTGGTGTACCTCCTGGAAAGAGGAGAGTCACCAAGGGAAGAAATGTCCCCTAGATGTCCAAGAGAAGTCACATGGTCAGCAAGACCCTGGCACATCAGCACAGCAGAGGGAAGAAAAGCCAATGGGCCTAAGGGGCACCTCTGAGAGTAACAATATAGAAGATTGTCACCAGCTGCATGGTCTCCAGCACCCAGCAGGAAAGGACAACTCCAGAGGGAGTCAAGGGCCAGTGAGATAGCTGAGCTGGGGGCAGTGCTTCCCACCAGCCCAGACTGCCTGAGCTTACTCCCTGTGACCCTCAGGGTGAAAGGGAGAACCAACTCCCACAAGTTGTCTTCTGACTGCCACGTATGTGCGCGTTCTCTCTCTCTCTCTCTCTCTCTCTCTCTCTCTCTCTCTTATGTAACAGAAAGTAAAATTAATTGATAATAGTAAGGGATCTACAAGTACCCAACCAGGATTCTGACCTTGGCCTGGTTGAGCAGAGTGCCCCAGGGCCCTCCGAGGATGGCACTCCAGACCGTGGGTTCCAGCCCGCTAAGTCCTCCAACGGCGGTCAAGTGTTCAGGGCATTACTAATTTGGTTCTCCTGTCCTTCAGAAAACCCTAGTTTTTAGAAAGTGCTCATGGTAAGTGCTCTTCAGAGCAGAAAACCAATTGAGAACTTATATATCTTCTTTAAAAGGAACCTCAAGGGCCGACGTCAAATGAACAATGTACCTGCTCATAGCGTAACTCCTGAGTTGTAGTGATATCTTGTTTGTAATCTACCAAATAAAGCTTGCCTGAGAGATCAGAGAAGCAGTGCAGACAGCCACTAGAGAGACCTTATGCCTTTACCAATGCTCAGACCAAAGGGGTGATCCTGCCTCTAGGAATCCTCTCTATGAAACCTCACTCAGGCTGCATGCTCAGACTGAATCCTCAGACTATATCTGAGCTCCTGTCTCCTCCTGCCTTATATTCCTCTCTCTGCCCAACCATATTCCTTCCTGTCTCCACCTCCCTAGTGCTGGGATTAAAGGCATGTGACTCCCAAGTACTGGGATTAAAGGTGTGAACCATTGCTACCTGATTCTGCTGCTGTTTTAGACTGGATCAATTTCATGTCGCCCAGGGTGGCATTGAACTCATAGAGATCCGTCTGCCTCTGTCTCCTGAGTGCTGGGATTAAAGGTGTGTACCACCACTGCCTGGCCTCTATGGCTAACTAGTGGCTCTGCACTCTGATCTTGAGGCAAGTTTTATTTGTTACAGCACAAATAAAACATCACTATACCACGTTTGGGGCTTCTCTCACAGGGTGTGTCTGGACAATATTTGTGCCCACTTGTACCCGTGCCTCACTAAACAAATGCTCCCTGGACTGCTTCAAGCATGCTTTTAAGATACTGTATTTTTCTGTTAAAAACGAATTTATCTGGCTCTGAGTGAATGTAACCCACTCTCTGCTTAGGATCTCCTCCTTTGGGGATATTCTTTGGGGGAAATGTCACCTCAGTTAGGTCTGATATTGTCATTCTCAGGCTCAATCTACAGTCTCTATTTTATTCCAATCTTCAAAATATATCCACTAACTTTCAGTCCAGGGACCCTCCAGGCTTAACTGAGTAGCTAGCAATACTGAGTAGCTATACTCAATGGTCATAGCTCAATCCATCTCCCATCCTGGTTCCTTTTGCTTTATGAGAGCTCACAGAAGAACAAAACAAAACAAGAACTAAACATTTGGCTACTCCTCATGGTACAGCAGACTTTTAATTCCTGTTCTCTTTCCTCCTGGGTGTTCATATCCCTGGGTCCCTTTCTCTCACTACTAGAATTTACCAGTCATTCTGTAGACAGATATGGCCACGGCTGGCCTTTCTATTATAAAATGTATTTCACTCTGCAATTCTGGTCCCTGCTTCCTTTAATGGCTACCCTGGTTTGGTTCTTCCAGAATTCAGTAGATTCAGCTTCAGATAGTCATACGATGAAGATATTGATGCATCTCTCCTGGGCCAGATCTCAAAGCATCATCTTCTACACTAGATCAAATGGGACAGCATTTCTGTGGGACTTGCCAGCCAACAAAACAAGCAGGTATTTTACATCAACGATTTCTGCAGCTGCCTTGCTTCCTAATGTAGACAGTAACAACACTGGGGCCATAGGCAGGGTCTATGTCTTAGGAAGTGCTGAAGGGAGAGACATCTACTTTGCCTTCTTATAAGAATATGAGGCTCCATATTGATTGAGAGAGGAATGAGGTAGGCAGGGGTTAGGCATGGTGGAAGAAATCGCAGCTGCGGCTTTTGATTGTCAAAAATATCCCTTGGCGACTGAACATCCTTGATGCTACAATTAGGTCTTCCCACTATATCAAGAACAGAGCCTTTGGGGGAATTTCCCAGCTGCCACATATGCATGCCAGGGGAGGGTGTGCATGGTCAAAAGACCCTGACTTCATTATAATATCATTTGCATTGCAACTTTGTCTTCCTGCCTCCCCAGACTTTTCAAGAGAATCATGGGAAGAAATACCTTTAAAGGATGAACTGGTGCACCATGATTTGGGAGAGAAAAAGGGTCATCTTATTTGCATAAATCTATCTCATACATATTCCTACTTCATATCACTTACCTCCAACATATTCATTTAAAAAAACAGCAAATCCGCTGTCTCTTGCTGCTGCTAGCCCCCCTCAGGTCCACCCACTCTAAGCACTCAGATGTGTACCATCACTTTGCTTTGCCAAATACACTTCAGCTTATAGAGTTAATGTTTCTCAGCTGAATTCTTCCCTTCGCGGAGAAAAGAAATGAACTCTCCAGTGCAGTAACAGAGTCACCTGCTCACAGGCCACCTCTAAACATGTGTTCAAGATTGAGCCATGAGCATGCAACAGTTTGAGTGGCATTTCCTACCCAAACAGTAACATCGCCTGCAGCTTCTTTTCTCTTTGCCGCTTTACACAGCCCCTGCTGTCCTTTGTAGAGGACTTTCCAGCCTGCCCTGCCAAGGAGTAACAATGTATTTTTCCTCACACACGTTTGCTGCCCAGGTAGAAGGGATAAGACTCCCAGCCCTTGCTCTGCATGGCATATTGGCATCCTTCCTCCCTCGCCCTTAGCCATGGGCATACAGAAAGATCTACTCCCATCCTTATAATTGACATACTAACTCCCAAGCTTTCCCGACACACTCCTCCTCCAGTCATGATGCTTCTCCAAATTCCAGTAGGTCCCTTGAACACTGTGGCTTCTCAGTGCCTGGCTTTCCTCTCGTCCAGTGATCATGTCCTCAAGCCAAGCTGTCAATCCCATTATCACATTTATGCTTTATGGTGGGAATCCGGTGGTGGGGATAGCCCTAGAGGTCCCAGCCCGCTCATCTCTGACAGCATCAGTTCCTAAACTACAGACTGCCCAGAGACTCAGCTCCAGGCACTTTCTGCCCACTAGCTTCTGCATCTCTGCCTTATTCTCTTTAGTACCAGTACTCCAAACATCCTTCTGTCCCAACCTCCATTAGCTGGCCGTAAACTCATGGTCCTGCACCTCCTTCTGACTGCACTGCCCTCAGCACCCATCCAGATCCCCACCCCAAATCATCACACACCTTCACTCACATCATCAAACTGTAAACGGACTCCAGCTCTCCAACGACTCTGTGCCAGCCCTCTAGAAGCCCAATGTAGATGGATAAAATACAGGGCCACTCTAGCTAGTTTGTGACAAAGCTCCTTGAAAGGAACTTTTGTACTTCCTGTCTTTGTTTCATCACTGCCTCTGGGACTTATTCCAACCAAGCTTTCCCGCCCATCAGCTGACCAAAACTCACAAAAGACCTCCATGTTAATAAAACCAGTGAGGCATTTCCTGCTATCTTAAAGCAGCAGCCTTTGCCATGCCCTTCTGCTTAGTCTTCTTATTTTCCTTCTAGCTTTCAATGGCCTCCATCAGCTTCTCTGTTCATTTGCCTTGTTGACTGAACTCAGGAACTAAATCCTCACTCCAACTCTGAGAAAACGCAAGCCTTCGTTCTATTTACAGGTGATGGAACCAAGTCAGGGAGGAAGCAGGCGACTCAACAGGCTTGTCAGTGGTAAAGCCAGAATCTCTCTATCTCTCCCTCCCTCCCCCTCCACTTCTTCCCCCATCCTGTCCTCCATCACTTCACCCATCCACTCCTCTAGTCACCTGCCTCTGTGACTCCCAATCTCCCCAGTGCTTCTCCACTCTGGCCATCTGCCCCTTCACCTGTTGTGCCCCACACATGAGCCACTGTCCTCTCCTAATAGACACCCACCATAGACGCCGTCATCATCCACGTCTCCCACTGTGGGGAGGAAGCTGGGGAGACGGCAGGAGGCAGACACACTGGCACACAGCTTGGGTCAAGATATTTAATCAATGCTTTCAGTTGTGGCCTCAGTGGCTCAGCAAGGGGGAGGGACAGGGAAGGGACACACAGGGCATCCTTCAATCACTGTAGCTTCTGGAAGATGCAGATCTTGAAGTGTCCATTGCCAGTGCTGACTGATCAGCTGGAACTGCAAGAGACAGACAGTTAGCACTTCATGCTGCAGACTAAGTACCCACCACACTACCTCTTCCCCCAGTTGCCTGAAGTCTGGCTTCCATTCTCCATCCTCACCATGGGGAGAAGTCCTGTGCTTCCCATTTCTCCATTGATGTGTTCTCCTGAGAGCCAAACTTATCATTGGTCTGGTCCCCATCAAAGTTTCCACAGGCCCCACACAGGACGGCTTCATGGTCATCACTGACCATCACATCCACATGCCCATCTATTCCAAGCTGGACCTGGACCCCTCCCTCCTGATGGACCAGAATGGAGCCATCAGGCAGCCTCTTCACAGACACAGATGTTAACACGTTGGCTGGGAGATCCACTCGGAGACCATTCACCTGGTGTGGGGGAGGGGAAATGGAGAAGAGAGACTTGAGTGACAGAAGAGCTGAGGGACCACCACGCTGGAGTTCTCATGCACAGTAATGATTCAAGCAAAGGGACGGGCAGGTGCTGGAAGGGATGGGGCCTGGAGAGGAGGGTTACATGAGAGATGGACAGGTGGGAAGACAGCTGGAGGTGTGTGTCCACACAAGGTGCATGCTTATGCTGCCTAATATAAAATTAATTAATGTGTATGCTCATGCCCTGATACAAATGTGGAGGTCGGTCGGCAGTTTATGGGAGTTAGTTCCCTCCTTCTACTATGTGGGTTCAAGGGATCAATTCAGGTCCCATTAGGCTTGGTGGCTCATTTCCTTACTAAACCATTTTACCTGCCCAATAGTAACTTATGAGGTTTTGGAGGATATCTTTCTGATACATTGATAAGGATATAAAGAGGAGGAGTGGATTTCTCCACAACTTTCCAAGGTCTGGTGCAAAACATTCTTTACCAGAGAGAGAAGCAAACCAGGAATTCCAGATGTGAAATATTAAATCATAATGTTCAAAGTGAACGACCATCCGGGTTGTCTGCAAGTAACTGGATCTCCTGCAAATGCAACCGTATAGGCTCTTCTTTTGGGCTTGTATCTGAATGAAGGTGACAATCCCAGCAGTGTAATAACCATGCGGGACATTTCCAGCTTCTTGTCAGAGGCTGCAGACTCAGTAGCCTTGTGACTGTTTCCCACTGTCTGCCTGTTCTCCCCGATGGGTTAAGCTCTCTCATGTTAAAGAGTTTCCCTGGTGAAACTCTTTGGAAAGAGATGTTCCCACTCTTTCTCAAATGTTAATTCCTTGTGTCTCTCCTCCATGTAATACTGGATGTGGGTACATAGGTGGGAAAGACAGACAGATCTCAGAAAACAGATGGGTGGAGGGAGGGAGGGTCAAAGAATGAGTAGGTACAGACTCTGGAAGCAAGGAGGGGGAAAAGGGATGACTACAGCAAAGGACACACAGAGACGCAGCGGATGGACAGTCTTGCTGGCGACAAACTTTGTAAGAATTGGTTGAGTCGTTTCAGTGACCCAGCACGATGCCTTAGAAGGCTGAGCTTATTCACAAAAGTCAGGATTTCCTGGTATCTCCAGGCTGTCAGGCTGTGGTCTAGGTACTGGCAAGAAGTGATGATCTGGACTGGTCTCTCATGATGATAACAGTGGGAGCCATTTTTGTTCATGACAGGCAGACAGTGTCAATGTAGCCAGCATCATTGGAAACTTGAAGTGATGCTTATAAGAACTTCCCTGAAGGTATTTCCCAGGCTTTGTCTTGACTGTTGTTGGGGGATTTAAGGACTCCGTGATTCCAGTAGGGGACCTTTGGGGGCGAGTGCCTGTGTCCTTAGGATTGCATTAGGTGGCTCCTTCTTCTTGTTGGTTTGGCCTCATGTCCTTTTTACTGTGATCTTTCTTAGTTATTAGCATAACTATATGCTGAGTTCTCTGAGGGAATCATGGTGCCTTTCTGAGAGTGGCTCAGGGGGAATCCTGATATGTGACGCAGCCTGGACAATTTTTCCAGTATTGGACACATGGCATAAACCAGCCTAGTGAGATGCATCACAGGGACTTTCATTAGATCACTTTGTACTAAGGTAGCAGAGGTGGCAGACTACAGGCCTGAGGCAGACACTGGTCATCTTTACCCCTGTAAGAGGAAAGCTCTCCGGGAATGAAGCTGAACAATTGGTCAGCAAGTCTGAAACCTAGAGGTGTGAACTGACAGGGTAGCTGGGCTGTCTGGGGCCGTCTCTGGGTTCCCGGATATGGACCCAGTCCATTCACTTTCCCCTAAGGCAGTCTGTATTTGTTTCCTGCCACTGGTAACCAGCGGTGGCTTGATGAAGACCAACAGCAAAGCTGTGCTGTTACTTGAGTGTAAGAACTCAGGCCAAGGAGAGGGGCCCAGGCTGACCTCTAGAGACAGGAACAGATCCAGAAAAAAGTGCAGAGACCTAGATGAGGGAAACACACCACAAAACCACTGGATAGCCAGGATGTAGGATACCGTGATAGGAAGAAGGAAAGCCCAGGGAAGATGTCTGTGCCCTCTGTGCCCAGGCTTACCCACACGCCGTTGCTTCGGGTCACGGTCACAATTCCATCCTCGAAGAAGATGTGGACTTTGTCCACGATTTTGTCATTGCCATTGCAAGATTGGACATCAGCAACCACACGGTACCAGGGCACAGTCTTCTGGATTCCCGGGCAGAGATAAGAAAGCTCATAGACACCGGGGGAGCTGATGGCATTTTGAGCCCCATCGAAGGTGGTGAGGTTGGCCCCTACAGTGATGGAGCAAAGACCATGGGCAGGCTGGCAGCTCCGGACTCCTTCTTGGAGCTCACAGACTTGGCCAGATGGGCAGCCAGTTGAATGGCATGTCAGGCCGGTGCTTGCAGAGCAACAGCAGAGTTCACTGCAGTCTGAGTTCAACAGTGAGGAGTTCACCTGTGCACAGAAAGGGGTGGATGGTGTGCATTCACACAGGGAACCTGTGAAAGCTTCCGGTGAGAGATGGTGTGTGTCTCAATGGCCCTCTGAGATCAGGCAATTCATCCCGTCACCACTCTGTCTCTGCCTCAGATTGTGCCCAGTTATTGTGAGAACAAGCCAGAGTTAGGCCAACCGGAGAATGAAAGACCACATGGCGATAATGTTACCGGCTCTAGGCTGTTATGGCTTGAATATGGCTTGTCTACCTGAACCCATGCAGGAGTTTATTTCTCAAAGTAGTGTGTATGAAGAGATTAGAAACTTTATGTTTAGAAGTGAGGACTCTGCGGGGTGATTAGATTAATAAAGTCACCAAAGTACAACTCCCAGGATTGAAACATGGTGGCTTTTAAAGGCTAGGGAGGGGCTACACATTGACAGAGGCAGACACATGCTCCTGCCACGCCATCATGCAGGGGGGGCTTCATGAGAGCCCACATCACGAGTGCTCTTTAGACTCCAAAACTGTGAGCTTTATAAGCCCATTTCCTCCATGAAGTAGCTTGCATTAGCTGTTTTCTTACAGCGACAGAGTAAATTCATGAGCCTAGAAACCAAGCAAATGTCACAGGACCCATCAAGTGAATATAACACCCAAAAGTGACGTGAGGAGAGAGCAAAATCCTTGGCTCAGACGGCCATAAAACAAATAAACACACAACCATAAAAACAAATAAAACTGGCCTAAGTGACACATTAGAAGTGATCTGTAGCTATAAGAGCTAATTATATGTGTAAGCGTGGGCAGTGCATCCCCACAGGGTAAGGGTAGTGACAGCACAGATGACATTCCCATATGTAACAGGCCCCCAGACTTTAACTGACCCCATGTAAGAGAAACCATTCTGACCTTAGAACCCAGCATGTAGGCCCCAACACCTGCCAAAATGGAAACAAAGACCTAATCCATTGAAGACCTGGTCCATAGTTCCAGGAAAGTCCCTAAATGTACTGACCTTGCTTTCTGGCTTCTGGAGTTCTGCTTCTTGCTAACTAAAGTGTGAAAACCAGGATGTGGCTTTAGTACATAAAAGAGACGAAGGAATGCAAGCTCGGGGCTACGTGATTTGGACAAGCTCCCCATGCAGATGCTGGCTAACAGTAAAGACTCTGATTTCAGCTTTGTGGGTGTCTGCATGGTGGCCCCTGCAGGACTCACTCCAATCACACATCGACCTCCCCCATGTCTGTCCCTCACCAGCTGCTCCTTCTCCATGCCTCTCTCAGGCTCCCTGGGCTCCCAGAGCCCCAACTCTGGTCCTAGGCTCTGCAGATAGTTTCTCTTCTACCTCCTTTCATTCTCTGGTGAGGTCATCAGACTTTGTGAAAGCAATGCAGAGTCTGACCCTCAGCTGGCCCTGGCCCAGAGAGAAGCAACTGCTATAGCTGACTTTACTGGAACAGCTGGTGAAATATGGTTAAAATCTACAGATTAGATAACAGTGTGGAGTCAACATTACTTTCCTGGTTTTGATAATTGTCGTCTGCCATATAAATATATTTCCTTATTTTTAAATGTGAGATTAGGAGGTGCAGGTAGATGCTCTGGAATAAGCTAAAAGGTAAAAGAAGGGGATCAGCACTGGGATGGGGCACACAGCTGATTGTGAGAGAAATGGGAGGCTGCGGAGCTAACCTAAGGGATCCTGGATGACTTCCAGGAAACAGTAAGACCTGAAAGAAGAGTTTGGCTCCCTTTGCAAATGGCAGACATTGTCTAGGAAGAGTCTCTCTGTAAAATGGGAGGAACAGCCAGCATATCTGTCTTGCTGGACTGCTACAACTAAAGATAAATTAACATTTCAAACAAAGTTGGCCGCACAAAGAACTTTCAAAAAGCATCGGCAAGGATAAATTAACTATTAAATGCCAGATCACACTGTTGAATGATTGGTAGCTGAGCCACCCACTGCACTGCTATAGATTCTATTCTTCTTGCTGAATGTGATGTACGGGAGGATGATCCTGTGCTCACTGGGTACCGTTCTGAGCATCAAATATCTATGGAGCCAGGATGCTGACCCAACCATTCTGCAGGTGAAGAAGTTCAGAGAGGGAAGAGTAGTGGAGGAATGCTCCCACACCAAAAGATAGCAATTCCCAATTCCCGGGACCATGCATGCTACCTTAGATGGAAATGTGTGTTTGCAGTGTGATTAGTGTTATTTAGATGGAGAATTATCCTGATTGTCTAGGTGGGGAATCCCGTGGACACTCATAAAAGAACTAACAGGGAGATGTCAGGTCACCCAGAGAGTGATGGCAGATACTGGAGTGGCATTACCAAGCCCAGGAGTGACCAAATACACCAGAGGGTGGGAGAGCAAGGAGCAGATTTTCCTCCAGAACCTCTTAAGACAGTGTCATCCTTCCATCGCTTTGACTTTAGTGCAGTAAGCCTGATCCTTGACTCTTGGTCTCCAAAACTGTGGGGAATTAGGCTCTCTTGCTTTGACCTGCTGAGTCTGGGGGGACTCAGTACAGCAGACAGGTGATGGTCCCCATGTCCCCATCCTTGAACAGAAAACCCAGAGCACAGTAACTCTGAATGTCCCTCTAGTTTCTCCACCCACACTGCCTGCTTGGAGTCCCTGCTCACCGGCATATAGTGGCCATTGTAGGTGCAGCCGCACTGTTGGGCAGGAATGCACACACCCTGGGAGAGCAGGAAGTGATCATCACACTCACATCCTTCAAAGCAGCGAGTGCTGCATTGGGTGAGGCCAGCAAGAGCAGCACACGAACTCTGGCAGGAGCGTGTGCAGACAGAGTAGTGGCTGTTGGCAGGACACTGGAGAGCTGTAGGGAGAGGAGGCAAGGAGGGTCACATGTGCTGTAGGATGCTGATAACCTGAATCTACTGAATCTTAGGCCTGGGATGAGTGATTGCTGTAATCTGGATGTAAGGTACCCCCTCTCCTCATTCACAGAAAAACAGTTGGTCTCCAGCTGCTGTATGTAACGACTGAGAGGTCAATGGGTTCATGATTTGCACAGTGTACCCACAGACTTGACAGCCTTTGGTAAGAGACATACTTAGTTGTATGTACTTTACTAGGGTTCTATCCTGCCTCTGGTTTTTCTTTTCTTTTTTTTTTTCTGATTCTTGGCTACCATGAAATGGGAAACTCTGCTGGACAATGGTCTATACCCTGTCACTTGTATTTTAAATAAACACTGATTGGTCAGTAGCCAGGCAGGAAGTATAGGCAGGGCAAGGAGAATTCTGGGAAGAGAAAGATTTAGCCTACAGTTGTCATCCAGATACAGAGGAAGCCAGAAACAGAACAAGCAAGATGTAACTGCCTCGTCGAAAAAGGTACCAAGCCATCTGGCTAACACAAACAATTATTATGGACTAATATAATTTATAAGAGTTAATAAGAAGCCTGAGATACTAGGTTAATCAATTTATAATTAATGTAGACCTCTGTGTGATTTCTTTAGGATTTAACGACTGCAGGAACCGGGTAGGACAGAAACCTCAGTCAACCGGTCAAGCCCTCACTTCCATGATCAACCTCAGCACAGGCTCCTTAACAGACAAGTCACCCCTACACAGAAACTTGTGAGCCCACAAACCAGAGTAAAGTCATCCTCCTCTTCAGATGTCCAGGTATTTCTCATGGCCACGAGAAACTAACACAAAAATTGTTAAGGAGATGTAAGGCTGTTGTTGTGACTCTTTCTGGCAATGTGGCTCACATGTTATTAAAAATGGTTTCTGGGAAGTGTTTGGAAAAGTGGGCTAGAGAAACTTGGAGCCCTGTGAGTGAAGTTCATATGAATTCTGATGTGAGCTCAGAACAGATAGTATGTTTGAGAGGTATCAGGTGGAAAGCTCCACCCACAGAGGACATACCAAGGCTGCATAGCCTTCCGCCTATAGCATGGTGTTCCTGGCTGGTTTTAGTCAGGTTTATAGTCAGTATCAAGAACAAAATCAGAGCATAAATATTTGACAAATGGTTTCTAATGAGATCAGAGGTTCTAGAATGAAGCCAGGAACATTGAACTTGGAGAACAAGAATCATGATCTGAAGATGTCTTGGGAATCATCAATCATCTATCACAACCTGAAAAGGGGGAAGTGTGAACTTGAAAGACTTTTCCCTTGAGGAAAAAGAGCAATTGGGACACCTTATTCACCCAGGGCCACCTAGATGCTTGTTTACTCAGAGTTAATTTCACTATGCTCATACTCCCAGGCACGCTGAGATGACTTCAGATGACTGCCTGAGCTGGTGATAGACACTGAAGTCATCTACATGGAGGTGAGTTTGTGAAAAATGTAGAGTGCAAGAGTTATGGGGTCAGTGGCTTCTACCCAGATTTAAAAAATATCCTTGAGAGGCCAGGCCATGTGTAGCAAGGATAGGATCTGTATGTGGAAGCCCTGAGTGGGTGAGGCAAGAGTTGTGAGGATGAAGCTGAGGATGTCAGGGAGTTAGAGAGAGCAGGGATGTGGAGTACATGGAGGAAAGCAGCAGGCAAGAAGTATGAGAGAAAACTGGGCAGAAGCAGAGGCACTCATGAGGCAGAGGTAGGCAGATCTCTGAGTTTGAGGTCAGTATAGTCTACAGAATGAGTTCCACAAGAAACCCTGCTGTAAAAAACTAAACAATGACGAGGAAGAAGAAGGAAAGAGAAAGAAGAAGGAAGGAGGAAGGAGAAAGAATAAGGAGGAGGAAGAGAAAGAGGAAGAAGAAGAAGAAGAAGAAGAAGAAGAAGAAGAAGAAGAAGAAGAAGAAGAAGAAGAAGAAGAAGAAGAAGAAGAAGACAGAAGCCATGAGGTGTGTAGCTGACAAGGCCTATAGACTAGGGTCTTCACACTTTTGGAGCTCACACTGTGTCAATATTTCCCCTGCTAGGCTTTGATCTTATTTTTGTTCTATCTTTCCCTTATATGTGTCCAATCTTCCTTTTTAGTACAGGAATGTGCATCCAATTTTACCACTGGATGTTAGAAATGTGCAATTGTATTTTGTTTGTTTGTTTGCAGAGGCTCACATCTAAGGGTCTACATTGAGTCTTGGGAAAGACTCTGGATTCAGACATTTAAGCAGTGTGGAGACTATAAAGGCTTTGGGGAGTTTTGGCGATGGATTGGACATGGTTTTCATTATGACATGGATATGAGTCTGCTCGGATCAGGGGTAGAATATTTGGAGATGAACAATTCCCCCAAAGACTCATACACTGAAGATTTGGTCTTCTTGGTGGTCTAATGATTGACTGGTACTTCAGTAATGAATGCTCTGACCTTATCAATGGCCAATCCACTGATGGATATATAGTTTTATGTGTTACTGAGGAATATTGGATATTTTTGGAGGTTGGGTTTGGTTGAAGAAAGTAGATCAGCTAGACTGGGTCTTTCAAGAATATCTATTGCCTGCTCCCTGCTTTGATCTCTGTGCCTGTCTCTGTCACTTCTATCTGTTTCTACTATAACCCATCCTACCTCAGGCTCAAGTGTGCATTCAGTCATCCTGAACACAAATGGCTGACACCTTGAGCCAATGTAAATCCTCAGAAACGGTTTCTTTCAAGCATTTGCCATAGTACAATGTTGCAGGGAACACAAGCGCTGAGGACCCTATGCTAAAGAGCTTGTGTCCAATGGGATCGACAGCTTGAGTGACCAGGGCTGGTGGCTGATTGAGAAAATCAGATACAGGCTTGAATGGAATGGGGAGTCATAGGCTGAGGCTTGAAGCAAGGACAGTAGAAAGACAGGCATAACTCTGGGCTCTAAGTAATATCAGAGTGGTGTGGCTGTCATTGGATGGGCACTGGGATAGAGAAGAAAGACCGGGTTTGGGATAAAATGCTGTATTCAGATTTAAGGATCACCAGAGGAGATTACCCAGGAGGCCATAGATACACAAGCCTTGTACTTAGGAGGAAGTCCAGAGCTGAGATGGTGTCCAGTGTTACCATTGGGACAGTTGCTATACTGTGGAGGGGATGATAGCACTGTGTTTAGTTCCTGCTCTCAGGAGACTGAAGGAGAAATGACTCTGCCATGAAATAAACATCAGCCTTCTCATGGAGAGTCTGACATGGCTTGTCCCTGTCCTGCAAATTGGAAAGAGGTGTGTGGTTCAAGACTGGGGGGGTCTATTGGTTGCAAGCATGTCTGAGGGAGGGGTCAGTGAGCCACAGCTCAGGACTCTTGTGGGCTCTCAGTCCATCCACCTCCCTTCCAGGTCACTGCAGAAAGCTGAGAACGGCCCTAGAAAAAGGTGGGTGTGAGGTCTGGGGAGAGTGAACTCTTGACTAGAGACCGAGACCGTTGGGTCAGAAGTAAAGGGGAAAGTCACAGAGGATGCTGGGGCAGGGCTGGAGGAGGCCCTGTCACAGGCAGGGATTTCTCCATAGCCCAGAAGGTTCCAAGAGGGGTCCCCAGACACTCACGGCAGAAGTCTTCCGTCCTCCAGGACTGCACGGTTACACCAGCTGCCTGACAGGCTGCGGTATAGGCTGCCAGGTTTTGACAGAGGTATGTTTTGTTGCCCTTATGGGCACACAGGTCATACACACATTGGCGGAAGTATTCCAAGGGACTCACAACCTGGTGGCATGCCGTGAAGGGGCCTTCGGTGTCCTGCATCTTCCCACAGGCTTCATTTTTCTCATATTCTTTTGTCTCCTCTGCCAAGCACACAGGGCAGCCTTGGTCCCCACAGCCTTCAACACAGTCCGGGGAGGAGCTGGGAGCTCGCCAGGCGGCTCCAAAGGACTCAGCACTGGGGGCTAAGGCTCCATCAGGCAACACAAAGTCGTCACTCCAGTTCCCATTGAAGTTCCCACAGAGGCCACAGATACGTCCTCGGAAGGAACTAGGGATGGACATGAGGACATGGGCATCGCCGTCGAAGAGAACCTTCAGCCCATTGTTGGTCTGCAGAATCATATTCCGGCCTTCAGCAGTCACACTTACATGGTCTACAGTCACGGGTAGGACCACAGCTTCATCATCCACTGTCACCTGGGTGGAAGGGTCAGTTAAGATGAGGGGACAGCAACTCAGTTTAAGGCACGTCCTCACAGTTCCTGCACAGAGCGTTGTTTGTCTCAGATCTTGTTTGAAGAGCTAAGTCCCTTTGGGGTTAAAATCAGGTCCTGTTAAACTCCCAGGATGGGGCAATGACTACAATAGACTCTGAGGTGGGACTTTTTACCCACAAACCTAGACCTGTCAGGGTAGGGCTGTGCTATTCCCATACTTTGGAACTCTCCAAGCTCTACTGAAACCCTAGAGGGTGAGACTAAGGTGGGGGGTCATGTTCCTACCAGAACTCTGGAAAGGTTTGTGTCTACTCACCTGTGGGCCATGAGCCAGGGCCACAACATGGCCTGCCACGGTAACCACCACTCGCTGGGGTTCACCTGCCAAGTTTTTCTCGAGCACAATGGAAAACTCCTCATCTCCAGGTTGTGGGTCACAGACACTGGCCAAGACATAGGAGCAAGAGCTATGAAGATCAAACACTCGTCCATCAAGGGTGACGTAATGGATGCCCCCATTGGCCAGGCAGTGGCCACAGCCAGAGGAATAGCAGGCCTGAACACCATTCTCTATCCGGCACTCCTCATAGGGCTTGCAGTCTGCACCTTCCTTGCAGGTGACCTTCCCATCTGCCCCACACTCACAGAGCCCCTCACAGTCAGAGCCTGGGTAGAATGTGGCACCTAGCTGGTAGTAGCGTCCATTGTAGAGGCAGCCACACTGGCCCACGGGCACACAGGTGTCACCACTGAGCACAAAGCCAGAATCACAGACACAACCCTCACGACAGGTGGTTTCACAGCCCTTTGGAGCCAAGAGGCTTGGGCAACTCACAGGGCAGGAGTCACCACAGAGCTGGTAGTGACTGTTGGCAGGACACTGGAGGGCTGTGGGGACAGAGCAAGGGAGAGTCAGTCAGAGGCAGAGGTGGCAGCAGAAGGGCTAGTGTGTAAGAGCCTGCCCAAGACAAGTCGGTGCCTCTGGATTGCTATGGGACTTGATGTAGGACATATGACAGGGGATTTGGGAGCTCAGGTGTGGGAGTGTGACCTCGTCTCCCTGAGAAGCTTGTGCCATCCTGACAAGTACTTCTAAGACAAGGGACTGTCTGGGGGATGCAACCACATGCATCTGACCAGAACAGACCAGAACCGACCACAGCTGCATTGGGGTTCATGACTAGGGACCCATGTGTGTGGGAGTTCCATCACCCTGACTCTTGAAGAGAAGGAAGATGGAGCCAACATGACTGGAGCACCCTCTGGTCTCTCAGACATCCTCCTTTTCAGGGTACGACCCTGCCAGTGTGTATGTGATTGGGTGCCATTGACTCAGCAGATCTGCCTGAATGCTGCCCCACACCTCCTGATTCAGTCTGCTTGGATCTGCCCAAGACAGGTCCTGATTCCAGCTGAGGGGGTCTGACGTCTGACCAGTGTGTGGCAGGTGCTGTAGGGTCTCACTGGGCTCTCTGACTACTCTTGTGTGTATGGCAGTGGTCCAGTGTGGGAGATGGTCCAGGGGTTTCTGACTGGGTGTAACTCCCTTGGCTCCTTGCTGAGTAACTGTCATTGGTCATATCCACGTCCACTAGCAAAATGTACCTTCCAGAGTGGTCTGCACCCAGGCTTTGTGACTTCGAGTGTGTAGCTGGGTCCTTCCTTACCCCACTGGTGGTTTTCAATATCAGTGCCCAGGATGTATCTCTGACAGGAGGTGGTGGGGATGGGCCTTGAGGTTCCCTGAAGCAACAGGGCTCTTGTCTTAGAGCCCCTGGAAAGAGTTGGGGGAGACCCTGTCTGTGTGGAGCTGCAAGGGTCAGTACTCACCACAGAAGTCTGTCTTTCTCCACTCTCCAAGTTGGGCCCCAGCAGCCTGACAAGCTGCCACATAGGTGGCCACGGCAGGACAGAGACCTCCTGGATGGCCCTCAGCTTGACAGGCATCCAGCAAGCAAGCCTCGAAGTACTGCGTGGGTGGCACGAGGCTGTGGCAGGGTGCTAGTGGACCTGTAGGGTCCGAGATGATGCCGCAGGCGTCGGGGCCACCATAGGATTCCTGTTCCTCAGGTGTGCAGGCCTCTGGGCAAGGCTCAGGCTCGCATTGGTCACAGCCTGGGTCTCCGCCCACCTTCCAGCCCTCAGGTTTTCCATCTACATCTGTCAGGTCATCATCGGGATCTTTGTTGTAGTTCCCACACAAGCCACAGAGGGCGCCTGCATAGGCTGCAGGCACGTACAGGCGCACAAAACTGCTGCCATCGAAAGTCAGGGAGAGCCCTGCTGCGGTTTTCACCACTACATCTGCTCCACTTAGGTAAATGCTCAGTCGCTCGTCCAGTTGGAAGGGCAGAGCAACGAACTCTCCATTCACCTGCGGGGAGGGGACAGGTGAGAGACGCCGAGAGTTTTGCATGTTCCCACCACTTATAAGATACGGGTTTCAAAGTAGGTTACTGCCCCTGCTATTTTAAGAGTAAGACATGTGGAGTCATGGACTCTTTTTGTTTTTGTTTATATTGTTTGTTGCCTCCTGTAACAAGGAACAACTATTGTAAGCTAGGCTTCTGCAAGCCGCTGCAACCCTCCTACCACAGTCTCTGAGAGCTGAGCTAACAAAAGTGAACCACCCCATCAGACCATGTCTCTGGTTCTCTGTGCTACCATGAAGCAGGTACTTTGAACAGTTCTCCCTACAGAGCAATAATGGAGGGCTGAGTCTGGGGAAGCCTTTACTTCCAGCCTTCCTGGTCCCACAGTGTAGGCTGAACCCAGCATCATGGTCCTGCCAAGCTGGGAATGGTCCATCCCTCATTCTCTCCTGTCCAGCAGAGGCTTCGTGGCCCACAGCCCACTCACCTGTAGCTGCCTTGGCCAGCTGGCACTAAGGGTCAGGCTGAGGCCATAGATATTCATAGTGACACTGCGGGTGTAGCTGACAGCCTGGCTGCCCCTGTGCTCATTAACCACAGTGACATTGAAGTTTTCAGTCCCTTCAGGTGGTGTTTTGCAGGGTGCACTCAGCAGGTACTCGCAGGTGCCTTGGAAGTCAAACCGGTGCCCATCTAGGGTGATGTAATGGGGATCGCCCCAGGCTTGGCACTCAGCTATGCTTGCTGGTTGGCAGCCGAGCTGTCCCGAGGACAACAAGCCACACTCCTCACCCAGCCCACAACTGGCAGACGTGCACTCCAGGGATTCACCTCCAGGTTCACAACGACACTTTTTAGAGCAGCTGGCATCAGTCCAAAACT
Source organism: Dicrostonyx torquatus (assembly GCA_028555095.1). Classification (NCBI taxonomy): domain Eukaryota; kingdom Metazoa; phylum Chordata; class Mammalia; order Rodentia; family Cricetidae; genus Dicrostonyx; species Dicrostonyx torquatus. The sequence continues at coordinate 1,630,775 of JAQHUG010000169.1, read as the reverse complement.
CGGTGCCTGCTTCATGGTATGTGCCATTGACCCAGCAGCCACAGCCACTGTTCAGGGGAACGCACTCCTCAGCACTCAGCACAAAGCCCTGGTCACACTGGCATCCCTCCACACAGGGCCCATCACATGCAGCTGGGGTTGTGTGGCGTGCAGGGGGTGGGCAGCTGGCTGGGCAGGGTGGGCCACAGAGCTCGTAGTGGCTGTTGTCAGGGCAGGACATCTCTGTGGGTGGATGAAGGGCGGGAGAGAAACGAAGAATGGTATTGGAGTGGCCTCTGGGCATGGAGTGGCAAGAGTCATCAGCAGAGACAGAAGGAGACAGGGAGACTAACAGATCCAGTGATGCAGTCAGGGAGGGAAGCCGAGACAAAGTAGAGCAGATGGCGTGAGAGGCAGACAGAGATGATGAACTGGGGACACACAGAGACAGCCAGGAGATAGCGGCAAACAGAAGCCAGCAGAAAGACCCAAAGGGTGGGAGTGGAGCCAGCCCAGCCCTTGCCCTGGTCCCCACCACTTACCACAGCCAGCCTGAGTCCTCCAGTCTGTGATTTGGATGCCAGCAGCCTGGCAGGCAGCAGCATAGGCAGCCAGTGACTGGCATAGTGTGTCTTTGATGCCACCGCCCATGCAGACATCCAGTACGCAGCCCGTGAAGAAGTTCTCAGGAGGCACATGGGCATGGCAGCTGGCAAAGGGGCCCCCTGCACCAGGAGCCAGAGGTCCACAGTAGCCAGGACCTTCATACTCCTCCAGTTTGTTCTCTGGGCACACTGGACAGGAACCCTGACATTCATTCCAGCAAAGAGGGTCCCACCCTGGAATCTGCCAGCTGCCACCCCAGGTGGGTATTGAGGGTGCGATTGTCCCATTAGGAAAGACTTGGTCATTTTGGGGATTTTTGTCCATGTTTCCACAGAGCCCACACACTGCACCATAATAGCTACTTGATAGTACAACCTCTACCCTCCAATTCCAGTCATAGGTGACCTGAAGCCCGAAGTCTGTCACCAGGATAGCCTTGGAGCCCCCATGGACCACTGAAATCCGCCCACCAGCCAGGTAGACAGGCAAGGCCGTCAGAACTCCATTCACCTGGAGAGAGAGGGAGACCAGTGGCATCAATTTCCTTTCCCTCTGCCCTTCTCTCTGAGTCTCTGTTCTAGATGTTTCCCTTCCCAGAAATGTGCCTGGGCTCGATTCTAGGGCTACCCTATTGGGGGTCTAACGACCTTTCCACAAGGTCACCTAAGACCATCGGAAAATACAGATATTCACATTATGATTCATAACAGTATCAAAATTACAGTTATGAAGTAGCAACAAAAATAATTTTATGGTTGGGGTCACCACACCATGAGAAACTGTATGAAAGCGTCACAGCAGTAGGAAGGGTGAGAACCACTGCTCTAAATGAAGGCCAGCATCATGGGTCTACTGTGAACTATTAGCAAGAGGGCTACGCTTAATTCCCAGGAAAAGGCTGCCCTATCTTGTAACTTCCCCCATGTGGCTCCATGTCTATGTGAAAACAGACTTTCCAGCTCCTAACTCCTGCTATTTTACACCAGGGCTCATTTGGCCTCATATCCCTGGGTGTTCCTGGGACCATCATCTTTAACATACCCGGACTTTGCCAATCTCGTTCTTGTGGATGGAGATGTTGATGTTGAGGGCGCTCACAGTGACCAGTCTCACATAGGACACAGCCGGGTTGCCCCGGTTCTCATTCTTGGTTGTGACAGTGAAGGGAGTCAGGTCCTCAGCACTGACCCCAGGACAGGTAGTTCCTGCCAGCAGGTAGCTGCAGGTGCCCTGGAAGTCAAAGTCCCAGCCATCGAAGGAGTGGTAGTGAGGGTCACCCCACAGCCAACATGTGGAATTATAGTTGGGCACACACACTCCCTGACCACCTTGATCCTTGCAGGTCTCCTGTGGCCGGCAAGTGACACCGTGGCATGGGTCTGTGGGGAGAGGAGAAATACACTGAGGCTCTGCCCGCTGCAAGCATGACTGCTTCCAGCATCCCCCTAGGTCTCTGCTAGAGACACCAGCTCTGCCCTTTGCTGCAAGTGTGATCAGTGTCCTGATACCCAAGCCCTAGGCCCTGAAGTTGCCATGTAAGACCAGACCCTGAGAAGCCAGCACTAGGAGTCCAGAAATTTCATTATCTTATGCCTGTGATCCTCACGCCTAAGTCTCTCGGCTTGGATATCCCACAGTGAGAAACTCCATTGCTGGGTGTTCCTTCGAGCCCCAGGATTCTCACTTCTGAGGGCTTGTCCTCAAGGGCTTCCCCCGTCCCAAGCCTCCACTAGTGCCACTCTCTCTGTGACTCCAGCTTGGTGTCTAGGCATCCAGCCTTCACACTCGCTCCTTTGTCTTGTTGCCTGTTTGAAATCAGCCTGAAGCTCTGTGAGCAGAGGGCGCTATGGAGTCTGTGGGGAGAGAGGCCCCCTGTCCTGACAACCTGCTCTGTGCTTCCTTCCAGCAGCTGCTGAGCTATGGGGGTGGGATTCACTCCTGCATGTCCACCCTGCAGGATCCTCTGCCACCCAGTGGCTGCAGGGTGCCTTCTCCAGTGAGGCCCAAGGCAGGCTTCTAAATTCCAGCCTTTCCTCAGCATTTGGGACTAGCTGCGGATTTTGTGTCCCCTCTCCTGAAAGCAGTCAGCCCGAGAGAAGGTGGTGACTTCCTATTCACACTGCATGCTGTCATTCTGAGGAGCGAACCAGGGACAGCAGGAGAGCAGCGGGCCTCTGAGGTGGGGTGGCAGAAACACACTTAAGTCTTAGTGGTGAGCAAACAATAAAAGCTCTTCCTGTCTCTGTCTCTGTGTCTCTTTCTCTCTCTCCAGCCGCCATGTGGGTGCTGGAAGCTGAACCCAGGGTCTCTGAAAGAACAGCCAATGCTCTTAACCAGAACCATCTCTCCTGCCCTAACCCTTAATTTTCTTCCTCCCTACTTTTTAATTCACTATCTTTGGTCAAATAAGTTTGACCAAAGAGAGAAATCTGCTCTCTCCTCTCTCTCTCTCTCTCTTAAAACTTCATGAAATTAAAAGCATAGCAAAGGAAGCAACTAACCGAGTGAAGAGACACAGCCCACAGAATGGGAGAAAAATCTTTGTCAGTCACTCATCTGACGGGAGGTTAATAACCAGACCAAATAAAAAAAAAAAAAAACAGTAAAGTCAAGAAAGTAAGTAATCCAGTAGCAGATGGGCAGAAAATGGACAGACACTTTTCAAATGAAGGACACAAGTAATCAGGGAATAAATGACCAAAATCCTTGTTTTAATTTAAGACAACTGAGACTGTATGTCAGCCCAGTCAGACTGACATTACCAGGAAACAGCAACTGCTGGGAGGAGCGTTAACTGAGGTGGCCACTGTAGACAACAGTAGGAAGTTCCCAATATAACCAACCAGGACTACCATATGACCCAGCTCCCCTCACATTAGAGGTTCCTGCCCATCCATGGCTGCTGTGGCTCTGCTCACAATAGCCATTTGATGGGACCGGTCTGGGTGCCTATGAACTGAAAGGAAAAGACATGTGCTCCATGTGTACAAGGGAGCTTTACTCGGACATAAAGAATGTGACTATATCGCTTTCAGGAAAGTGGATAGAGCTGGAGATCAGTGATATCGTGATTTCAGTGTCTTCTCTCTCGTGTAGAAGTCAGGAAAGAAAAAGGATGTGAAGTTTGAAAGTGGGGCTGAGGGGCTGACAGAGACCTGCACAGGGAAGGACCCTCTTCTTCTCGGTGACTGAGGTGTTAGTAAAGTACAGATCTAAAGAGAAGTAGCGCTGCGGGGGTGGGAGTAGCGGGTGCAATTAATACCAGCCTTGGGAGGCAGAGGCAGCCAGCCTGATCTACTAGGACAGTCAGGGCTACACAGAAAAAGCAGGTCTCAAAAAAAAAATAAATAAAAATAAAAAAAGAAAGAAAGAAAACAAACAACCCCCCCAAACCAGCCAATAAACAAATGAACAAGAAAAGAAAACAGTAGTTTAGTATGCTGTAGGGAACCTAGACTTTGTGTATGCTAGGCAAACACTCCCCCTCCACCCACCTCACACAAACATACACACCATTTACCGCGTTGCTTAAGCTTTCCCTTTCCCCATTCGGATGAAGATGCCGCATCTCTCTCCTGATAGGACTCCCTGTTATCCTGTTTATCACTTTGGGCATCTCAGCCCAGCCTTCCAGTTAGAGTCCCTACTTTCTACCCTCTGGGATTCTCTGCCTCTCACCTTAGAAGATCAGTGCAAGGAAAGCCCTGTGTCCCAGCTTTAAACTAGGATCCTCCAAGACAGTCCTGTAGAAATTCTGATGTTCCACTTGAAAGGTTCTGCCTTGGCCCAGTACCCCTCAGCTCTAAGAGACCTTAGAGCTCTGCTTTCCCAGTGAATACACAAAGAAGTTCAGTGTCCTTAGTCATCAGAGAAGTGGAAATTAAAATGGCAAATTTCCCCTAAGTGCCCTTTAATGCTGGTGTTCAAAGCCCCAACCTAATCAAATGTGCCAGTGGGCAAGAAGCCATGGGAACACCTGGTGATTGCAGCTGCAGCTCTCTCCCTTCTTACACATAGTCTCTGGGTACTTTATATCATAAGGGCTGATGTTAAAAGTCGTGCTGACAGATCTGTGGCCTGCAAGCTTAAGTACTTACCACAGGACCCTTGAGAAAAGAGTCCACTCGTCTCGCAGCTCTCTTAGGGCCTTCGACATTCACCATCAAGATCTTGCCCTGAGGGTCCTGCAGCCTCAAATCCCTTAAGGTTCCTTGACACCCTGACTGGGTGACCTTTGCCCTTGGCTCCTGGAATCCCCGCCCGAAGTCCAAGTCCGACACCTCAATCCACAGGTCTTTGCACCTCTCACCATAAAGTCATGTCACCCTCAGCTCCTAGCCCCTGTCCTGTGTCCCCCCACACCAGCCCAGCCCCATTGCACAGCACCTTTGGTGACACAGGTCAGGATGCCTCCTGAGGGCTCGCACACCTGTCCTGGGTTGCAGCTGTGATTCTTGCATACCATGCCTTCTCCTGAGTGGCACACACACTGCTGCTGGCAATTTTCAATGAGAACGGACTCCTCTGGCTGTTGGGACAGAGAGCATGCCATCAGTAATGAGAGGGGGGTGTGGACTCTGGCATGCCCAGCGTTCCAAGCAAAGAGAGCACTGGGGCCCACAAAGTGGCGACTCTGAAGCATGGTCTGCTGTCAGTGAAACTGGGGCACAGATGACTGTGAGGCCCAACTCACTCAGTTACTCATTCACTGTTCGTGTAGTCGCCCATTCATTCCAAAATGTGCCCTTGATTGCCGCTGAGCGGAGTTAAGGAGTTAAGGAGCAAAGGTTCCAGAGCACATGGCCCTGCTGAGCCGGGCTCCACTGTTCCCGAGCTGGACAACCGCACAACACCGCTTAGCTTCTTTGTGCCTCAGCTTCTTCACCTGTGACAGCTAGACACAGGACCAGTCCAAGGAAGGAGAACTGAGTCAATAACACGTGTAAAGCAGAGCCCGGATGGAGAAGGAGCTCTTCAGTAATGCAGACTGCTTTGGGAAGGTGAGGAAAAATGAAGCTAGGCTTGCGGAGAGCTCGGTTTTGAAGCCAAGTGATGAACAGGAATATAGTGATTCAGTCCAGTATTCTCTCAACAAATGCACATTTGAGAATTTCCATAATATGAAGGCAGGCTATACATACACGTGTGTGTGTGCGTGTGTGTGCATGTGCGTGTGTGACGTATGTACATGATAAGATGGGTTAATGATAACAGCATACACACATCTGCTCCCAGGACTGTTACCAGTCACAGAGGGAGCACTGTCCTCAGGGAGCCCTCAGTCCTGCAAAGGAGATGGACTTAAGCAAACACGCTCAAGTCAGAGGGCTCCCTGTGGGAGAGAACAGGGAAAGGGGAGGGAGTGAGCGCACTTGGTGTAACAAACAAAATCTCATCCTCCAGACCTGGAAGAACACCTCTGCTCAGATCTGGGATTCAAAGTTAAGTCTTGATCTGGGGAGGCAGTGAAGGATTTACAACTTCAGGACCCATAATCATATTTCAAAAGATCTCTCCACAGTCGTGGGGAGGGTATAGCAAAGGAAGCAAAAGTGGGGACTGGGAAAGGACAACATGGAGCAAAGTAGGGTTGCAGGGGTGGGGGAGGAAGGGGGATGACGGGGGACAGAGGTGAGCAGAGATGTTAAAGAAGCTGCACGGTGGAAAGGCTACCGTGCTAATGAGCAGTAGGAGGAGGTGTCCAGGAAGATGCCCGGGGTTCTGTACAGATGGATAGATTCTTACCTCATAGTACGCCCCATTGTGGTAGCAGCCACATTCCTGGATGGGCACACAGGCTTTTCCATTGTATAGGAAGCCAGAGTCACATTCACAGCCCTCAGCACACACTTCTGGGCACTTGGGTGGGGCACTGAGAGCCCAGCAGCCCAGGGAGCAGGTGTCTGCACAGACCTCATAGTGGCTGTGAGAGGGGCACTCCATTGCTGCAAGAAGAGAATGCAGGGTGGGGTGGGGAGTCTACTCCTTTTCTGACCCAACCTCCCTGTTCCCTACTCCTCAATGTCCTGTAACTCACGACAGAAAGTTTCGGTCCTCCACGGCTTCACTTCCCCTCCAGCTGCCTGGCAGGCACTCACATAGGCATGGATGTTGTTGCAGAGAATGCTCAGGTTCCCCTCACTCTGGCAGAGATCAAAAACACAGTCTTCCAAGAGACCCTGGGGGTCTATCAGCTTGTGGCAGGCAGCCAGTGGCCCTGAGGTGCTGGTGAGCAGCCCGCAGAACTGTACCCCATAATACTTGTCCTCCAACTCAGGGCTACAGTCAGAGACACAGCTGTCCCCTGTGCAGGGAGGAGATGCTGGCGTACAGGGGGAGTCAGGCACAGCTTCCTCCCAGGAGTTCCCAAAGTCAGTGGGGTCGGATGCCAGTGAGCCATTTGGCATCTGGAAGTCATCATTGGGGTCCCCATTGTAGTCCCCACACAGACCACACATCTGCTGGTAGTAGTTAGCTGGGATAGTGACCTGCACATAGTACATGAGGTCATAGACCACACGCAGGCCAAAATCAGTTTCAATTATAACATCAGAGCCATGCTGGGAGACACGGATCTTGCCCCCATCCAGATCCACTGGCAGCTTCATGTCCACACCGTCCACCTGGGAGACAGAGAATGCCAAGCTTTAGAGGACACACTTTGAGGCAGCTGTCCCTAAATGTTCCTACCTAACACTGAAATCCTGTGTGGTCTCATTTCTCTAGGCCTCAATTTCCATATTTGTAAAATATATATATAGTAATAGTATCTTATAGTGGGTGGAATGATGGTTTCCAAAAGGTAAGTCTACCCAGCAGTTAAGAACGTTTATTGCTCTTTATCAGAGGACCAGGGTTCAAACCCCAGCACCCACATCCAGCAGCTCACAACTCCTGTCACTCCAGCTCCAGTGGAGCTGACACCCCTTTCTGTCCTCTGTAGTCACCCACAGCACTTGCACATACTCACAGAGACATACATAAATAAAAAGAGAAGTCTGCCAAGAACCTCAGAAAGCAACCACATTTGAAGAGAGATCAGCAGGTGTAATTAGAGTTACTGTCTTGAAGTGAGATAATCCTAGATCAGGCTGGACTAACGAGTGTCCTATGAAGGGAGAAGAGAAAAGAAGAGGAGAGGAGGGAGAGGGAAGACGGGTATGGGAAGAGGAAAGACCCAGGCAGGGTTGTGGGTGTTGACAACACTCCAAGCAAAGAGACAGTTAGAGCCCCCAAAAGCTAGAGGAGCAAGAAGGTCCCCCCTTCTGCCTCTAGGGGGGCATGGCCTTGCTGCAGCCTTGATTCTGGACTTTTGACATCTAGAATGGTGAGAATATAAGTGTGTTATTTTAAGTCAGCGAGCTTGTAGCATTTTGTCACAGCAGCCACCAGGAAACTGTTACAGGTCTCAGAGGGGGAATGACCTCACCAGCCTGGGTGAGGGGATCCTTCGTTACCAGGTGACATGGTGACTGAGCCTGGAGACACATGCTGGCCTGAAGCACAGCCCACCCTTTACCCCTCTGAGCCCTTGGGCAAGGATTCACCTGTGTTTCTGCTTCCTGTCTGTCTAGGGGGATCCGGTGCTTTGTCTGCAGAGTGTCAGCTAGGGAATCTGATACATAACCTGTGCAAAGGCTTGGGCTGTGGACCGCACCCCAGTGAGCCCCTCCCGTGGCTGGGGCTGTGATTGCAAATGGACAGTCAAGGGCACTCAGTGTTACTGCTGTCCCTGTGACTGGATGCAAAGTCAGGCTCCATCCCTCATTTGAAGATCGCCTGAGGGCTCTGGCTCCAGCCTGGCCTGGAGGTGCACCCCTGGTCACCACATATGTGCCCT
>JAQHUG010000169.1:1610353-1622285 GCA_028555095.1 Dicrostonyx torquatus | reverse complement strand
CACACACACACACACACACACACACCCTGCACACTAGGTTTACAGAGCTGTGAGGAGACGAGGAGGGGGCAGGGGAAAGACATGCTCAGGCATGTCTAGAGTGTCCTAAAGACATCAACAGCCATTCCTCCCTAGCAGGTTGTCCATGAATAAGGACAAGTCATTTAACACCTGGGTTCGGTTTTTCCCTCAGCAGCGAGGGACAGTCGCAGGGATGCTGGGGTTTGGTGAGACGTGAATAATGAACAGAGACTGTCTCCATGTATCTGGAGCTGACTATTTGTCAGGTGCTAATCTGAGAGCTTGGGGCTTGTTAGGGGAGACACTGCATCCTGTATGTAGCCCATGCCCAGGGCATGTGACAGCTCTTGTACCTAGTGCTACCAGAATAATGGCTATGTGCTGCATGTCAGCGGGGGATACTCCCGTGTATCTCAAATGCTGGTCTCCCTGTGAGATCCAGTTCTTCCTATCCAGAAAAGCATGTAGCAAGGGTCTAGTTCATGGATTCTGGGCTCAAATCCTGCTGTTGTGTGAATGATCTCCGCAAGGGTCATATTATTTGACTCCCAACCAGAGGCACTATTTTGGGAGGTTCTAGAAATTCTAGAGGGTGGGACCTAGCTGAAGGATGTAGGTCATTGGAGGCAGGATTTCATGACATCTTGCACCTGGTCCTTTCATTTCACCCTCCTGTGTGTCCTGTAAGCAGCTCTCCTCTCCCACATGTCTGCACAGTCATTATGTCCTTCTCAAGCTCACAGGGACAGAGAAACATGGACTAAACTCTCGGAAACCCTGAACCACAATGAGTATCTCCTCCCTGAAGCAGCTCTTTCAAGTGTCTGCAACAGAAAAAAATAACACTGGATTCTCTCAGGGACCTTGAGACAGTGATGGGAACTCTCCCTCTTAAAAAGGAAGCAAATTATGGTGCCTCCAACTCTACAAGGCTAAATGGAGTGTGTGTCAATGCCAACAGCCTAGGGTGCTGTGTAACCTCTGTAGTTGCTTTATTGCTGTTGCTGTAGATGATAGGATCACAGACTGGCCTATTTGAACTTCTTCTGTGTGATTGTACTATGTTCTGTCTATGGTGAGAGCCCAGCGAAGAGCCTGGGGCAGGTACAACACTGAAGGAAGATGGAGGACAGAGGGAGATGAGGAAAGAGTCAGTAGGGTGAGGCAGAAGAGCCATAGCCATATGGTGAAAGGTCCCAGTCCCTGGCCTCGCTCTGGACTTTCCACCAATACTTCCTCTAATTGGGACCCCCATTTGCCATTTTCTCCAGGGGCTCTGCATGCTCTTCTTGTGCTGCCCACACAGGGCTCTAAGGGATTCTCCTCCCATCCCCGGCCCCTGCTCTCACCTGGACCTTCCACTGACTCTGCTCCAGTCGCAGGGTGTGGTTGGCCACCAGGACAGTGATTGCCTTAGTGGCACTAGCATACCCATTGCCCCAGGGCTCATTCTCCTGCAGGACAGTGAACTGGTTTAGGCTGGACAGGTTTCCACAAGTTTGTGTTAGCACATACACACAGGTGCCCATGAAGTCAAAGCGTTGGCCATCAAAGGTGACGTAATGAGGATCTCCTGATGCCTGGCAGGTGGTAGTGCCCATGGGCACACAGCCCAGGACTCCATTGGATGGCTGGCAAGTCTCATGTGAGCCACAGGATGAGGGCTCACAAGAAACCAGGCCACCTTCCTGGCAGCGGCAAAGAGAGTCGCATCCAGGTCCAGGGTAGAAGGTTTCTCCTGGTGGGTAGTAGGTGCCCTGGTATACACAGCCACAAGAGGCCAGAGGCACACAAGATTCACCACTGAGGGCAAAACCATCATCACAAACACAGCTCTCTTGGCATTCTGAGCCACAGCCTTGGGACACTGGCAGGTCTCCACAGGATATTGGGCATCCATAGGAACATAGCTCATAGTGACTGTTAGGTGGGCAGGTCAGTGCTGTAGAGAGAGGTCATCATAATCAATAACTCTTTCAGAGGACACAGTGGATACCCCCATATACATGTTTATACACGCATGCAAGTTACCCAGCTGCAAGATGTCTGTATGTTTAATGGGGCCAGGAGAACAACTCCTGTAACATTTTATTTGATCCTATCAATTAATATTTGTTTCTAATACCTAGTGAAATTTGTGATTATCTCTAACGGCTCTTCAGGTTTGGTATAAACTTGGTGCAATGCATGTTTTAAACAAGCAAACACATGTAATTTACGCAGTGCATCTGTGGATATTGTCTTTCTTTCTCACCATTCTCCCCCTCTCCTGCCCCTCTTCCTGCTTCTTGCATTTTCTTTTAATTCAGAACCTCTGACAGTCAAACAAAGCTTTCTACCATTCTCTAGCAGCATGCACGCACACACACACACACACACACACACACACACACACACACACGACTGTAACAGCAGTTTTAAATGACAATGCCATGTTGATCTCTGTGGAAGGGATGATGGGCATAAAGGATCCACTGTTGAAGCATGCTTTGTGGTAGGTTCAACTTTTCTCACAATGAAAGGTTCTTAAAAGTCAAAGATTACCACTTTCTGGGAGTTTCGATGTTTGCAATTATCTACTCTTCAGATGGAGCAGCTAGAGGGGCACATTGCACTCGCAGAGTTCAGATCTCCCTCCAAGGGCAGGGAACCTGGCACCATTTACACAGTTTGGCCTCATGCTGAAAGCTAGTCAAGCTGTGTGTTTATGTGCACAGTTAAAGCATGTGTAGTACAGGGTATATTCAAGCAAAGTTTAAAACTCAGGAAATGTGTGCATGGCTTTCCAAATCTCTGCGAAAGACAAGTAAAACTGCTTGCCCGCCCTTCCTGCACCCACATCTGAAGCAAAGAGATGTGTGTGGGTTAAATGGTGAGATAGGACCAAGGAGAACTGCAGAGGGTCCAGGCTCTTTCCAAACGCAGTATCATTGCTTATCTCTGACCGGCAGTGGACACAAGCAATCTGACTTGGGGTCACCATAAATTTTCAGTCGCCAGTGTCACTGTATGCTCTTGTGACTTACTGGTTGTCATGAGTGTGGACATGTTACTACGAGTTGGTACTCTTCCATGGTATAAACACAAGCCCTGACTCACCAGGCATCCAAAGGATTAAGCAATGCTACTTGTATGTTAATGAACAAACATCAGACCCAATCCCAGGTTGCCACTCTTGGTACTCACGGCAAAGTTCCTCACTCCTCCAGGGATGCACAGTGCCCCCAGCAGCCTGGCATGCAGCAGCATATGCAGCCAGAGCATCACACAGTGGCTTAGACTGACCGGGCAGCAGGCAGAGGTCATAGACACAGTCGCGTAGAGCACCCTGGGGGTCCAGCAACTTGTGACACTCCCTGAAGGGACCATCAGAATCAGCAAGGATCCCACATTCCTTTTTGCTTTGTTGTTGCTCGGCCACAAGTGAATCCAGTTGGGGACAGTCACCAGAATCAGTTGCTCCACACCCAGGTATTATCTCCTCCTGCCAGCTATTTCCAAAGTCCAGAGTGCTGTTGGCTTGGTCTCCATCCTTCAGAGCCAGATCATCATCTGGGTCCCCATTGAAGTTCCCACAGAGCCCACACACAGCCTTGGCGTAGCTACTGGGCACCTTGGCAGTCACATAAGCATCCCAATTGTAGGTAACTGTCAAGCCAAAGTCTGTGCGTATGACAGCATCGCTGCCCTGGCGGAACACCTGAACTTGCCCACCTGCAGCCTGGAAGGGCAGGTACTGAAGGATGCCGTCCACCTGGGTAGAGATATGGGCAGAGCAGCAGATCAGTGTGTCCGTGCTTTTGTTCAGCTGGCTCCAGTCACCCCAACCTCCTGGGTTCGGCCTTAGGGCTTTACAACTGCTATTCCCTTTGCCTAACACATCACCCATCACTCCTTATCCTCTCCACTGAGATCCACTCTCCTGCCTTTCCAAGCCTGTCCCATCTGTCTCCCTGGTACTTGCTTGAGAATGTCCCCACAGGCTCATGTGTTTAAACACCAACCATAGCTGATGGCGCTGCATTAGGAGGCTTTGGAACCTTTAAGAAGTGGGCCGAGCTTGGAGAAGAACAAAGCTGAGAAGAAGGTTTGGCAGGATCTATCTCCCTGACCTCTCTCTCTTTGCTTTCTGGTCACTGAGATGTGAGAAACCCTGTCTTCATATTCCAGTTACTACGGAGCCAATAGCCATGCCTTCCTACACTAGCATACTGTATCCCCTCAAACCATGAGCTGAAGTGAACCCCTCTTGTCAGGCATCGGTTAACCTGTTTAGTCTAGCCTCAAGGGCTTTGCACTCTGCCTAACCACCATCCACTAACTCTGCCGCTTCTGCTTTATCCTCCTGGGCTTGCCTACAGTTCAAGTGTCTCACACAGAATGTTCTGCTACCCCTTGGCTCTCCAGCAACTTACCCATCATTCCTCAGCCTCTGCTGTCTCTGACTTTCCAGCCCTTGCCTGCTCGGAGCTCCTCCTGTTACACAGCACTCTGCAACCCCACCCTGCTCTCAGCATGCCAACATCCCTGCCAAACCTCTCACTGCAGCCTCCAACTATCTAGGTCTGCGTCCCACTCTCCCCTAGTTAATACCCCAGCACAGCCCTGCCCCTGCATCTCCAACCATGCATGGACTTGAAGTCACGGAGCTCAGTCCAGACTTAGGGCTCTTGTACTTGCTGTACCCCTGCTTGTACAATTTTCACTCACGTCCACACCCCAGTTCCCAAATAGCTGCTGATATCTCCTTTACATTCTACTTCAGGTCAAGCCGCTCTACCTAGCTGGCCCTATTTATGCCCACTTTTCTGACCCACAATTCCTCCTGCTTCTGCATGCCACCTCCCAGTGTTACTCTCGCAGGAGTGTTCTCTTCCTCTCAGCGTTATTCTAGTTTCTTTGAGACTACCCAGTCTCAGGCTTCTGTTCCCTCTGCCTGGAAGATGCCTCCATTTACCTGGCTGCACCCGAGTTCAAGAGCTTGGTTCCAGTTAGCCCCTGCCTCGTCTCTTTGCTCACTGGCTCTGGCCCCTGCACTCAAGCTCCATTAGCATCCTTGCTACTTGCTACCCACTTGAGCTCATCCCTGCCAGGACTTTTACACATCTGTCCCTTCCTCCTGGAACGCCTGTCTGTCCACTTTCCTCACCATCTGTTGCATGGCTCGCCTTGGGACAAGCAATAGACTATAATAAACTCCTGCAGGTTGGAGAAGTACTCCGCAGTTAACAGAACTACTCTCACAGAGAACACAAGGACTGAGTTCAGTTCCCGGAACACATGGTGGGCAGCATACTGCCTGTAACTCCAGCCCAGAGGGATCCCATACTTCTGGGTTCCTCTGGCGCTATATTCACAACCCATGTCCTCCAGTTAAAAATAATAAAATCATTTTTAAAGTATGAACTCCAGAGCAAAACGTCAAAGTTCCAAAATCTAGCTCATGGGCATCTCAAACTCACTGAAGTCCTCTCAGTAACACACAACTGTGCCTTTGTAGGCGATTTCACCTCTCTGTGTTCCCGCTTTTTTTGGCCAAAGGTGAATTATTTTGCTGGCTTGCTGTGGAGAGGAGGTGAATGAATCTGCACCGTTCATTTAACCCACTGAAGTTGGTAGTGACATACTGTATGCTAGCTGTTATTGCCCGGGCCTTGGGCAAATGTCACTTCAGGAGTGAGAAAGTAAATACCTGTTAACAGTTATCCCCTCCCCCTGCTCCAGAATCAAACCCTTACTTACGAACAAGATTTCCTTCATTCTAAGATTACTTTGGAGAACTAGGAATGAAAGTGTGTGAGAGGGTACTCGGGGCCCAGAGCACAGAAGTTCTCTCTGTCTCCCACTTCCAATGTTCCTGTCCCCTCTCCAGGGGATGGGCAAACTCCAGCTATCGCCTGAACTTCTTTATTATAAGTATGGGGCATGTGTGAACACCCACCAGCTTGCTTCTTCAGTTTTACTTTGGTGTCTACAGAGGAAATGAGTGCCTCTCTGCTCTCAGTGTGTGGGGGCTGCGCCCTTCCGAAGGCCACCCTGACACCTGTAAGCGCTGCTCTGTCTTGCTCTCCGAGGCCCGATGAGGGTCTGGGTTATCTAAGATGCACACCCAGCTAGATACTGGTATTCTGTATATCATCTTGTTCTAGGAACCACCATCTTTCAGAAGATGCCCAAGTCTACGACTCTGAGGTTTCAGAAGACGGCAACCACCGACATCTACTGGGCACCAAGGCATCTTTGAAAGACCAGGCAGGTATGAGTTCATCAGAGCTCCACAACCACCCAGGCAATGACTGCTGCTGCTCCAGAATGAAGCCTCTCTTATTCCGTCCTTTCTCAGAGGAAAATTCAAAGGCTACAGACAGTCAGAGTTGAGAAAAGATGGCGCTGCCTGGCTTCTGGGCTTCCGTCTTAACCACAAGATTTTTAAATAAGCCCCTCCCACCCCGACTACAGCCACTAACCTTTCTGGGGATTCAGAGCGCACCCCCTCCCCCAGTTCCCTGCCCAGTGGCGCTCACCATCACTCTTGCTGGGTACTCTCTGCGCACAGCCACCTCTACGCCGCGGGCCACCACCCGCACAGCTCTCGTGTAGCTCACGGTCTGGCTGCCTCGATGTTCATTTTCCACCAGGACCTTAAACTCGGGCAGTGCAGCATCCTGGCCGCACGAGCCCACCAGCAGGTATGCGCAGGTACCCATAAAGTCAAAGCGCTTTCCATCAAAGGTCACGTAGTGCGGGTCTCCGGACGCCTCGCAGGTGGCGAAGTTGTCTGGGTAGCAACCCAGGAGGCCATTCAGCACACGGCAGCGCTCGCCAGAAGGACATCCGGATGTGTTCCTGCAGATCACCTTTTGGGTGTCTGCATCACAGGTGCAGCGTTGCCGACATAGGTCATCAGCAAACACTTCCTGACCTGGGGCCAGAGGGCGGCCCTGGTAGATGCAGCCGCAGGATGACTCAGGCACACAGTCGCCACCACTGGCCACAAAGCCTGGAAGGCACACGCAGCCCTCCACACAAGGGCGCCCAGAGCAGTTGGTCGGTACAGCTTCTGAGTTGCAGGAGGCTGGGCAGGCAGGGCTGCAAGCATCATAGAGGCTATTGGCTGGGCAGGTCAGGGCTGTGGAAGGACAGAAGTTGTGTTGGACAAGGGTGGGGCTCCGCCAGACAATGCTGCTTCCTCAGAGCTCCACACCCCTCAGTTAATGGCACTCATACCTTCTTAAGCTCAGGGCCCAATGGTCTCCCCAACTCCATCCCTGCACAACCAATCAGTGGGCAAATCCTGTGACTTTCACTGTCCGAGCCTGCCCAGAATCTGTTTCCACAGCCCATGAACCACAGCAGCTTCCTGCCTGATACCCTGATCTCCTGTACCAAATTTGCTTCTCACAGCAGCCAGAGGAATTGGGAATGCAGGATCAGACCATGTACCTCACCCTCAACCTCTCAGAGGTTGGGGAGCAGAGTCCTACCCAGGCTCATGCAGTTTCCCTCATCATCTCCCTGTGCCTTCTCCATCTCAACCTCCAATCACTCCAAACTCTCCCTATCCAGAGATGTGTCTGTCCCAACCTTAGGCTAACTTTGGCAAAGCTTGGATGTCTTGGCTAACCTACATCTCTGGCATTGTCCAGCATCAGGCTGAATCACAATCATGACTCAGATATTGAGCAAATTCAAGGGGGTTTCCAGGCCCTCACCATGGGCTTCCTATCCTAAGTGCTACTTACGGCAGCCGGCATGTGACCTCCAGTTCCCAAGAGAGACGCCCAGTTCCGCACAGGCCTGGGCATAGGCAGCAAGGCTCCGACACAGGCTGAGGCGCTCCCCTCCAGTCACACACAGGTCAAACACACAGTCCTCCAGGAAAGGCTTGGGGTCCAGGAATTCATGGCAGGCAGAGAAGGGGCCTGTGGACAGAGTTAGCATACCACAGAACCGGTCTCCCTCATAGGATTGGGTCTGGTCTTCAGTGCAGGAGGGACAAGTGGTGTGGCAGCCATCATCACACAGGTAGTCCCCATCATCCAGCTTCCAGCTATTTGCAAATTCCAAGGCATCTGGAGCCTGTTCCCCATCAGGTGTGAGGAAGTCGTCAGCAGGGTCTCCATTATAGTTGCCACACAGCCCCCACACCTGGTTTTGGAAGCGCGTGGGCAGGCTCACTGTCAGCTGGGAATCCCAGTTATAGGTGACCACCAGCCCAAAGTCCAGCTCGATCACGCCTTGCGTTCCACTCTGGTACACAAGCAGCTGACCATCACTCAGGGAGGCAGGGAGCCGGGAGCGCTGATTGTCAATCTGCCGAGAGACCACAGAGGTCAGACCCCTGTACTGTTTCCCCTTAGCAATCTCATCTCCTGCACTCAAGTCCCCAGCTCTAGACACAGGGCGCCTTCCTTCCTTGCCCTTCCTTCCTTCCTTCCTTCCTTCCTTCCTTCCTTCCTTCCTTCCTTCCTTCCTTCCTTCCTTCCTTCCTTCCTTCCCTAGGGATGCTTGCTCTTGCACCTCTAGAGCCCTGAAGAGTTCTTCCCCAAGATGTAGATGTAGATGAAGACCCCGCCTCCCAGCCAATGTCTGCCAGGTGTCACTGACTCAGTGAGGCCATCCTTGATCCCCTTCCTGTTGCCTCTTCTCCTCTGCTTCCCAGTCCCCATGGAGTCTAGCCTTTTCCCACAGTGTGCTGGTTCCCCACATTCTCCATCCGTCGGAGCCACTAGAAGGCCACCTCATGGTTTCATTTCCAGTGTCTCCAACAGTGCCTGGCAGAACAGCAGGCTCACTACTAGCATGAAGACAATGTGAGGAAGAGACCTGGCAGGCCTGGTGGCAGCAAGGGACAGCTGCAGGGAAGCAGCTAAACAATTCATGTTCATGCAACAGGGAGCGAGAGACAGGACACTGCAGGTAGAACTAGTCAAGACCAGCAACCACCACGATGATGATAAATCTCCCGAGGTTGCCAGCTTCATTAAACCCTCACTGTGGCATGTCAATCAGCACAGTAAGATCTCTGCCCAGGGGCAGCTATAACACAAGCACTGGCGCGTTCTGAGCGGCGTACAAAGTGGCACACGGTTCTGAACGCCTCCTGTTTGCCATCATTCTTCTCTGGAACACACCTTCGCTTTAGAAGTGTCTCATTTCTGTCCTGCACCTAGCCACTGCCAACTGCTGTGAAACAAACTCATTCCCCACCCTGCCCTGTGCTGGAAGACCCCTGGGGATGATGCAGAGAGATTAGCATCAGCAAACAATGCAAGCCAAGGAGGCTCTGACAGAGGGTTGGGGCTGGGTTAGAAGCTTTGGAAAAAGGCCATACTGAATTCTGCCAGCTAAGGAAGGCTCCCCAGAGAAGAGACAGTCCAGCCTGGAAGGACCAATAAGAGCCCCAGCTACTCTGGAGGAGGTAGGAGGCTTGCAAGTGTGAGGCCCACTGAGCAGCCCAGTGAGCCCTGTCTCAAAAGAAAATGAAGAGAGTGGGAATGTTGCCCAGCAGTACAGCACACAGCTAGCATCTGTAAGGTACGGAGTTCAATAACATTTCAAAACTTCAATGTATTTTTTGAAAAAAATGACTGACAGAAGTAGTTTCTTGTATGGAGGAGAAAAAAAAACACCAGATAGATATGCAGACGTGATAAGTTTCATAATTTGCCCTTTGATGAAATTCTTTGTGAATCGCCACACTCCTTCTGTAGATGAGGCTGGCCTCAAGCTCACAGAGGTACTTGTCTCGGGAGGCACAACTAATCTAGTAGGGAAACATCAAGCCAGTGATATGCCGAGACACCACATGAAGACAGAGGGACCGTCCAAGGTGATAAAAGGTCCTCTGTCTGGGTTTTGGTGACACATCTGTGAAGGCGCAGGTGCAGTGCACACTTAAGGTGTGTGGTTTGGGTTTGGAGGGGAGATGTGGGTTATTGTGGATTGAAACTTGGCCCTTTGGGCTGGAGAGATGGCTCAGTGGTTAAGAGCACTGACTGCTTTTCCAGAGGTCCTGAGTTCAATTCCCAGTAACCACATGTTTATTCACCACTACCTGTAATGAGATGTGGCACCCTCTTCTGGCCTACAGGCATACCTGCAGACAGAACACTGTATACATAATAAATAAATTTTTTTTTTAAAAAAAAGAAACTGGGGCTTTCCAGCTGTGGAGATGCACTTGGCAGGCAGAGGTAGGAGAACCTCTCCGTGAGGTTCAGGTCATCCTGGTCTGCACAGTGACCAGGGTTACAGAGCAAGATTCTGACTAAACTAAAAGTTAAATCAGAAACTAGGGCATTACACATGCCGGGCAAGTGCTGTACACACAGTCCCTCATTTGCAGAGTCCACCTGGGCACTGGACCACTGGGCTGCGGTCCCATCTCTCCTTAGCTTTAAATCCACTAAACTGCCCAGGCAGGCCTTGAACTTAGGACCGGCTCCTTGAGTAGCTTCGATTTATCCTATCCCATCAGGCTCAGCTATGAGTTTTAATATGCAAAAATTTATCTGGAAATTAAACAAAACTTATTTATACATCACATTCTAGCTAACAATGTATATGTTGAAGTCATTTTGGTGATCTGATGTCAGTAATTGACTTTCAAGGACATAAAAAATGAGACTGTCAATCTGACAGGAATGTACAGATGGGTATCTGAGGTAAGCAAAGAATAATTAAAATGTTTAGAGTCTATGCAGGGGACTGGTATATAAGTGTTCACTGTCTAGACTAAATACCCTGGCTCAAACGTCTGAAATCTGAAATAATAAAATGAGTCTGACACTTTCTGAGCATTAAGAAGATGTTACACATGGGCTCAGTTCCCAATGCCAGAAAGATTAATAAAATAAAAAAAAACCCTGTGTGTACTGAACATAGTGTGGAAAATTATCTTTAGGCTTTGTGTTAGAAATGTAATGGAACCTAAACTTGTGTTTGGGCTTTGGTCCCATTATGGTATGTGCATGCAAATATTCCAAAAATTTAAAAAGTTCAAAATTTGAAGCATTTTTGGCCTCAAGCATCTCAGACTGGGGACTCTCAACCTGGACAGTGAGTATGGCTGGTTTAGAGACTTCACCACTTCCATGGTGATGGCAGGGAAGGTAGATAGCTGCTGCTTGCTTTCGCTGCCCAGCAAAGCATTCAGCAGACTCGGCACAGAGACCCTGCAGCCACGGGGCACCAAGAGACCTAGCTTGGGCCTTGGGAAATCACTGCTGTCCTTCACCCTCTTTCCTCACTTCTCCCCACTCACTGTACAGTGTCACCTCAAGGAGGTCCTACAAGCATAAAACTCACAATGTTCAAGGAAATGGATCTGGCACCAGCGCAGGACCACCAGTGGTGATTATGTCACGTCAGAGATCCCTGCTGTTGGACGATTTGATTGTTTCTTTTTCCGTTTGCTTTTTTCCCTTTTGCTTTTCCAAATAGCACCCAACTGTTTTCCTCCTGAGCAATCACTAAGCATCCCTAATGTTTCTAGAAGTGGAGCTGGTGAGGGGAAGGCTTTAAAGAACGGCTACTGGTTCTCAAGTCTCACCAGTTCCCTACCGTCTCACCCACCAAAGGCCTTGAGTTTGGAGCCTGAAAGCAGGACATGGCCTCCTGGTTTGGATTGGTGGCTCATGGATATTAAACTCTGAACACTTACCCGGGCGAAGCCAGTTTCTCCACGAACCAGTGACACAGAGTGGCTGTAGGCATGGACTGTGACCAAGCCCACGTAGGAGACTTGGAGGCTGCCCCGGTGCTCATTCTTAGCCTCCACACTGAAGGCCGGCAGGCTCATATCCTCTCCAGTCAGCTCAGCCATGGTGTAGGAGCAGGTGCCCATCATGTCATAGCGGCGGCCATCGAAGGTGGTGTAATGGGGATCACCCTGGGCACGGCAGACAGC
>JAQHUG010000169.1:1576912-1597948 GCA_028555095.1 Dicrostonyx torquatus | reverse complement strand
ATTGGTCCTCCTGTCTGTTCTTATGCCACACTAAACAGTGTTTTAACTATTCCTTTTTATTCAGTATGGGACCCCACTGATGTGGGATACCCCTCTGTGAATATGTTTTTATTACCATTGGTTAATAAAGAAGATGCTTTGGCCTATGGCAGGGCAGAATATAGCTAAGTGGGAAATCCAAGCAGACAGGAAGAAAGAAGGCAGCATTGGGGAAGATGCCAGGAACTGCTGGAGGAATAAGATGCCAGAGCATTATCAGTAAGCCATGGGGCATGTATCAATACACAGACTGGGTTACACAGAAATGGGTTAATTTATATGTAGAGAGCCAGGAAAAAGCCCGAGCCATCAGCCAAATAACGGTAATATTATGCCTCTGAATGATTATTTTATAAGCAGGAGAACTGGCGAACAGGAGAGAAACTGGTGCAGTGGGACCCAATGGGACAGAGAAGAGACCTCCAGATACACTGCACCATAAATGCTGATAGCACCATGGACTGATTAGAAAGGAACAGAGAAAGTAAGCTGGACACCAGCACTCACGTCCCTGTATGCTGACTGTGGCTGCAATGTGACAAGCCACCGCATGGTGCTACTGACATGTCTTCCGCACTATGACAAACTATTCCCTTAAACTGTGAGCTAAAATAATCTCTTTTATAAGTTGCTTTTATCACAGCAATGAAAAAGGTAACTAGCACACATTTGGAACCTGGAATCGGGCTGGTGGTTTTCTGGAGGAATGCGGAATAGTTTAGAAGGCCAGCTAAAGAAACCCTAGACGGAACTGGGCGGTGGTGGTGCACACCTTTAATCCCAGGAGGCAGAGGTAGGCGGATCTATGAATTCCAGGTCAGCCTGGTCTACAGAGTGAGTTCTAGGACAGCTGGGGCTATTACACAGAGAAACCCTTTTCCAAAAATAAAGGCACCCTAGAAGCTAGAAACAGAGCTTAACAGGATATCTGGTAGGTGTTGGAATGACGACAAAAGGCAAGCAGTGAACGCTGTGCTCGAGAGACTTTAGAGGGAGAACAGATTTGGCAAGAGCTGGAACAGAAGCCCATGTGTTATAGTCTGTCAAAAAAAAAATCTGTGTCTGGGGAACTTCAGTGAGGCTGAATTCAAAAGGGAATTTCAAGACAGCATTCAGTCTGTGTTATGATTACTGTGCTGTGCTCTTAGCCAGGCTGACAGTGAGAAAGATGATCAGAGGGAGCACAATGGTATGAAAAGTATGCTCGTGGCAAGTAAAGGGCATGGCACGCTGGAAGGTGCAGACAAGGATGATGAAGAGAAAGCAGCCATAATAGGGAAATTAGCACAATTAATTAGAGAAACCTCGAATGTTTCACTATGATAATAGGAAAGCCGTTTTTAGGGCAAGAACTAACTTAAGAACAAGCTCCCGCTTGTGAAAATTCATTTCAAAGACTGAACTGAGACCAGAGCCGAAGAGGTCCTCTGCTCAAAAGCTTAGGAAGTGTTCTCCCAAGTTCAGCTGCCAAGGTACACAGACTACAGTTGCAGTGGAAAAGAGCCAGATATTATCTCAAGGTGGCAGTGGAACTTGACAACACTGTCCAAATGGTACTGGCTTGGCATGCTTTCAAAACACAAGATCAGGGTGGAGAGGTGGCTCAGCTGTTAAAGGCTAGGCTCACAACCAAAAAAATAGAAGTGATGCCTCAAGGTTCCAGAAAGCTGCTAAGTTCAGGCTGTAAGTGTTGCAGATCTGAGGGGGAAAGATTTCTAATGCAAGTGTTGCAGCTTTGAGGGGAAAGGTATCCTGGCAGTCAGGAGCCAAGGAATACCACAGTCACAAAGCACAACAAACCTCACACAAGAAATATATTGGGAAAGACACAAGAGGGTGGATGTCTCTGCTTGAGTGAGAAGCAGCAGAGAACTGAGTGGGAGGCAGCCTTATATAGGATTTCTTAGGAAAATCTTAGGAGTGGAGCTTTCCAGGGTGGGGATTGGTGATAGTTCAAGTCCTAAGCTTGGGATGAGCTCAGGGATTGGTGGGTTTTCAAAACCCTACACAAGCAATGTGTGACAGTGTCAGGTTCAATGCAAAAAGTTTCATTATGTAGGGCTGTAAATGTGAAACCTAAGTTGCAATGTTGGATGTTGGAGATGCTAGGACCATGGAAGGTCTCTCAAAGAAAGCTGTAGGCATGAGATGAAACTAGCCCAATAGAGGGAGTGGGTATCACATTGGCTACAAGTATCAGAGCTTGAGAAACAGGGTTATCACCTACAACTGTTAGAACTGAGATGATGCTAAGAGCCCAAGAAGGCAAGCATGAAGCTGTAAGACTTGGTATTTGCTCTACTGGATTTCTATCTTGCTATCCCCAGTCCCCTTTTAGGATAGGACTATTTACCATGTTGTTGTATACTGGAAGTAGATAAATTTCTCCAGTTTTAGCATATGTCCTGTCTTTTTACTATTCTGAGTCAATGTCAGAAATTGCTAAGCTTTTGGAGACTTTTAGTGACAATCAAAATTTATTTTGCATTGTGAGATAAATAGATTTTAGGAGCTAAAATAATATGTTATGATTTAAAGGTGATGATTTTTGGGTGAAAGTTGACAAGGAAAGGACTTGTGACAGTCTTCATTGTCAGATGGACTGGATTCAGAATCAACTAAGAGATGCATTCCTGGATACATCTGTGAGGGTGTTTGTAGAGAGTTTTATTTGATCAAAGACCCAACCACCCACTAAAAGGGATGGCACCATTCCATGGCCTGAGATCCCAGGCTGAATAAAGGTGAACAGAGGAAAAAGTGAAATGAGTCTTTGATTCAGCGCTTCCTGCTTCCTAACTGTGGCTCCCCGGTGGCCAGACACCTCACACTGCACTACCATGCTTTCCCCACAACAGACGCACTCCCTCAGACCGTGAGTCCAAATAAAGCTTCCTTTCCTGAAGGTGCTTTTGTCAAGTACTTCTTTAAACAACAAGAAAAATAACTAGACGTTGTGTCCATATCTTCATGCTGGCCTTATAGGATGTGTTAGAAACTTAATTTTCAGACCAATACTGTTGCTCATACTAATTTACGATGATCCTTTGTGGTATCAGAACTACAGTGATCTGTGGAGTCTCGCGTTTGCCCTTCACTTTATTTATTTGGGCTGCACTTCTTAGTCCAAGTAGTTGTTTGTCTATTTACAGTGCTTGAAGAAACCAAAGGAAGAGGCATTAGGAATCTACTATCTACTGTTGTGTCCAGATTACGACCCCCCAGAGAGAGACCACCATAGAGGCCCAGGCTGTGATAAGCAAGGTTTAATCAACATAATACAAACATGTCTGGAACCCCTGTCTCCAAATGACCCCGTTACAGTGAGGTAGAGAGAGGAGTTGCATCTCCTCTGTGGGGTAAGCTTTTAAAGGTGTAGGCTTTTTGAAGCTGCTTTTGGCATGAGTGCAAGGTCTTTTGCTCTGTCTCATCCTGCTGTGTCAGCTTTCTCCTTGTTCTTAGAGCAAGGCCACTGTTCCTGAGTCAGGCCACCTTTATCAGCCCGTACCAGGTGGCTGGCTGGCTGGGCTAAGTGACCTTGTGCTCCTGGGTGGGAGAGGGGAAGACCACTATCTTCCTGGGAAAACATTCTGTTAGGAAATTTCTTCTTGCCCCTTTGAAAATAAGGGGTGAGGATCCTACACAACTTGATATTTATACATTCACAAATCATCAAGTATCAACCAAAGTCCCAACAAGTCCATATCAACTTTGCTTTAACAGTGAACAATCAATACAGTGCTGATTTATTTATTTATTTATTTATTTATTTATTTATTTATTTATTTATTTATTTATTTATTTAGGTTTTTGTTTTTTGAGACAGGGTTTCTTTGTGTAACAGTTCTGGCTGTCCTGGAACTAGCTTTGTAGATCAGGCTGGCCTTGAGCTCACTGAGATCTGACTGCCTTTGCTTCCCAAGTCCTGGGATTGAAGGCATGCACCACCACCACCTGGCTACAGTGTCAATTTATACTAAACAACAAAAGGAATGAACTGTTAATACACAACAATATAGGCAAATCCCAGAATAATTCTACTGAGTGAAAGAACACATGCTATTTAGTTATATAAATATCTAGTAGTTTCAAAGACAGAGGGAGAACAGAAATGAATATAAAAGAACATTAAAGTGTAGAAGAGACATTTATTATCTTAATTCTGGTGATGGTTTTATGAATGTATAAAAATACCAAACCGTATCAAATTGCACACTTTAAATATGTGGCAGTATATTGGGCCAGTAAGACAGACTTGCCAGCAAGTCTGACAACCTGACTTCTACCCATAGGTCCCACATGGTGGAAGGAGAGAACAGACTCCCACAAGATCTCTTCAGGCCTGCACACATATGGCCTGGCATACACACATCCAACCCCTAAATAAAAAGCAGCAGAATCTGAAATATGTACTATTTATTATAGATTGGGTCTAGCTACTTCATAAAGACATTGCTTGAAAAAGTGAATAGGTATAAGCATACTGAGTTATATGGACAGTCTGAGCTGAAAGGGAGAAAAGAATAAAGAAGGCCTATCACAGGGTATAGATCAGCAGTGTCAATACTGCTACAGTGCCAGGTCTTCCTGAGTGCAATCCACATAGAAATTCTAACAGGGTTTTGGTATATCATGGAAACACGTATATTGTACACATATGTGTGGAGAAAACACAGGCTAACAGTGTGAGCAGTTCTTAGAAGTTTTCTTTAACTTTGAAAATTTAAACTAAAAAGATTTCTGAAAAAGATTTATACTTTTTCATTTCGTTAATTTTTTTTTTTTGAGACAGGGCCACATAACCTGCTATGTAGATCACACACGTGCCTGCCTCTGCTTCCCGAGTGCTGAGATTAAAGGTGTGTCCCATCATCCCTGGCCTTAGTTTTCCTTTCTAAAGTATTATTTGTGAATACTTCACGAAATCCTTTAAATGTCTCAAAGTTTACTTGACCTAGGCTGAACAGATGGCTCGGTGTTAAAATACTACTATTCTTCCAGAGGGTCTGGGTTCTGTGGTAGCCCACATGTGACTCAGTTTCCACCTGGAGTCCATTCTGGCTTAAAAGTTGGCTACTACAGGGTTCAATTCCCAGCACCCACATGGTGGCTCACAACAACTGTAACTCCAGTCCCAGGTGACCAGACACCATCTTCTGACCTCCTTGGGCACTGTATGCACACAGTGTACAGACATATACATACAGGGAAAACACACAGACTTATGAAATGAAAAGATAAAATGGAAAAAAAGTGTTTAAGTTTACTCAACCTTAAATACCCACAGTTGTTTTCCTCAAGTTTGACATTTCTTCCTTTTGCTGTTATTCTTGCCCTCTTCTGAGAGGTCAAACCCATCTTCCATCTCTCTCCTAGCACTGGGAAGGCCTTCCTTCCTTCCTTGACCTTTAGAGCAATACTGGGGACAAGAAGAGTGTTCACCAGGACTCATGACACCTGACTGAAGCACACAGATGCTTCTCTTTTAACCCGCATGGTGTTTGTTAAGTTTTACACTAAATGTCAACATTTTAAAGTTCAAAGATTTTCATTAGGAGTCTGGGTTCCCAGACATTTTGAAGGTGTGCTGGCTATCAACACATATAGGCAACCGCTCTACCCTCAAACTTCCAGCACTCAGCTTTGGACTTCTCTTGCAACATCAGACCTGGGAACAATGAGCCAACATTCTGGCATGGCTGTCTTAACTGGAGCTGGGTGCTAGTGCTTCCTGTTGATGAGAACTGCCTTCTCAATCAGTCTGGCAATCTTCATTCACCTGCTTGCCTGCTCCTGTCCACTGAGCCTCTCCCAGGGCCCAAAGTCCTAGCTATGAGACTGGTCAGGCTTTCTTTCTTTCCTTCCTTCCTTAAGTTTTTGTTTCTGTTTTCAAGACAGGGTTTCTCTGGAACTTTGGAGCTTTAGAGCCTGTCCTGGAACTTGCTTTGTAAACCAGGCTGTCCTCGAACTCACAGAGATCTACCTGTCTCTGCCTCCAAGTGCTGGGATTAAAGGTGTGCGCCACCACTGCCCGCCTCACAGTCAGGGTTTTAGATGGTGGCAGAACAGAGAGAAATCTGAAGAGATGAAGGTAAGTGAGTTTTCTTGATTCTCGTATCCCTGTGTGTTAAACAGCCCCCAGGGTGTCGCTGGTGAGTGGAATGAAGGGTCCTAATAATACAGTACAGGGAAATGTGGTCTAGCTTGAAAACCTCCCGAGAGCACTGAATCTCCTAAACCTCGAGGAAGACTGCCTTACCTGTGTAAGACGTTCACACATCAATATAACTACCAGATGGTGGTAAGGCTCTGGGCACTGGCGCTACTGCTATCTCTGTTATTTACTTACTGAGTGAGTGGTTGACAAGTAACTTCACTTCCTGCACCTGGTTTCTCACGCAGGACCTGAGGACATAGAAAAACTAGAGTTTTCACTTCAAGTACCACTCTGAGGATTAAATCTGATGGGATTTATAAAGCAATCCTTAGTGTAACCAGTGGCCTTTAACCCCAGCACTCACGAAGCAGAGGCAGATAGATCTGAGTTTGAGGCCAGCCTGGTCTATAGAGTGAGCTCCAAGCCAGTCAATAGACACATGGAAAGATCTCAAAAGACAAAACCAAAACAAATTTCACAACTACTGCTTACTTCTGCCATCAACTTTCTAAGGTTGCTGTGAAAGGTAAGAAAATGAGGTAAAGTATGTAACAGGATCCCCAACCTTAGCACAACTGACTCAATGGTGGAAGTACCATTCAGGCTGTAAAAACCAGCACACAGACAGCACCACCTGCCAAAACTGAAACTAAGACCTAATCCATCTAAGACCATAGTTCTGGGAAAGTCTTTAAATGTATAACCTTTCTTTTTTGTCCTCTGAGTTCGGCTTCTGGCTGACGGTTCTTTTAACTGAGTGCACCAAGCAGGAAATGGCGTTGCACTTGAAAGCTCACCCTGAGAAAGGTGCGGTGCATGTTGAACACCCAGTGTGAAGACTTTCTATTGGCTTAAGCCCATGTCCAAGCATTCTCTAGTGGATATGCCACAACAGTACCAGTCAGGGCCACACAGAACTGGGCAAGATGGCTGGAAACTGGATTGACCTGAAGCAAATGGCAGATCGTGGGCTTTAAGTCATAGATTTTAATCCATAAGGAAGGTTATGGAATGTCTTTTAGATGTAAGGTGAAAGGTGGAATTAAAAAGTTGTCCATTTTATTCTTGTTCTTTTCCTTTTGTGGAAAACCAAAAATGTTTATACTGTAAATAGGGAGGCTGGGCCAGGTGTGACTAACCTCTGAGTTCCCTGAGCATAGAGCTGGCACTGGGCAGAAACCACTGGTGTTGTGGACTTTAACTACGTAAAGACGCGTTACAGTTGTTTATGCTGCCTCAGTTCAACTATATATAAGAGGTGTTGCTGTTTTACCTTGCCTGCCTTAGGCACCTGGTTGGTTCAATAAAAAGCGGAATGGCCAATAGCTAAGCAGTAGAGGGACAGTCAGGGCTGGTTGGCAGAATAAACAGGAGGAGGAATCTAGGCTGGAGAGAGAATATGAGGGACAAAGAGAAGGAGATGCCTGGGGGTTAGCCAGACAGACAGCTGCCAGACAGACAGACAAAGAGTAGGACACACAGAATCAAATAAAGGTAAAAGCCCTAAGGCAAAATGTGGATGTAGAGAAACAGTTAAGTTATAAGAGCTAGTGGGACAGGCGTAAGATAAGGCCGCGCATTCATAACCAAGTCTCCGTGTCATGATTCGGGAGCTGGCTGGCAGCCACACTGGTTCTCTTTGTGGATCAGTGGAAGGGATTTCTCACCACACTCTAGTTTCCTCATTTGTAAATGTTTATGAAGATCAGGAGATCATGGGTTGGAATTTGTCTGGCCAAAAGTAAGTGTACAGTGTTCAGTGTGACAATCTACATGACAATATACATGCTAAGTAGGAAACCATTCTGGTCAGCACACAAAACTGGTTACTGGTATGACAGCGAAGCTAAAAACAGTTCTGTGCCCCTATGACCTCCAATTCTGCTAATTTACAAAATCCGTGTTGTATATGTGAACACGTCCATCGTGCATGGGTGTGTGTAGAGGCTAAAGGGCAACATTTGGTGTCATCCTCAGGAATGACATCTGCCTCCTTTAAGTCTCTAATTGGCCTGGGTGCACTAATTAGGCTACACAGGCAGGCCAGTGAGTTGTAAGGATTCTCCCTTCTCCATCTCCTCAGCACAGGGACCATGTGGGTCCCAAGGAACAAACTTAGGTCTTCGTGCTTGTGTTCTACTGACCGAGCCAGCCCTTCAGCCACCAATTCCACTCTTGGGTATATTCCCCAAATAAATCTGTATGTTTACTGAAAGAAATGTACTTGGATATTCCTCAGTGGAAACCATTCAATAGTATAAAGAACTATTTTTTACACACAACAGAATCTCACCAACATAATGATAAGTTTATAAAAGGGTAAGCACAATATACTGGGAGGGTCTGGAGAAAATTCAAAACTCAAATCAATGTCATTTTTGTCAGGGCGAGTGAATGCTTTTACTCAGGGGAAAGGGAGTACAGGGTGCCTTGGGAGCTGCTAATGCTTGGTTGCTTGATCTGGGTAATAACTATACAGTGCAATGTGAACTGTATTGGTGAACTGCCATGTGATGCATGAGCTCACTGAGAAGTGGCCAAATGGAGTTGTCTCTCTATTTCAGACCCAAATATGTTTGTCTCAATTTGTCTTCCTCAAAGCCATGTCTGAGGGGAAGTTGATCCCTCTAACTCTGTAACCAGGTGAAAGGAAAACAGCAAGATGTAGGAGGAGAGAGCCACTTGCTGGTTCCCGGCTGCTCAGCCCCAAAATAATCACATGGAAACTATATTATTTAAAACAATTCTTGGTCCATTAGCTCTAGCTTCTTATTGCCTAACACTTATATCTTAATTTAACTCATTTCTAGTAATCTGTGTATCATCACGTGGTTGTGGCTTACTGGGTAAAATTCTGTCTGGCTCTAGTGGGGCTACGTGGCTTCTCTCTGACTCCACCTCCTTTCTCCCAGCATGTTTAGTTTTCTCCACCTAGATCTGTTCCCCTATAGCTCTGTTATAGTCCCAAAGCAGTTCCTTTATTAACCAATGATATTCACAGCATAGAGAGGGGAATCCCACATCAACAAGAAGTTAAGAGTACTTAAAAAACACTGTGTCCAGGAGGGGGACTGAAAAGATGGCTCAGTAATAAAGAGCACTTTCTGCTCTTCCAGAGGACCTGGGTTCAATTCCTGGTACTACCCAGTGGCTCACAACTGTAACTCTAGTTCTAGAGTTTCCATCAGCTCTTCCGACCTCCAAGGGCTTCTGTACGCACATGGTGCACACATATAAAAATAAAATTACAAGCATAGTGTGTATGGGCTAGTGAAGTGGCTCAATGGATAAAGGTGCTTGCCTGAGTCTGATTTCCAGGACTTAGGTGGTAGAAGGTGAGAGCTGACCTACAAGTTTAGATTGTGCTTCCCACCCTTAGAATAAAGAAATGTGAAATGACAGCAGTGACAAACCCTTGTGTCCTTGTGAACAACTGGAAGGTATACAACTTCCATCGAGGCCGCTGCTGTTTGTTCAATGATATAAAAATGGCTGGAGTGGGAAGCAGGAGCCTACGCAGGGCCTCGGTGAGAGCCCTCTACCCAGCAAGCAGCAGTGGCCCCTACCAGCAGCTTTGATGTTATCTGCCTGCCGCCTGCATTTGTTCTTTTCCTTGGAAGCCTCACCTGAGAGGACACTTTTTTCCAGCCAGGTGTCTCGAGTGAGCTTGGCTGCCTCAGCGGGGCTTCCCGAATCATTTCTGACGGATGACTGTGAGTGTCCAATCTGATAATATTATCTGTTGTATCCTGCTTGCATTTGTTCTTCTTGGAGAACACTCTGCTCCACCCGGGACTTTCCAGGGGGCGATTCCATCTGCCTCCATGCGGCGCCTTTAGTCATCTATGCTGAGTGTTGGAAACTCACAATTTGATGATGTTTTGTTGTCTGCTACTTCCTATTTTTGTTTTGATATATACAAATATATAGCTGATTTTTCTTTTGCCTCCAAAAAACAGTGAATTTCCATTTCTTGGTGGAGTCTGCACCCAGCAGTAAGTTTCCATTTCTCTGAAACGTATACGTTTTTCCCTCATATAGTGTGGGTCTCTCTGTACCTGTTACACCACAAAAAGGAGAGAACACTGGGGTGCCCCCCCTTACCTCAGCCAACGTACAATTCAGTTATTCCTGTACCAGCGGACCAAGACAGAGGCCTGTTTACAGAAGGGACACATAAACACCATGAAAGCAATAGGAAGGAGTGAAAATCACCTGGGGGGGGCAGGGAATGAACATCTTAAATCCAAATAAAAACCTACCTCCCTTAATGGTCGGAGGTCTCTCTCTCCCTCAGACATCTGCGTTGCTTGCCAATAAACTTCACTTTCCCTTTGAGCTGAACTAGTTTCTTGCTTTTCAATTCCTCAGGTGATGGAGGAAAGGAAGCCACCTGCTAGCCAGGATCACGGCTATCACAGGTCATTCTCCACACCATACAGAACGTACAGGGAGTTCAATCTGTGCAGACCTATGTAACTGCTACCTACTTATACTCTAATAAAAAGTTGACTCAACAAAACCTATAGCCGTTGTGAAGAGTGGCAGTGGTATGTCCCCTGGACGAGGAGCACAGACAGATCTAGGTTCCAGCCATGCTTTGCCATTCCTGCCAGCTGCTCAAGTGACTTCAAGGCTTGACACCGCTTTCCTTCTCTATGAAAGAGGACATAATACATACCAAGACTTTTAGCTGGGCTTGTTTAGCGAATCAAAGACCCCAAGCTCCACTACCAAGCACGAGGAAGGGTAGGTAATAACAATAATAACGGCAGTGCCACAGACTACCCCGCCCTCTTCTCGCCTCCGCGTGTACTGCATCCATGTGCACGAACTTCCGCTCCGATAAACACATACACACGGAATTTAAAATAAAATCCTTTCCAGAAAGACTACTTTCTATTATTTTTAATTATGTGTAAATGTGTGACTCTGCAAGTGGGGATGTGTTCTCGAGTGCAAGTGCTCGCTGAAGCCAGGGGAGTCAGTTCTATGTGCTAGCGAGCGGCCCCACCTCGGCGCTGGGACCCGAACTCGGAAATTCTAGAAGAGCATCAAGTTCTCTTAAGCGCTGAGCCATCTCTCCGCCCCGCGCCCCCAATGAAGAAGAAAGAAGACGGAGAAAGAGAAGAAGAAAAGATTCGACAGAACCCGGCATCGCTGCGCACCCCGCTGCTGCCTCATTTCTCCAGCTTTGGTGCGATCTGATTGGCTCCTCACCGTTCTGGGGCCTTTGCTTCTCTCTGCAGGTGGCGGCCAGAGACAGTTCTTCCGGAGAACCGAACTCATGCTTCTCTGTCACCTCCGGTTTGTTTTAACTTAACCTGAGACTCCCTCTAACAAAACTCCGGAGACTTTCTTCAAGAGCGACGCAGCCGCGCCACCTACTGGAGAAAATCCCCACGCCGCGCGAGCTGCCGCGGAGGGAGATGGCACCGAGTGAGCACAGCTGCGTACGCGCAAACCGCCTCGCGGGTCCTCGCGCCCGCGGGCAGCGCAAAGCGCGGGAACGCACCTTGAGGGCGGAGCCCGGGACCCAGTATTTCCCGCCCTTCCAGCTATCCCGCCCATCCTGCCAGGACTCGGCCATGCCTTAAACTACGTTTCCCAAGATGCTCTATGCGAAGCACTTCCGCTGGCGTCAGCGGAAGCCGTGACTGGCCGGGCTGCACGGAGGCCGGCTTGGTCACTATGGAGGAGATAGGCATTTTGGTGGAGAAGGTTCAGGTGCGGTGAGAATCTGGCTTTCTGTGCGCGAGCTAGACCCGAGTGGCGGTGCTGAGCGCCTTCCAGGAACCAGGCTCGGGGCTGGGTGCTTTCAGAGGCCTCGGTATAGAGCCTTGAGTGGTCCCGAGGCCTGGCTGGGTAGCAGAGTTGTCAGGAGGGCGGCGGAGCTCAACAAGCAGAATGGGAGAGGAAAGTGGCATTAAGCTTAAAGACTTTAAAAAAGACAGATACGTAGGCCTGGATAGCAGTGCTTAATAGCTTTTCGGTTTTGGGGTTGGACCTGGTGGAGAATGATGTAATGGGACCCTGTGGCCTAGGTATGCCCGTGGCCCAGTGGCTAGTGGACTGACTGTGGTTCGGGCTTGAACGGGGAGGCGTTAAGTATTATCTGTGGGTTGGCTGAGTGACCTTTGGCCTTAATGCGAGCTGGGAGTCTGACATGAGAGCTTTTGGGGGGAAACTGGGTAATGATACTCTGAATGCGACCTGACCTTAAAAACCATGTGGCTTTTAGAACCTCTGGAGGGGATCTGGATGCTGGGATCTGATAACACTTGCATCCTAGCTAGGGGCATTGTAATAGCCGATGAGAGGAGATGTTGACATAAAAAGTTTTAAGGGGCCTGATGTGAGAAACCTGCATTGGGGATCGAGCAGTTCCCGTGTTTATTTCAAGAAATTGAATTATGACGGGTGCGAGAGGCAGAGTGAGTCGGTGGCAAAATGAGAAGACAGCTCTAGCTGATTTCATGAGATGATTCTCTGCTTCCAAAGCCAGGTTTTCCTTTTCGTTTATAGGATGAGATCCCAGCATTGTCTGTGTCTCGGCCCCAGACTGGCCTGTCCTTTCTGGGGCCTGAGCCCGAGGACCTGGAGGACCTGTACAGTCGCTACAAGGTGTGTTCAACCCTAACCCTAACCCGGATCCTGCATACTGCATACCCTGCCTTCCTCCACGCTGCTGCGGCAAGGCCTGCAGACAGCCCTTTGCTCTGTGCTTCCAGAAGCTGCAGCAGGAGCTGGAGTTCCTGGAGGTCCAGGAGGAGTACATCAAAGACGAGCAGAAGAATCTGAAGAAAGAATTCCTCCACGCCCAGGAGGAAGTAAAGCGAATCCAGAGCATCCCATTGGTCATTGGCCAGTTTCTGGAGGCTGTGGATCAGAACACAGCCATTGTGGGCTCGACCACAGGTGAGTGGGTGGGCAGGTGGGAGAACCTCCCTGGTTCTTCTTCTTCCATGGGCCAGGAACTGGGAATTGTCACGTACTAAGAATAGCAAGAAAGGGTGATGTGGTGGCCAGAGGATTGACTAATCCAAAAGTAGATACATATTTTATTTCCGGAATGTTGTTAATTGCCTCTCAATTCATGTGTGCATGTATGTAAAAATTTCACTAGCTAGGTGATGGTGTACACCTTTAATCACAGCACTGAGGAGACAGGGGCAGGAGGATCTCTGTGAGTTTGAGGCCAGCCTGGTCTACCTAGTGTGTTCTGGGACTATATAGAAAGACCTCATCTCCACAAAGTCCAGCTGTGGTTATCTACCCTGTGTGTAGTGTGCCTCTTATGTTTCTGTCGTCGTCTGTTTGATTTAAACAAACTTAAGGTCACGCCACACTGAGCTAATTTCACAACTGCTGCTGGGTTAGGAGCTGCAGCTTGAAAGCAGCGGGAGCAGGTCAGAAGACTTTGGGTTCTGTTGAGGACTCAGCGTTCAGTGGCTGCTGTTAATGAACATGCCGTTACCCTGCTTCTGGCCTCTGCTACTCTGGCCTGAGCCGTGTGCTTGGAAAGGATCTGGATAAAGCTGTATGACCACTTGGGATTGAGCGGGCGGGCTGTGATGAAGCAAAGGGAGACTGTTGTACAGGGTGAAGCCCGTGTCTTCGAACGGGAGACTTAAGACAGTGGGGGCTCCCTGAGGGGCTGTGATTGGAGGGTAGGTTTGCAGGGAGAGGCAGCACGGGGAGTTGAGGTTGTTGTGAGTTGTCCAGCTTCATAGTCATGTCTTGCTGTGCGTTATTACTGTAACTATAGGGAGTAGACTGGAGAAGAGTAACCAGGAATTCATGCAGAGACTTAGATAGACTGTAGGTCTGAATGAGGGCAGGGTTTGGTTGTAGAATAGGTGAGGGCAGAGGAGGGATTGGGTGAATAGATTTATGAGGTTGGGTGGAAAGTCACAGTGAGTGAGGGGCCCTGAAAGGATGGAGAGAACCATCCAGTATGAGGCTTGGTCCTAACTGGGAACTCAAGGACAAGGGCATCCTTGAGACAAATCCAGGAGGAACAACACAGTTCAGAGAAAAATATAGCATAGTGTTGGCACACATTGAAAGATACCCAAGGACATCCTGAAGACAGCGTGTGGGACACCAGAGCTGGACCTCAAGAGATCAGTACTGTAGACAGACAAGGAAGTGTGAGCATGGGGCTGGATTGGAGGAGGCAAAACTGGAGGCCAGGACGGGCTGATCTGGGCCGAAGGTGAAAACTCACAAAGTGCCATCTGTGCTATAAAGAGGCGTGGGGAAGGAGCGATGTCATGGCTCTGGCCCTTCTCACCTTCTCTTTTTCCTTCCTGTCTGCTTTCCAAAGGTTCTAACTATTATGTGCGCATCCTAAGTACCATTGACCGGGAGCTGCTCAAGCCCAATGCTTCCGTGGCCTTGCATAAACACAGCAATGCGCTGGTGGACGTGCTGCCTCCCGAGGCCGACAGCAGCATCATGATGCTCACCTCAGACCAGAAGCCAGATGTGATGTACGCGGATATCGGAGGCATGGACATCCAGAAGCAGGAGGTGCGGGAGGCTGTGGAGCTCCCGCTCACACACTTCGAGCTCTATAAGCAGGTGAGGTGGAGGAGGTGAGGGCAGGGAGAGGCCTGGCGGACTTTAGCGTTGTTGACGGGGTTCCTTGGCTCATCCTTTCCCGCCTCTCTCAGATCGGCATCGACCCTCCCCGGGGAGTCCTCATGTATGGCCCACCTGGCTGTGGAAAGACAATGTTGGCAAAGGCTGTGGCACATCATACGACAGGTGAGCCTCTCATTGCCTCCCCACTGCTCATGTGACCTGGACTCCTCACCTTGCCGCCTGCTACCTCAGGTTCCGTGGGACATAACATAGCACACCTTTCGGAAATTGGCACTGGACCACAGTGGCTATTTGCTGAGTGTTTGCCACGTGCCAGGTAGCTTTAGTTCCTGAGACACCGCAACAATCAAGTGTTCATTCCTCGGATCTGCGTCCTCAAGGGCAAGTTGGAGTTGGGAAATGGCTGGAAGCAGTGGATGCTGGTTTAAGGTGGGGAAGATTTAAGGCAGGTGGAGGTGGTGCGTGCCTGAAATTCCAGCATTCAGAAGGCTGGTTGGTGCAGGCGGGTGGTTCTTTTCAAGGTCAGCATGGTCGTCGACAGAATGAGTTTCAGAACTTGGAGGGCTACACAGAAGAAACTCAAAAAAAGGAAAAATAAGAGAGAAAATTTATTGTATTATAATTGCCTTGGGCAGGAGCTAGTTGGCTGGAAACATAATATAAACTTGAAGAAAGGTCATGGATGGTAAGAGTGCCCTAGAGAGGTGGAGGTGCAGCATAAATAGAGGGTTAGGAGGGTGGAGAGGGTGAGGGAAGGTCCTGTCCTGGCAAGGAGTAGTCACATGGGTTCGCTGCTCTCTGTGGTGAGCTTAGGTGAGGTTTTCTGACAGCAGAGAGGCAGATAGAAGAGATGCTTCAGGACGGAGAAGATTTAAACTCTGAA
The DNA here is from genome assembly GCA_028555095.1 of Dicrostonyx torquatus. Taxonomy (NCBI): domain Eukaryota; kingdom Metazoa; phylum Chordata; class Mammalia; order Rodentia; family Cricetidae; genus Dicrostonyx; species Dicrostonyx torquatus. Next base: position 1,582,259 of record JAQHUG010000169.1, on the reverse strand, counting down.
AATGCAAGCTGTTCTGAGGTAGACTGCAGGCAGCGGTAGCGCATGCCTTTAATCCCAGCACTCAGAAACAGAGGCAGAAGAATCTCTGAGTTTGAGGCCAGCCTGATCTACAGAGAGTTCCAGGACAGGCTCCAAAGATACACAGAGAAACCCTATCTTAAAAAACAAAACAACAAACACACAAGACCCAGAGCAGGTTGGTGAGAATTTGTGGTGGTACCATCTGTCTTTTTCTCTGATCCTCATAACAGCTGACCCTTGGGTGGGCATTTGTTTGTGTGGTGATGGCCCTGCACCCCTTATGTCCTGTAATAGGAGTAGCTTTGGACACTGAAGCAGGCATTACCTGTAATCCTGACTGCCAGAGCCCTATAGAAAAACAAATGTCTCATATAAGGACACAGGCTTATAACTTGTTCAGGGTCACCAGCAGGCTTCTGTAGTGCTAGGATTTGATGCTAAGACCTCTGTCCCCACACCACAGGCTCTTGATACTCTACTGATCCTGGAGCTCAGTGAGACAGGAATGTGTAAGTAAGATAAATGGTTCCAGGAGATGGCTGACTATTTAAGACGGTGATGATAAAATTATAAAGCTTTTAGAGAAAGTGATTTTAGGAAGTTCCAGTGTGCCCTCCCCCGTGTCCCTCCATGTTACTTCATGTTCCTGCAGTGTCACAGAGCAGGTACAAAAGGCAGGAAGTTGCCATTGCAGCCCACTGGTGTCCTTGTTCTACCCAAGTTTCAATCCAGACAGGCGACCTTGGCCAAGAGCAGACAGAAGTTGACCTCTTCTGTTCTGAGTGAATTTGGTGAAGGCTTTTTCACTGGAAGAGGATGCAGGGGTGGAGCAATGGGGAAGTTCCTGGCTTGTCTTCTGTGGAGAAGGAAAGTCCTGGTTGAGACAAGACTTAATCTACTTGCTGTGAGGTGACTGACCAAGAGTGAGCGCCAAGAGTGAGCCACTAAGCAGGAGACTGTTCCAGGGTAGATGGGAGGGATCAGAAGCTGAGCAGTCTAAAGTTTGACCTGAGGGCAGGGAGGGAAATGCAAGATGGGGGACTGTTCCAGGGTAGGTGGGAAGGGTCAGAGGCGGAGCAGTCTAGAGATTGACCTGGGACTGGAGTGAATGAGTCATACCAGATAACTCCAGAGATGGGTTTTCTTTTGGGCACAAAGCTAGGAGGATGTGTCGAGGACAAAGTCAGCAGCCCTGAGGTTAGAGTATGTGGTGAACCCCAAGGTAATGTAGGAGAGTGGGTACCTCTTCATACCTTCAGTCAAATGTGAAGTCTGGGCCTGAGGGAGTGTCAGGCCACCAATGTGCAGCCTTGCTCACTTACTGTTTGGCTTGTGTATGTGGATTGTATCTCCCTGCTCTGGTGGCAGCAGGAAGGAGAGTCTCAGAAAAATGTTCCACACGGGATATAACCGTCCACTTACTAGTTTGGAAACAAGTCCAGAGGAAGGGCCCAAAACAAACCTGATTCAGCCTTGCTGCCAGCTATAAATTAAATAAAAAGATGGACTTTGATTGCTCCAGGATGTGAAAAAGTGGCTCAGAGCAGGGCAAACATGTCTAATCCCAGCACTGCAGTATAGCTGGTTGCTCTTTACTCTTTGAGGGCCCTCCACCCAGCTCCCAGATATACATGGAGATTTATTCTTACTTGGGAATGCTCAGTCTTAGCTGAGCTTGTTTCTAACCAGCTTTTCTGACTTAACTTAGCCCATTTCTCTTTTAACTACATTTTTGCTTCTGGGCTTTTTACCTTTATCCTATATATATTTCTTTTCCTTCTTACTCCATGGCTGGATGTGTGGCTGGGTGGCTGGCCCTGGCATCCTCCTCTCCTTTTTTTCGCTCCTTTCTCTTTTCCTGAGCCTAGATTTCACCTGTTTATTCTCTCTGCCTGACAGTCCCACCAGTTTCTCTCTTCTGCCTCACTAGTGAGCATTCAGATCAATCAGGTGTTTTAGACAGGCACAGGAATCCAGCTTTACAGATTAAACAAATGCAACATAAAAGAGTGCAACACGTCTTTGCATCATTAAACAAATGTTCCACAGCTTAAATAATTGTAACACTTCTTAAACTAATATTCACAACACTGCAGAGCTTGCACCAGGAGAATTACTAATTCCAGGCAAGGCTGGGCTGTGTATCAAAACCCTTTCTCAAAACAAATGAGTATGGTTCAGAGAGCAATCATGAACTTAGCACTCTTGGCCCAACAGTCTAATTTCTCTTTCTATGGATGTTTCTGATTTGTTAATTGGTTTTGCCTACGTGCTGTAAATTTGGGCTTTTAGTTTTTGTTTTGTACTTAATATTCTGATTCTTTTAAAAAGTCCTGAAAATGACATGTATGTGTAAAGTTTATGGTTGGGGCTTATCTGTCACTGTGAGGCAGGAGTAATGATTGGATGTGAGGATCCAACCCTGTGCCTTCCTCAGATTCAAGAAAAACATCTTCAGGAATTCCCAGGGTCAATTAAAGCACAAGGGATTCCAAAGGAGGATGGTCCCCATTCTGAGCCTTGTCATTCTGCCCTCAGCTGCATTTATCCGTGTGGTGGGCTCAGAGTTTGTACAGAAGTACCTGGGTGAGGGCCCCCGAATGGTCCGGGATGTGTTCCGCCTGGCCAAGGAGAATGCACCTGCCATCATCTTCATTGATGAGATCGATGCCATTGCTACCAAGAGATTCGATGCCCAGACAGGAGGTGAGTAGTGCCCACTCGGCCTGGATCTTGTGCAGGCTTGTCAAAGGACGTCTCCTGGACTGACCATGTTTTTTACTCTCAGCTGACAGGGAGGTTCAGAGGATCCTGCTGGAGCTGCTGAATCAAATGGATGGATTTGACCAAAACGTCAACGTGAAGGTTTAGGGTTCAGGATTGGCAAGGGGTGGCATGGTGTAGGGACTGGGGAAAGATGGGGGCTGGCTCATGAGGGCCAGATGTCATGACAGGAAAAGAGGATGTAGGGATGGCAGACATCTGAGCTGGTCCCTCCTGGTGCCAGGTAATCATGGCCACAAACAGAGCAGACACCTTAGATCCAGCTCTACTGCGGCCAGGACGCTTGGACCGCAAAATTGAATTCCCACTCCCTGACCGTCGCCAGAAAAGGTTGATTTTCTCCACCATCACCAGTAAGATGAACCTCTCTGAGGAGGTAGACCTGGAAGACTGTATCCTTTGGAAGTGAGAGGGGGGACCTGGCAGAAAGTGAAGATTAGGTCTTCATCACAGTTACCACCTTTAGGGGAGTACAGGGGAGGTGGCACAAGAGCAGGACAGCATCCATTTCCAGAACTGGCCCCATCATGTGAGGAAAGGGTTCCTTAACTCGGCTGCTGCAGATGTGGCCCGGCCAGATAAGATTTCAGGAGCCGATATCAACTCAATCTGTCAGGAGGCGAGTGAGATTCTCTGCCTCATCTGAGCAGGGATGCTTGAAGATGTCTCCCTTCTCTGGTGTTATTCTCTGCAGTCTGTCCTTCCCCTTGTGGCCTCCCTGGGGTCTTGGACCACATGTCTCTCTTCTGTTGCTGTCATGGGACCTAGGGGTGGGGAAGGTGGTACTTAAGAGTGCAATCTTTATTCCCTTTCTAGAGTGGAATGTTGGCTGTCCGTGAGAACCGCTACATTGTCCTGGCCAAGGACTTCGAGAAAGCCTACAAGACCGTGATCAAGAAAGATGAGCAGGAACATGAGTTTTACAAGTGACCCCTCCCCCCCACGCTCCCTAGGCACCTGTCCCAGAAGCTAGTTTTCTCTTTACCCAGGATTGGTTTAGTCAATAAATGGATGTGATTGGATCAATTTAATTTCTTCTTAGGTGTTACTCCTTTGGGGAATATGGATCTTGAATAGAATCTACTGGGTTCATCCTTGACAAATAGATAGGCCTGGGGTGCAGCTTGAGAAGAGCAATGTGGACCAAATGATTTCAGAGATTTGGGAAGGGGGATGGAAGCCGTGGCCACAGGCTGAAGCCCCTCTCTCATTTCTCTGGGGAGATCATTTCTGCCTTCCTTACATGTACAAGGGCCAGAGCCACAGATGCCCTCAGTCTTCTCCCTCCGCAGCCTCTCAGAGCACAGTGTATTTAGTTGCCAAGTAAACAGTTAAAGCCCAGTGCACATGCTTGTCTTTTTGGTAGGGGCTGGTTCCCAAGATGCTCTCTTCCATGCCTAGGTACACCAAGTCTGCTGGGCATACTACCCTACATGTGAAGACTTGTGGCTACGTGCACTTCCCTAGGCAAATGAGATTTAATCTCTGAGTCACATAATCTAGCAAAAGCTCTTCCAACTTCCCTTATGCCAGAGGCTTTGTGCTTGGTTTGTCCTGGTGTCTCCAGGGGTTCCATTTCTGGTTAAGTTTTGCCTACCTGCTCTGGATGTGGCACTTTTTCCTCGGTGTTCTGTATGAAGAGGCTGGCTGCTCAGTCCTGCAATCCTCTGTCACCTAGCTGCTAACCACAGTTCAGTGTGGCTTTCAAGACTCTTGTCTGCCCCCCTGTTAGCCTGTCTGGCTGCCTGACCTTGCAGGACTCTGAAGACACACTCCCTTCTGCCCTTAGCTCACACTGTCCATCACTCTAATCAGGCCAAATCACAGTTTCTCTTACTAGTATTTAGATTCTTCTTCCTTTGTAGTTACCCAGCCTGCTCCCACCCAAGTCAGGAAGCTGAGTCCTTTGCCATGCTCCCTAGGGCCTGCCTATGTTCTGTGTGAAGAAGCTACCATGCTTTAGATCGGTGGCTATCAACCTTCCTAAAGCTGCAACCCCTTAATACAGTTCCTCATGTAGTGATCCCCAACCATAAAATTATTTTTGTTGCCACTTGATAACTGTAATTTTGCTGCTGTTATGAATTGTGAAGCAAATGTCTTTCTGATGGTCTTAGGCGATCCCTGTGAAAAGGTCATTTGGCTTCCAAAGAGGTCATGACCCCCAGGTTGAGAACCATTGCTTTGGACTGTTACTTTCTCATCTGCAGACTGAAATACAGCACAATCAGGAAATGCAATTTGATGGTAGTGCAGTCACCATCCCCTCCACATAATAAATATTTGGGTTTTGTTTCAAAATTGAGTACGTATTTTGAAGAATTGATGGATTCTTCCAGTAATGAACATAAGGGAAGGGGCTGGAGAGACAGCTGGGTGCTCCTCTTCCAGAGGACCTAGGTTAGTTTCCCAGCACTCAAATGATAGCCCACAGCTCCTCTGGTCATGGAGTGTGCACTTAGTATACAAACATACATGGAGGCAAAACACATTAAAATTTAAAAAGAAGAAATAGTTGAAGGTGGTATTTGGGGGTTATTGT
>JAQHUG010000169.1:1559262-1570415 GCA_028555095.1 Dicrostonyx torquatus | reverse complement strand
TGGTCTACAAGAGCTAGTTCCAGCACAGGCTCCAAAGCCACAGAGAAACCCTGTCTCGAAAAAAAAAAAAAAGAAAAGAAAAAGATTTCTGAATCTAATCTCCTTTGTTCAGCTTTTTTTTTCCAGACCATTATCAATGACAACTTTTAACTAATCCCCCTAAATGATGACAAATATCCATAACAAATTCTTGGGAATGTGGGTGTTATTTTTTCTAGACTGCTTCCTGGTGTATGGAAGTTCTGACATCTTTGGGAAAACCTTGAGAAAAGCAGGATAATTGTTAGGTCTTTGGTGGAGTATTTTGTGAAATCATCTCAGTCTGCAGCCCTTGAAGCTGTTATGGGTGCTGGATCATCTGCACCATCTGTTTTCATTGGTGTCTGGTCCCCTTGCTCTATAACTACATAAACATACATATCTGCATTAATACAAGGATAGACTATGAATTATACCCAAGTGAGTTAAAGATTATTTTTGTTTTATTTTAGAGCAGGCAAAATACACATCTTGTATTTTAGGTCTTGTAGGTCTTGTAGGCTTATTTATTTATGTCTGTAGTCAGGATTTCAGGGGGGCCTTCCTCAATCAAACCTGTTCATCTTTATCCTTGAATGAATCCATAGCCTCTCATTTTCCGTGGAAATAAAATCATAACCTCTTTTCCAAAGTAATATATCTTTTGACTTAAATTTTGGAGTCAAGATTTTTTTTTAAAAAAATTACAGAAGTTGGTTTAATCTAGGAGCACTTATAATCAAATGTCTCTTAGCAGCTATTGCTCCTTTCTCAGCACTCAAGAAAATTCAAAGACAACACAATAATGTAGAGTATCCAGACACTCTGTGTATTTTTCATCTTTTCGTAGCTTTTCCCCTTTATTGCTTTATTCTTTTTAAAAGACTTTATTATTTTTAAAACTATATTTTTAAATCTATGACTCTACTTCTCTCTCTAAAGTCTATGTATATTTTTTAAATATACATTAAACACAGTAATAAAACACACTGTAACCTGTTTAGAGGTTTGTTTGGTTTTTTTAATCTGAATCTATTTTTATTGCGTATCTGTAAGTTTTTCTGTCTGTGTGAGTAAAACCAGAAACCTGCCATGCAGAGTGCTGGTGGAGCTTGCATTGGCAACTCAAGCCTGCAGACAGTGGCTGAGAGATGCCTCTCTGTATTGCCACCCATGTGAGAACTGCCATGTGGTTTAGCTCATGGCATGCTGGCCGTTGCCAGGAGACATGTCTCTGTACTGTGGCTGGTATGAAAGACGTGATATTAGGAAGCCATGTTTGTCTCTGTTTCTGTGCACTTAGAACATTTTTAAAGCTTTCTCAGGCTTTATGTGGATGTACATGGCTCTGGGCATTGGGTGCCATTTGCAGACAGTTTTCTGTCCTGGCGGACTGGCCCTGAATAACCACTCAGAGCCTTAATATTAATTGCAAATGATCATTTGCTAGCTCAGGTTTGTTACTACCTAACTCTTCCACTTTAATCAACTCATATTTCTTAGCCATGCTTTGTCATGTGGCGTGGTAACTTTTCTTAGTACACCATTTTCATCTTGCATCTCTGCATTTGATTGGAGATTTCTCTGACTCTGCCCTTCTTCTTTCCATCATTCTTCTAGTCTGGAACTCCTGCCTAATCTTATTCTGCTCAGCTATTGGCCAGTCAGCTTGTTTAATTAATCAATTACAGCAACAAATCTTCACAGTAAACAAAGGGATTACTCCACAACAGCCATGCCTATCCTTTCTCCTGCCTTGCTATTGGTTGTTCAGCTGTTTAATAGACCAAACAGGTGTTTTAGACAGGGAAAGTAACACAACTTCAAAGAGTTAAACAAATGTGACATAAAAAATGCAACACATCTTTGCATCATTAAAACAAATGTTTCAGAGCATAAACAAATGCAACACACCTTAAAATAACATTCCACAACAGGTTCTCTTGTGCGACTCCTAACAATGGGAACAGGGACTGTCTCCAACTCTTTTTTCCTGGCTCTTGGGACTCTACTCCTCATATTGGGTTACTTTGCTTTGCCATGACATCATGGGAGGTACTTAGTCTTACTGCAACTTGATATGCCATGTTTTGTTGATACTCATGGGAGACTGGCCCTTTCCTAAACAGAAACAGAGGGGGAGTTGTTGCAGAATATTTGTACACTGTGTTAAGATGTGTTGCTGTGATTGGTGTAATAAAGAACAGAGGAGCCGGGCGGTGGTGGCACACGCCTTTAATCCCAGCACTCGGGAGGCAGAGGCAGGCGAATCTCTGTGAGTTTGAGGCCAGTCTGGTCTACAAGAGCTAGTTCCAGGACAGGCTCCAAAGCCACAGAGAAACCCTGTCTCGAAAAAAACAAAAACAAAAAGAAACAAAAAGAACGGAGGTACAGTCAGAACTTCTGGGGAGAGAGAGGACTCTGTGAAGAAGAGAGATAGAGAGGCAACAATGAGACTCTAAAGAAGTCAGACATATGGTACAGATCAGGGGTAATTGAACTACAAGGCAAAATGTAGATTTAAAAATATGGGTTAATTAAATTATAAGAACTAGTTGGGGGAAAATCTAAGCTAAGGCCAAGATTTCATAATTAATAATATAAGACCCAGACATGACAAGCTCAATAGAGGCCTGAGTCTCAGGAGTTTATTCTGAGGCAGTACTTGGTTCTAATAAAGACCACAAACTGAGACTACCCAGGCACCACTCTGTTGACCGAGATTTCAGTCCCACATGGTCCTGCAGTCATTCATTCCCAAAGAAACACACAGAGGTCTACATTAATTATAAACTGATTGGCTTAGTATCTCAAGCTTCTTATTAACTTTTATAACTTATATTAGCCCATAATTCTTATCTGTGTTAGCCACATGGCTTGGTACCTTTTTCAGCAAGGCAGTCACGTCTTGTGTCCTCTGTGTCTGGCTTCCTCTCTGTTGGGGTGACGACTGTAGACTGAAACTTCTCTCTTCCAAGAATTTTCGTTGTTCCATCTATACTTCCTGCCAATCAACATTTATTTAAAATACAAGTAGCAGGGTATAGACCATTGTCTCACAGCATCTCCCTTTTTTTTAAAACAAGAACTCTGAATCGAATCTCTTTTGTTTAGCTTTTCTACTAACCATTATCTATAACAGCTTGTAACCAACATTCTAAACAAAGGAAACATCCATAATCCATCTTTTGGAAATATGGGTGTAGTTTTCTAGGCTACTTCCTGCTGATTGGGGGTGCTGATAATTTTATGGGGACCTAAAGAAAATTTAGAATTATGATTAATTCCTGACTGGAGTATCCTGTGAGGCTTGATCATCTCAGCCAACAGTCTTTGAACTGTTCTGGATGTAGAATTCAGACATCTGGGTCATCCACTCATATTGGAGATTTCTCAGGGGGTCTTCCTCGATCAAACCTGATTTTTCTTAGCTCAGAATGAATGAATACCCTCTTATTTCCTCCAGAAACTAAAGCAAAAACCTCTTGTCCAAAGTAACATATTTTTTGACTTAAATTTTGAAGTCAAGGCATTTTCAAAATATATAGGTTGGATTAATCTAGCAGTATTTATAATCAAATATCTTTTAGCAACTTTTGCTTCTTCCTCAGCCATCAAACAATTTAAAGATACAATAACACACAGTATGCAGACTCTCTATGTTTTTTTCATCTTTATGTGGCCATATTTTAACCTTTATTTCTTTAATTTTTGGCTTTTTGAGACAGAGTTTCTCTGTGTATTTTTGGCTGTCCTGGAACTCAAGGACAGACAAGGTCCTTGAACTTAAAGAGATCTATCTGCTTCTGCTTCCTAAGTGTTGGGATTAAAGGTGTATGCCATCATACCCAACTACTCTCTTTTTTACTTATTTCTTTTAAGGACTTTATCCTTTTTTCCCCCAAGCCTACATATATTTTTAAACACACAGTAAAGTGTTTAGAGGTTTTCTTCATCTTTGAATCTCTCTTTACTGTATATCTCTCTTTTTTTTGACCACATGAGTCTTTAATTTGCTAAGCGATATGGCTACGATTAAAGCCATGGCTTTGATGGCTGGATTCAGGCCATTCCACATCCCTTAGCTTTTTTTCTGTGAGTCTAACCTCATGGCAGAGGTACTGGCCAGAGTCATGTTTCTTTCCACAACTCTATGGCATTTCAAGGTCTCTGTTACCACCAAAAAGTATGTAGTCAGCTTTTCATCAACACCATTTAAGTGTTTTGTGGCAAGACCTGTTAAAAGAGCTGCAAGGTTTTGCAGCTAAAGCTGAGTCAGGAAGCCTCTCTTAAATGAGAGTGCTTGTCTCTAGCAAGCAGAGCCCATCCAAGAAAGTGCTGCTATCAAGAAGTCATGCTTAACTCTATTCTTTTCTATCAAAAATAACTTCTCAAGCTCTCTCAGGCTTTTAAGTGGATTCGGTCAGCCCCACTTGGGTGCCATCTGTTGACTGCGGTTTCTGTTCCACCTGGTCCTGCAGTCATTCAGTCCCAAATTCCCAAAGTGCCATGGGACAATGGTCTGTATCCTGTTAATTGTATTTTTTCAAATACAATGCTGATTGGCCAGTAGGCAGGCAGGAAGTATAGTTGGGGCAACAAGAATTCTGGGAAGAGGGAAGTTTCAGTCAGCAGTCATCACCCAGACACAGAGAACACAAGATGTGACTGCCTTACCAAAAAAGGTACCAAGCCATGTGGTTAACACAGACAAGAATTATGGGCTAATATAAGTTATAAGAGTTAATAAAAAGCCTGAGTTACTAGGCCAATCAGTTTATGATTATTGTAGACTTCTGTGTGTTTCTGTGGGGCTGAACAGCTGCAAGACCTCCAGGGACAGAAACCTCAGTCAATTCCACCCAGGAACAGACAATCCAAAGGAAACTCCTAACATTCCAACCACTGTAGATAGGATCACCTGCCAGCACACACACATTGCTTTTCTCCAGAACACCCCTGGACAAATGTCAGACAATCAGGGGTCCTAAACCTTAAAAACCCATCACCCCAACACCCTGCTAATGTAACCTTTCTGATTTTTGCCTTTAGATAATCTAGAAGGGCAGGTACCTTCTCTTGCGGCTGCTGCACCAGTTGTTTTGATGAGGTCCCTACTGGCTTGTACTGTGTACACAATAAACATTGCTTTTGCATTTCAGTGAGTCAGTCTCCCTGGTGGTCTTTTGGGGTCCTCATGGACCAGGCACAACAATAATAAGTCTCCAAGCTGTTATTTGTGAGATGGTAGCTGGTAGTGTATTGAGAAGTAGGAACAGAAGAGGATGGGGGAGGGACTGGAAGGAGGGAGGGGAAACCATAGCTGGGGTGTTAAATAAATAAATAAATTTTAAAAAAGAACCAGACATGGTGGCACCTGCCTCTTATCAGCAATAACATGTTCTTGCTGTCATGTAGATGTTGATTTGAAAGAATGGGAACTAGGTGTGTCCAGTCTGCAATTAGTGGGCTCCAAGTGGCCAAGGATAACATGGTCTAACATGAGACTATGAACTTTGATAAATTCTTTGTTTGGCAGGTGATGTTGCAGGAAATTTGATCATAATGTGAAACCTGAGATTGGGTTGTTTACTGGAAAAAGCTGTTTCTAGTCGCGGCATGGTTCAGCTCTATCACACCCTTTTAACCCAAGAGCTTTCTGCTTGAATTTTGTAAACAAGATTAGATAAAATTAACCATAGGTTGAGAGGTGGGACAAACAACTAGTGGACAGGAAAAAGTCATAGAGAGTGAGAGGAAGTCAGGGGGATGAAGAGAGAGGTGTACAGGAAGTAGAAGAGAGGGACATCTGGTTGAAGTTTTTGTTTTAGACAGGGTAGGAGAAGCTTCCTTTTCTGAGTGACAGCAGAGGAGGAAAGTCAGCTGAGTTCTTTCTCTGTCTTTCTGAGTTAGCAGGTTTTTAACCCCAGTGTTTGACGCCTGAGTCCTTATTGGTAAAATAGAACAATTGAGACTAAGTTAAAAGCAACATTTGGTGGGAGCGGCATCAGCAACAAAACAGCAGTGGCTGCAGAGATGCAGTCAATAGCTGAGACAGGAGTAGGTTCAGGCACAGCCGCTGTGCTGCTGATCAAACAATAAGGTGGTACTGTCTACCTGCTGAGTTTTATGGACTGAATGGTACTTCCATCATGGAGTCATCAGTGATAAGTTCTGAAGGCCAACTAAGGTCTGGGGCCATGTTACATTCCCCCATAGTCTTCATGACTAAGTCAAATTGTGGGCTCATTCTGCTACAAAGAGGTGTATTTGGTTCGAACGACCATTCACTTGATTTAATCAATCCTTTGTGTTACATAATTGGCCACCCACAAATTTTTAGACACAGAACCACACTGTTAGCAGCAATAGAAGTAAAGACTCAGCCAGTATTGATAGCAGAGAAGTTAGCCAGGAGGACCGAGAGAAAAGACATTGGTATCAATTATCTGAATTATGTCTCTTTTGTTTTTTAAAACATGGTGTGCTGCTGCCTGGTCCTATGACAACTTGACACACAAACTTGAGTTATATGAGAGGAAGGATTCTTGAGAAAAGGCATTTTCTTAATTAGTTATTGACAGAGGAGGACACAGGGTTCCAGAAGAAAGCAGGCTGACAAACCATACGTAACAGGCCAGTAAGCAGTACCCCTCCATGGCCTCTGCATCAGGTCTTGCCTCCAGGTTCTTGCCCTGTTTGAGTTCCTGTTCTGACTTCCCTTGAAAATGAACAGAGTGGTAGTATGAATGTAATTGGCTCCCATGAACTCATAGGAAGTGACATTATTAGGAAATGTGGATTTGTTGGAGTGGGTATGGCCTTATTAGAGGAAGTGTGCCTCTGTGGGGGGCAGACTTTGAGATTTCCTATGCTCAGGATACCACCTAGTGTCTCGGTGAACTTCTGCTGTGAGAGTCAAAGTTACATTTTTCGTTTTAATTACTATGCCTAAGAGATCCATGAAACAAAAAAACGCCTCTGCTCTGCAAGTCCCTTGCCCAGAGACAGATAGTTCCTGAAATGCTGGAGGTTTATGGGAGAAAATAAGCCACATGGTTTTTGTTCCCCTAAACAAGTTTATTTGATCTATCTGTACCAATGTGCTTGGTCATATAGAGTGGGAGATTCATAGGCTGGAGGTACATCAGGATATATGCTTGCTCCTGATTGGACCTGATGGGAAATGCAATGGATTGTGGGTTTTCCTTCATAAGCCACTTCAAACTGTGGTGCTGGCTATTACCCAGCAACCTGGGTATGGACCTGGCCAGAGTCCATCCACCTGGTCAGTATTTAATTGAAGTTTGTTTAAAATTTGGCCTTAACTGTGATGGTGGTCTTAGTCTTAACTGGTGGTATTCACATTTTCTGGAGACCCCAGCGAGATTCAGACCACCCACCCAAATCCTAAACCTGGACCTTCATTCTGGAACTCTGGGGTTGAAGGGCTGCTTCGGGAGGCACATGCCTTGAGATGTTCCAAGACTCCGAGTCTGCCTTCAGTTCAGAGTGGACTTCCATGCTGAGAAATGCAGCAAGCATCTACAGAGGCATTTTGATGAGACATAACCTAGTTCTGTTCTGTGGGATCCCAATCTGGGATATGTGGAGGGTTTGATGGGACCCCAATATTCTACCATCCAGGACATACAGTGAAATGTAGCTCATTCATCCGGTTCTGGTTAGAACATTTTGTTTGTTTCCTGTGGAAAGTTTTGTTTATCTTGTTGAAAAGTTTTCTTTGTCTATTTCTCATGTAAATTGGTTCCCCCTGTTTTGTTTAAAGTTTTGTCTGTTTTCTGGTGTGTTCATAAGTTTTGTTGCAAGCATGGAGCTGAGACAAAAATGAGTCAGATTTTTAACTGTTTCTGTGTGCCAGCTGCCAGTGACCACATGGCTGAATTTATGGCCTGGGCTCAGAAATTATCTCTGAGCATTCTGGTCACTGGATTCAGGTTTGTGGAAGCTTAGATGTCTTTTGGGTCTGGGTAACATTAAACTTGCTTTAAGCTGTTTCCTATTAGAAATCTGGCTCTAGACTTGGATTATGGTTCTCCCTTTGCTAGACCCAGGCTTACTTATTTAAAAGTTTTCTCTATTTTGCTGTGTCAGTCTGAGCGACCTGACACAGTGATGGGGAAAGGTAAACAAAGCAGAACAGCCAAAAAGTTAGACTTGGTTTATGTGAACATTCTGTACCTTGAGATTTAGAGGTTTATTTTGTTGGATAGTTAAAAATTTATAAAATCTGAAAAATATTAAAACTAGTAAAACTGGAAGATGACAGTTAAAATTCTATGCATGGATAATTTCAAAAGAGCCAGGTGGAATGATTCCATTTTAGATTGCCACCATCTTTAGGCAGCCACATGACTGGTCGCCGTCTTTGCTAGGATTGGAGAAGGTGGGTGCCATGTGACTTTGGGCAGTCACATAGCTGGAAGCCATATTTGCTAGGGTTAGAGAAGACAGATGTCATGTGATTTCACCACCATCTGCAGTAAAGGTGATCATGTGGAGTGGGACTACCAAGGAGACAAAGACAGGTCTCCAAGATATTTTGGATTAGGGTGAGTTTTTGTATGATAATTGCTGTCCTATTCTGAAAACCAGGTTTATGAAAGATAGGATTGAAAAACAATGCTTGTTCAATAACTATTAAAACTATATCTCAAAGTTCTTATATGCAAGAATAACCTTGCTCTGGCAGCTAAGCTTTGTAATTTGAGAGTCACCAAGGTGATAATAGTTTTACAGATAAGAAGGGACCATGGGGAACAGCTGAGGATTGCAAATCTGTGGCAAGCTAGAGTTCCTAAAGAGGGGCCAGGTGCAATTGTGGACCCTAGCAGTTTTGTAAATTCTAGTGCCATGTGTTCGTCACCAGAAACACCAGCCACAATGAAATGGAACAGGCAGAGATCTAGAAGACAGGCTATGCATTTATTGCCAAGGTTGGGGTAAAAGAGATGATCTAAGCCTCTAGAGAAAAGTAAAAAGATTGTGAATGAATCCCAGATATTGATCTTTGGATTGTTTGCACTGTTGGAGCTTGGTTTTGCCTTATGCAGGTTGTCTCCCTCTTGAAGTGAAAAAGTGCTGTGGGAAGCCGGGCGGTGGTGGCGCACGCCTTTAATCCCAGCACTCGGGAGGCAGAGGCAGGCGGACCTCTGTGAGTTCAAGACCAGCCTGGTCTACAAGAGCTAGTTCCAGGACTGGCTCCAAAGCCCCAGAGAAACCCTGTCTCGAAAAACAAAACAAAACAAAACAAAACAAAAAAGTGCTGTGGAACAATGATCTTGTACCCTGTAAAGATTTGTCTATTGTGCTTGTTTAATAAAATGCTGATTGGCCAGGCAAAAACTATAGGTGGGGCGACCAGAACAGGAGAATTCTGGGAAGAGGAAAGGCACAGTCTGCAGTTGTCACCCAGACACAGAGAAAGCAAGATGAGAATGCCTCACTGATAAAAGGTACCAAATTACGTGGCTAAGGCAGACAAGAATTGAGTTAATTTAAGATGTAAGAGTTAATAAGAAGCCTGGACTAATAGGCCAACCACTTTATAATTAATGTAAGCCTCTGTATGTTTCTTTGGGACTGAATGGCTGTGAGATCTGGCAGGACAGAAACCTCTGTCAACAAAAATAAGTACTTTATTTTTGATAGTGTAAGAACACACAGTTGAGAGGTTTTTTAAAACTTTTTTAAGGGGAAAGTTTAAATTTTTACAGAAAATTTAAATTTAAAAAACAGATATTTTTAAGGGGCAGTTTTTAAAATATTTAAATTTATAAGGCTTTGGGACATTTTAAGTCTATAAAATATTTTGTATTATTAATATTTTTTATTGAGCTCTACATTTTTCTCTGCTCCCCTCCCTGACTCTCTCCTCCCCTTCAACCTTCTACCAAGGTCCCCAAACTCACAATTTACTCAGAAGATCTTGTCTTTTTTACTACCCGTGTAGATTAGTTCTATGTATGTCTCTCCTAGGGTCGTCATTGTTGTCTAGGTTCACTGGAATTGTGATTTGTGGGCTGATTTTCTTTGCTTTATGTTTTAAAACCATCTATGAGTGAGTACATGTGATAATTGTCTTTCTGTGTCTGGGTGACCTCACTCAAAATGTTGTTTTCCAGCTCCATCCATTTACCTGCAAAATTCAAGATGTCATTATTATTATTATTATTATTATTATTTTGTTGTGTAGTACTCCATTGTGTAAATGTACCACATTTCGCTTATCCATTCTTTGGTCAAAGGGCATTTAGGTTGTTTCCAGGTTCTGGCTATGACAAACAAAGCTACTATGAACATAGCGGAACACATGTCCTTGTGGCACAATTGAGCATCCTTTGGATAACACCAAAAGTGGTATTACGGGGTTTGAGAAAGATTCTTTTCTAATTTTCTAAGAAATCAGCACACTGACATCCAGAGGGGTTATAGCAGTTTACATCCCCATCAGCAATGCAGGAGTGTTCTCTTTACCCCACAATCTCTCTGGCATAAGTTGTCATCAGTGTTTTTGATCTTGGCCATTCTTACAGGTGTCAGATGAAATCTCAGATGTGTTGTTTTGATTTGCATTTCTCTGATGACTAAGGATGTTGAACATTTCCTTAAGTGTCTTTCAGTTATTTTAGATTTCTTTAATGAGAGTTCTCTGTTTAAGTCTGTACTTTTTATTGGATTATTTGTTCTTTTGATGACCAATTTCTTGTATGTTTTGGAGATCAGATCTCTGTTTGATATGGGGTTAGTGAAGATCTTTTTCCATTCTGTAGGCTGTTGTTTTGTCTTGTTGACTGTGTTCTTTGCTTTACAGAAGCTTTTCAATTTCAGGAGGTCCCATTTATTAATTGTTTCTCTCAGTGTCTGTGCTACTGGGATTATATTTAGGAAGTGGTCTCCTGTGCCAGTTCATTCAAATGCACTTCTCTTCTATGAGGTTCAGTGTGGCTGGCTTTATGTTGAGGTCTTTGATCCATTTGGACTTGAGTTTTGTGCATGGTGATAGATATGGGTCTATTTTCATTCTTCTACATGTTGATATCCAGTTATGCCAGCACTGCTTGTTAAATATGCTTTCTTAAATGCAAATTAAAACAACTCTGAGATTCCATCTT
>JAQHUG010000169.1:1523097-1549600 GCA_028555095.1 Dicrostonyx torquatus | reverse complement strand
TCCTGTATATAAGCCGGCAGCCTACCGCACTCGGGGCCCCTCACCTCCAGCTCTCCCTCAACCAAGCAGCGCTTCAATAAACCGTGATCGGAGAAGGATCCTGTGTCGGTGGCCTTCTTCCCGCTGGTCGGGGCTCGCCGCAGTGATTGAAAGTTTTGCTGGGTATAGTAGTCTGGGCTGGCATCCATGGTCTCTTAATGTCTGTGTAATGCTTGACCATGACCTTCTGGCTTTCATTGTCTCCACTGAGAAGTCAGGTGTAATTCTGATAGGTGTACCTTTTTATGTTACTTGGTCTTTTTCCTTTGCAGCTCTTAATATTCTTTCTTCATTCTGTTTAGTGTTTTGATTATTATGTGGTGAGAGGACTTTTTTTTTTGATCCAGTCTATTTGGTGTTCTGTAAGCTTCTTGTATCTTCATAGGCACATCTTTATTTAGGTTGGGAAAGTTTTCTTCTATGATATTGTTAAATATATTTTCTGTGCTTTTGAGTTTGAATTTCTCTTTCTTCTATACCTATTATTCTTAGATTTGGCCTTTTCATGGTGTCCCATATTTCCTGGATATTTTGGGTTAAGCTTTTATTAGATTTAATGTTTTCTTTAACTGGTGAGTCTATTCCCTCTATTGTATCTTCAGCACTTGAGATTCTCTCTTCCTTCTTTTGTATTCTGCTGTTCATGCTTGTATTTGTGGTTCCTGATCATTTTCTCATGATTTCAATTCCCTCAACGTGTTTTCTTTATTGTCTCTATTTCAGTTTTCAAGTCTTGAATAGTTTCTTTCATATGTTTGAGTTCTTTTTCTTGGTTTTCTTTAAGTGATTTGCTGATACCTTCCAATTTTTTGTTTGTGTTTTCCTCCATTTCTTTAAGGTAATTTCTAATTTCCTCTTTAAGAGTTTCAAACATTCTCTTGTTTGTCTCTTGTCAGTCTCTTATGCTTCATCTATATTTGGCTGTTCAAGTCTTGTTGTTGTAGGGTCTTTATGTTTTACTGGTGTTGTGTTGCTCTTTGTGGTGTAGCGTATGTTCTTACTTTTTTTACTCATCTTTTCCTCTAATAGATGTGATTGGGGCTGTCTGAAATTCTGTTGAATAATCTTCTAGGTGCCTGTGAATCCAAAGCTCAGATGGTTGTTCCTCGTGGTACAGTCAGTGCCACAGTTCTAGTTACCCATTGGTTACTCCGTGTTCCTGGAGATAGCTCAGTGCTCCTGTGCTGTGCTCTGCCCCCTTGGAGTTTGCTGTCTCAGGCCTACTTTGACCTAGGTTGCTGGCTTTGACCTGTTTCTGTAAATCCTGGTCTGGATCCCTCCTCCAGAAGTCCTTGGCTTCGAATTGATCCTGGTAAGGACTCTGGCTCTGGTCTACTGCCTCAGAGTTCCCAGGATCGGGTGCACCCAGACCCTCAGAGGACCTGGCTCAGGTTTACTCCATCAGAGGCTCTAGACTCACGGTGGTACCTGCAGAGGTTCCAGGTTCCTGCCTATTCCCTTTGATGTCCCAGACCAATGCCCAGACCCACAGAGGTCCTGGCTCAGGCCTACTCCCTCGGAGGTCCCAGATTCATGCCCAGACTGGCAGAGGTTCTGGCTCAGGCCTAGTTCCTGGAAGGTCCTAGACTCACACCCACACTCACAGGGGTCCTGGCTTAGGTCTACTACACTGAATGTCCCAGATTCATGTCCAGACCCTCAGCAGACTCTGGCTCTGACTCACTTGCTCAGTGGTTACTCCCCTGTACCTGTTCCAGTGGAGATTGCTGACTCTGGCCCAGGTCGCTGGCTCAATTCTGGTTCGCCAGTGTCCTGGGACAGGATTGGCTCCAGGCTTCTGCTCCCTTCGAGTTTGCTTCTGCAGACCCCTATCTCTTGGTTTTTATTAATTATGCTATATTTATAAGCATGTTCTTCTTTTAGTTTGGGCAAATATTCTTGTGTGGTTTTGTTGAATATATTTCCTAGGCCTTTGAGCTGTGATTCTTCTTCTTCTATCCTAACTTTTCTTAGGTTTGGTCTTTGCATGGTATCCCAGATTTCCTGGATGTTTTGTGTTAGGAATTTTTTAGATTTAACATTTTCTTTGACCAATGACTCTGTTTCCTCTATCATATTTGAAATGCCTGATATTCTCTTTTCCATCTCTTCTACTCTGTTGGTAATGCTTGCATCTGCAGTTCCAGTTCACTTCCTCAGATTTTGCATTTCCAGAATTTCCTGTTTGTGTTTTCTTTATTGCTTCTATTTCCATTTTAATATGTTGAACTATTTCCTTCACATATTTGTTTGTTCTTGGCTTTTTAAAAGGAATTCATTTATTTCTTGGATTTTTTTGTCTTTTTCTCAATTTCTTTAACAGATTTTTGAAAAATTTCCTCTTTAAGGACCTCTATCATCTTCATAAAGTCATTTCATGGTTGCTTTTGGGCACTCCAGCTGCACTGGATGTTAAGGTCTTTCTATGACAGGGTAGATGGGCTCTGGTGGTACCATATTGCCCTTTCTATTATTGATTTTGTTATTTTGCCTGCATTTAAGGGCCTGAATTTGGGGTGATTATGGGTCTGGTATTGATTTCTGTATTTGTCTTTGTTGGATGATTTTTTTTTTCCGAGAAAAGATTTCTCTGTAACTTTGGTGTCTGTCCTGGAACTAGGTCTTATAGACCAGGCTGGCCTCAAACTCATAGACATCTACCTGCCTCTGCCTCCTGAGTGCTGGGATTAAAGGCATGCACCACCACTGCCTGGCTGAATGAATGTTTTACTTCTTGGTTTCTGTTTCCTCTCTGATCTTCTGGCCTTGGGTCCCTAAATCTAGCATGGCCTCTGGTATAGCCTAATTTTTCTTTCAAAGTTGTATGCAGGAATATGAAGCCCAGGGTGTGGGGTGCCATCTTGAGTTCTTCAGTGGACTTAGAGGAGTGTTAGCAGGTGGTAGGTGGTGTTTTTCCTAGGATCCCTAGGACCAGCCTGACCTCTGGCAAAGCTGGCTGGGCTGTGGGTGCTGTTGGGTGGGCTTTAAGGAGTGTTACTGGGCAGTGGGTGGTGTCTTACTTGGGAACCCTAGGACCAGTCAGACCTCTGGAAAAGCTGCAGGGTTTGTGATAACATTTTTTCTAATACCTGGGATTGACTGGGTGAAAGAGGCAAACATTTTAAAAATTTTTTTATTCATCTTACATACCAGCCACAGTTCCCCTCCTCCTCCTCCTCCTGCTCTCCCACTGCCTCCCCCAACCCACTCCCCATCCACTCCTCCACAAGGGTAAGGCCTCCCATGGGGATTCAACAAAGCCTGGCACATTATGTTGAGGCAGGATCAAGGCCCTCCTCCCTGTATCAAGGCTGAGTAAGGCATTCCACCACAGGGAATGGTCTACAGAAAGGCAGCTCATGCACCAGGGATAGATCATGGCCTGACTACCAGGGGTCCCTCAAACAACATTGTTGCCCACATGCAGATGACCTAGTTTGGTTGTATCATGGATATAAAAACCCAGAGAACAGACATTCGAGTTCAAGCTGAAGATCAGAAAAGCAAAGCAGCCAGCCACTGGCTCTTACCTCAGACCGAAATGGGCAGGATCCTGTCTTCATGAATCCTCAGGCTGAGGATTGAGACCGTCTCCTCCTGTCTTATATTCTTCTTTAGTGCTGGGATTATAGGCATGCCCCACTACTTCCTGGCCTCTGTGGCTAACTAGTGTCACTGCTTTGCTCTCGGATCTTCAGGCAATCTTTATTTATTAAAACACAATATACCACTATATTCAGTTCCATGAAGGCTCCACAGCTGTGGGTCTAGAGTTTGTGAGTTCCTAAGAGCTTGGTTTAGCTGTCTCTGTAGATTTCCTTGTCGTGATCCTGACTCCCCAGTCACCCCATCCCCTGCTGATATAATCCCTCCTCCCTCTCTTTGACTGGACTTCTGGAGGTTGGCCAGGTGCTTGACTATGGATCTCTGCATCCGCTTACTAGATGAAGGCTCCATGATGACAGGGTATTCACCGATCTGGTATTAGGAGAAGGTTAGCTAGTTCAGGAACCCTCTACACTATTGCTAGGAGTCCTAGTTGGGGTCATCCTTGTCGATTCCTGGGTATTTCCCTAGCACCATGTTTCTCCCTAAGCCAATAATGAGTCCCTCTATCACAATATCACTTTCATTGCTTTCCAACTACATCCCTCCCACAAGTCAACCATCCTATTTCCTCATGTTCTCATCTCCCCTCCCCTCTACCAGATCCCACCCCCAATTTACCCAGGAGATCTCACAATTTTCCCTTCCCAGGGTGTTCCATGTGTCCCTCTAGGGTCCTTCTTGTTCCCTAAATTCTCTGGATCTGTGGATTGTAGTTTATTATCCTTTCCTTTACATCTAGTATCCACTTATGAATGAGTACATACCATGTTTGTCTGAGTCAGGTTAACTCACTCAGGATGATTTTTTGTAGTTCCATCCATTTGCCTGAAAATTTCAAGATGTCATTTTTTTTCCCACTGAGTAATACTCCATTATCAAATGTACCACATTTTTGTTATCCATTTTTCAGATGAGGGGCATCTGGCTTGCTTCCAGGTTCTGGCTATTATGAATAATGCTGCTGTGAACATGGTTGAACAAGTGTCCTTGTGGTATGATTGAGAATCCTTTGGGTATATATCCAAGAGTGGTATCACTGGGTCTTGAGGTAGATTGATTCCCAATTTTTTTGAAAACTTGCCATACTGATTTCCAGAGTGACTGTACAAGTTTGCACTCCCACCAGGAGTGGAGGAGCATTTCCCTTACTCCACATCCTCTCCTACATAAGCTTTCCTCAGTGTTTTTGATCTTAGCCATTCTGACAGGTCTAAGATGTCATTTTGATTTGCATTTCCCTGATGACTAAGGATAGTGAGCAATTCCCTACATGTCTTTCAGTCATTTGAGATTCTGTTGATAATTCTGTTTAAATCTGTACCCCATTTTAAAATTGCATTATTTGATATTTTGATGTCTAGTTTCTTGAGTTCTTTATATATTTTGGAGATCAGCCCTCTGTCAGATGTGGGGTTGGTGAAGATCTTTTCCCATTGAATAGGCTGTTGTTTTGTCTTATTTACCATGTCCTTTGCCTTTCATAAGCTTTTCAGTTTCATGAGGTCCCATTTATTAATTGTTGCTGTCAGTGACTGTGCTACTGGTGTTATATTTAGGAAGTGGTCTTCTGTGCCAATGTGTTCAAGGCTACTTGCTACTTTCTCTTCTATCAGGTTCAGTGTAATCGGATTTATGTTAAGGCCTTTTGATCCACTTGAACTTGAGTTTTGTTCAGGGTGATATATATGGATGTAATTGTAATCTTTCATGTTAGACATCCAGTTATACCAGCACCATTTGTTCAAGATGCTTTCTTTTTTCCATTGTACAATTTTGGCTTCTCTGTCAAAAATCAGGTGTTCATAGGTGTGTGGATTCATATCTGGGTCTTCAATTTGATTCCATTGATCCACATTTATGTTTTTATGTCAATACCAAGCTGTTTTTATTACTATAGCTCTATAGTAGAGCTTGAAGTCAGGGATAGTGATGCCTCTAGAAGTTCCTTTATTGTACAGGATTGTTTTAGCTATTCTGTATTTTTTGTTTTTCCATATGAAGTTGCATATTGTTCTTTCAAGGTCTGTGAAGAATTGTGTTGGGATTTTGATGAGCATTGCATTGAATCTGTAGATTGCTTTTGGTAAGATTGCCATTTTTACTATGTTAATCCTACCATCTGGACAGCTCAGTCTCTAGACCCTAAGCCCCAGGGTAAACCCCGTGCCCCTCCCCCACCCATTGCAGCTCCACTAGCCAGTCTGCAGGCAGGTCATTCCACTCCATCAGACCATGTAATCTACAAGCCCCACTCTGCCCCCCAAACTCAGCCATTCACCGTGGCCTCAGTGGTCCCCAGAGGCACAGATACTGCCTGTACCAATTGCATGAAGAATGGCCCCCAGAGAGAGACATAGGCACCCCCTGCACCAACTGGAGGAAGAGACGGCTTGATACCAGTGCTAGAATACAGTCAACAACACTAAGAGCAATATGGCACCACCAGAACCTAGAGGTTCTACAACAGCAAGACCTGAACATCCCAACATAGAAGAAACAGAAGAAAACGACCTTAAAAATAACTTTATGAAGATGATAGTGAAAGACTCTAAAGACATTTCTGGAGCCTCTCGTATTTACACATCTCTCTCCTGGAGACGTGACAGTTGTCCACACACGAATGCTGGGAACTTTCCATCATCTCCCTGTGTCTTTGTTAATGGTCTACTGAATAGGGGCAAAATAACCCTTAGGTGTTGACTCAGTTCCTGATGTTTTGATTCAGTCCCTGGGAAAGGGACAAAGTGACCCACAGATCCCTCTTACCTCACCCGATCACGCAACTATTCTCCTGCCCCAGCACAGACCAATCACTGCTAGTAACTAGTCCTTTGAATAAGCCAATCCAATTAGTTGGAAAACAATCCCCAGACATCCCCTTGTTTCTGTGGCTCTTTCCTTTAAAAGTAGCCTCTACTAGCTATTTGAGGTCTCTCAGCTTCCCAAATGCTGGGGGACCCTGTCATGACAGAATTAATAAAATCCTCTTGCTTTTGCATCGACTGTGGTGTCTGGATGGTGCCTTGAAGCAACTCTTCCCTAAATCTTGGACTCCTAGTCCAACAATAGAAGCCCTTAAAGAAGAAATGAACAATTCTCTTAAAGAAATTGAGGCAAAGGCAAACAAAAAATTGGGAGAAATCAATAAATTCCTTAACAAAAGCCAAGAAAAACAATCAAACAGGTGAAGGAACCAGTTCAAGACATGAAAACTGAAATAGAGGCAATAAAGAAAACACAAACTGTGGGAATTCTGGAAATGGAAAATCTGGGTAAACAAATAGGAACTACACATGCAAGCATAACAAACAGAATGCAAAGGATAAAAGAGAAAAGCTCTGGCATTGAAGATATGATAGAGGAAATATATTCATTGGTCAAAGAAAACATTAAAGTGAGCAAAATCATAACACAAGACATCCAGAAAATCTGGGACCCCATGAAAAGACCAAACCTAAGAATAATAGGGATAGAAGGAGAATAGGAGTTCAAAGACACAGAAAATATATTCAACAAAATCATAGATGAAAAATTTTCAACCTGAAGGAAATGCCTATAAAGATACAAGAAATTGCCGGGCTATGGAAGCAGAGGGAGGCGGATCTCTGAGTTCGAGTCCAGCCTGGTCTACAAAAGCTAGTTCCAGGACAGGCTCCAAAGCTACAGAGAAACCCTGTCTTGAAAAAAAAAAAAAGGAGGCCCCTCCTCACTACATAATAATCAAACCACTAAACATACAAAATAGAGAAAGGATATTAAGAGCTTTAAAGGAAAATAACATATAAAGGCAGACCCATTATAATAACACCCAACTTCTCAATGGAGTTTCTAAAAACCAGAAGGTCCTGGGCAGATGTTATGCAGACACTGAGAGCACTAAAGAGGTAATCTTTATAGCAGTTGCCTGTATTCCTTCTAAAAAGAGGGCCTAGGGAAAACTGCCTCCATCAATGCTGGACAGAAGGGAAAATCCATTCTATCCTGACTGCATTGACTCAACAGTAATTCCTTCTTTCTGGAAGCAGTTTCTTTATTCTTTTCAGAGAATGGTGGGTTTTGAGTTTTCCAACCATATACATCACTGGTTGTTGCTTATTCAGTAACTACTTACATTGTGGAAACACACACGTCCATCTGTCTCCACACCACACACATACGACCACACTCTACCACATACCTGGCACAGCTCTATACATGCTTCTACTAAACACCAGCATGAAAAGAAGTATCCTGCAAGATGACAGACATCTTTGCTCCAGTTTATCTTTTTGGTGGAAACAATAAAATGTTCAATGTTACCCATTACTAAATTTTCTACTGGGCAAGTTTATTCAAAGAACTTGAATCAGAGCAACCTCTCCCCAAAGGGTCAGACACATGAAGGTATCATTTAGATAGGTGCTAACAAACAGGAGATAAAATTTCCAGACAAAACAATATTCTTTAGAATCCAGCCAAATAACAAATCCAAGTAATTGTAGAAACATAAATGTAGGAAAGTTGGTGTAAATTTATGCTCTTGAAAAAATTTTATTCCCTTGTTATTTAAAATTATCATGGGGCTCACTCAGTTAAAAGCACTTTGAGAGGGCACATGCATGTTCAGTCTCCATTGCACACGGTGACTCACATGGAGCCTTTGACTCCAGTTCCAGGGGGAATCTCATGCCCTCGTGTTCCACTCAGGAATCAAGTACCCACAAAAATGCCTTTATATACATATATTTGCCATTTAATGTTATTAGCATCTATAGATTGGTTTAGGGTTTATTTGGTTTTTTTTTTTTTTGTCTTTTTTTTTCTTTTAAAGAGAGGGTTATTGGAGCCTAGCTCTTATAGACCAGGCTGGCCTCGAACTCAGAGATCCGCCTGCCTCTGCCTCCTGAACACTGGGATTAAAGGCGTGCACTCCCACTGCTTGGCTGGGTTTATTGTTTCTTATATAGCTTCTTTACTTGAATGTTTTTCAACTTTGTCAATTGCTAATGTGCTAGGGACAATGCATGTACTTGGGGGCTGAAGTGCTAACAAAAATAAGGTTCCAGGTAACAGCCTTGGCTTCCTGTGTATTCTGAATGGTACTAATTTTGTACTTAGTGCAGCACCAGTTAGGCCACACAATTTGAATATGTTAATGTTACTGTATTACTCATTCAGAGGTCAATTTCACTTCCTATTTATATTTTAACTAGGATTACAGTATCCATAAATATTTTCTCCACAGATTACTTATCCATAACAAATTAGACCTAGAACTCTGGTGGCACCCCAATTTACTCAAATGACCAAGCTTAATATCTTCAATAATGTGTTATCTGACACTAAATGTTTCTGGACATGTTGCTACATAATAGGCATCTGCAATGTGTTCTTACTCAAAATGCGTCATATGAACCTAACTTCCCATGGACAGAAGATATGGTGGCTCCAGGCTGGGAATGTAGTTTAGTGACTGAGCACATTCCTACCATTCACAAGCCTCTGGGTTAATCAAAACTGAAAATTTAATGAAGGACAGAGCAAGGCCAAATCTCTATCTCTATTGAATTCTCCTTAGAATATATAGTTTGTAAAAACAGCAATTTGAATGCCAGTGATAAATTTCTAAATGTCATAGAATTCTCGATCACTTCCTTAAGTATGACTGTAGTAGGGATGACATTCCATTTTTGGCTGATGAAAGGGATGAAATCATGTCTACAATTTTATAAAGGGTCTCTATACAGCAGAAATTAGGCTTGAAGTCACTGTGTAGCTGTGTTTGCCTCCAACTTTTGATCCTTCTGCCTCAGTTTCCCAATTATTGGATTCCAGGCATGTACTACCTCACCCAACTCTAAATGCATTCTTAAGAGTACAGCCCCAGACACTCATCTATCTATCTATCTATCTATCTATCTATCTATCTATCTATCTATCTATCTATCTATAGGATGAATATAGGAAATCATTAACAATTTTGAATTGAGGTGAGCATACCAAACTGTGTTGTTGACTGTAAGTGGTTCCAATTTGGCTATTTTTGTTAATTTTTTTATGGGGAGCCCTTCATACATAGTTCATAGTCAACTCAAAGTCCATTTCAGTTAGCTGGGATTACACTCAGGTATTTTGGACCCAAGTGTAGCCCCAGGCATTTAGAGCAAAACCCACATCCTGTTATCCTGCTCAGCAGCTGAAGAGGGGAGCTTCTGCCCAAGCAGGCAGATTAACAGAAGCCAAGATAAGCATCACCTTACCTAGAGGCCTTACAAGGCCTTACCTGGATGGCAGCATTTGTACATGCAGGTAGTTTAAGTCCAAATAAATTAGCAGGGGTGTCTTGACCTCAAGTTCTGAGAATAATTTGGGTAATTTCCCACAATATTCTCCATCAAAGACAAATTTTTGCCCTGCTATAAATGTATAGTTTATTTTAACATCTGGGCAAAGAGCAAAAAACTTCAGGGTATTATCCTTTAAAATAGTTATGGATTTAACGCCTTTAAAAAGTACTTAACAGCCAAGCAGTGGTGATGCACACCTTTAATCCTAGCACTCGGGAGGCAGAGGCAGGCGAATCTCTATGAGTCTGAGGCAAGCCTGGGCTACAAGAGCCAGTTCCAGATCAGGCTCCAAAGCTACAGAGAAACCCTGTCTCAAAAAACCAAAAAGTCCTTAAAAGCTGTGTTTTGAACATCTCCACACAAATATTAAATGAATTATCAATGAATTCTCAATGAAAATCCTTTCATGGTCCTTTTCTTCCACCAGATTTTATCCAGAATGATGTTATTTAATAGTAGACGAATACATGATGTTTTTTACTAAACTATCTGCAATACAATTTTGCCTTTCATACGAGTTGCAACAATGCCAATAAAATTTTATTATTTATTAGAACCCCTTTCCCCACAACTTTGGCTGGTATTATGTTCACAATTAACAAATTATACAAAAACAAGAAGTAAATGTCAGGTGGTGGTGATGGCACACCCCTTTAATCCCAGCACTCAGAAGGCAGAGGTAGGCAGAACTCTGTGAGTTCAAGGCCAGCATGGTCTACAAGAGCTAGTTCCATGACAGCCAGGGCCACACAGAGAAACCCTGCCTCTAAAAAACAAAACAAATAAACATAATCCAAAGTAAAGACAGGAGTCATGGAACATTAATGGTGAAAAGGTGGCTCAGAAAAACCCAGTTCCAATAAATGTTCTCCCTACGCTCACTGTCCTTGGTGAGTAGTGTTTAAAGAATTATGTTTATACAATTAACAAGATGAGACTAAATCAAGAACATGATGGCTACTCTATTACTTCTGACATTTATACACATTCTCAACAGAATATCACCTATGAACAACAGACTTCCCACATTCTCATTGGCAAAGAGATCCTTGACACCAAGAATATATGAATACTCTGATGTTGGCCAATTCTAGGACAAATTAAAGTCCTTTCCACATTCTTTTCAGTCATAGTCTTGGAATTGAGTTCAGTAACATTTCCATACAAAGGATTGTCCACCTTCCTTATATGCATAAGACTCCTGAAGATTATGTATTTTCTGATGTTATGATGTTGTATAAGCTCATCATTCCCAGTAAAGGCTTTCCTACTCTTTAATTCATAATGTTTCAGACCAATAAGGATTCTCTGATGAACTTTAAGAGCTGAGCTGATTCTATAAATAATCCCACATTCCTTGAATTCATAGGGTTTCTCATCAGCATGGAA
Organism: Dicrostonyx torquatus; assembly: GCA_028555095.1. Classification (NCBI taxonomy): domain Eukaryota; kingdom Metazoa; phylum Chordata; class Mammalia; order Rodentia; family Cricetidae; genus Dicrostonyx; species Dicrostonyx torquatus. The sequence goes on along the minus strand of JAQHUG010000169.1, from coordinate 1,538,237 downwards.
TCTTTTATGTTGAAGGCCTGAGCTGTCATCGAAGTCTTCCCACATTCTTTACAATGACATATGACTTCACCGTGCAGTGACGACCGAACTCAATCTAAGCATTTCTCCACAATTCTTACATTCATACGGTTTCTCACCAGCATGAATTCTGATAAACAACTAGCAGAGACTTATTGTTAAAGGCGGTTTTTTACTAATATGAACATTAGCATGCCAAACAAAGTTTCATTTTCAACTAAAGGCCTTGTCACATTCTTAACATTGGTAAGGTTTTTCATCAGTGTGAATTTTCTGATGTGCTTTAAGGTATTCACCACGAGTAAAGTATTTCCCACATTCTTTACATTCGTAAGGATTCTTGCCAGAATGAATTCTAAAATGTCCAAGAAATTGGTAGTCATATCGAAAGGCTTCTCCACATTCTGAACATTTAAAGGGCTTCTCACCAGTGTGGATTCTCTGATGAATTCGAAGTCCTCTACCACGAACAAAGCCTTTTCCACATTCCTTGCACTGATAGGGCTTCACATCAGTATGAGTTCTCTGATGCTGAGTAAGTTCAGACTGAATTCGGAAGGCCTTCCCACATTCCTTACATTGAAAGGGCTTCTCATCAGTGTGGGTTTTTTCATGAATTCTAAGGCCTGTACCACGAACAAAGCCCTTTCCACATACCTTGCACTGATAGGGTTTCACATCGGTATGAATTTTCTGATGCTGAGTAAGTTGGTAATGAAGTCTGAAGGCTGACCCACACTGTTCGCATTTAAATGATTTCTTTCCAGTATGAATGCTCTTGTGCCGAGTGAGCTGTGTGAGAACAGAGAAGGACTTCCCACATACCTTACACTGAAAGGGTCTCTCACCAGAGTGAGTCTTCTGATGTTGTGTGAGGTTTGAGCGGCGATTAAAGGCTTTCCCACACTCTTTACATTGAAATGGCTTCACACCAACATGAGTAATCCTATGCTGAACAAGGGTGGAGACTCGCTTGAAGGACTTCCCACATTCCTTACATTCATACAGCTTTTCACTTGAATGAATTATTTGATGGCTCTTAAGATGGGCAAGAAGTCGAAAGGCCTCTCCACACTCCTTACATTCAAAAGATCTCTCACCAGTATGAAATCTCTGGTGGCGAATGAGATGTGTATTAAGTCTAAAGACTTTCCCACATTCCTTACAATCAAAGGGTTTCTTTCCAGTGTGAATACTCTGATGCTCAGTAAAATTTGAACGTCGACGGAAGTGTTTCCCACATTCATTGCACTGATAGGGTTTCTCATCAGTATGGATTCTCTGATGTTGAGTAAGCAAAGACTGAAGTCTGAAGGCTGACCCACACAGTTTACACTTGAAAGGTTTCATGTTAGTATGAATACTCTGATGCACAGTAAAATTTGAACGTCGGCGGAAGAATTTCCCACATTCCTTGCACTGATAGGGTTTCACATCACTATGAATACCCTGATGCTCAGTAAGGTGGTACTTACGTCTGAAGGCTGACCCACACAGCTTACACTTGAAAGGTTTCTCATCAGTGTGAGTTTTCTGATGCTCAGAAAGGTACAACTGAAGCCTAAAAGCCTTCTCACATACTTTACACTCAAAGGGTTTCTCACCAGTGTGAACACTCTGTTGTTTCACAGGGTGTGAGCCAGTACTGACTGTCTTGCCACACTGCTTACACTGAGATGACTTCTCTCCAGTATGACTGTCCTGGGTCTGAGTGATGAGCTGTGCTAGAACAGCAAGGGCCTTCTCACATTCCTTACACTGACCCGATTTCTCACCAGAGTGACTTTTCTGATGTTGCATGAGGTTTGAGTGGTGATTAAAGGTTTTCCCACACTCTTTACATTCAAAGGATTTCACAGCAGAATGAATGCGCGTATGTTGAAGAAGCATGGAGAGATGCTTGAAAGACTCGCCACATTCCTCGCACCTGAAATGTCTCTCAGCACTGTGGGACTTCTGAGGTCTCGTGAGCTGTTGGGCTTTCAAGGCCTTTGCACCTTCCTCACGGAATTCACAGGGCTTCTCTCCAGTGTGACTAGCCTGATGCTGAACAAGACTGGAGCTACAACCAAAGCACTCCCCACACTCTTGACATTCAAACGCTTTGTCTACATTGTGAGGAAGAGTCTGGCTGGCGTAAGGTGGCAGTTTTTCCTTGTTACTAATTGTTTGGTCAGCATCTCCCTTTTGACAACTCTGTAGTTCCTTGAATGTACTACAGTTGGGGCCATTACTAAAACTGGAGCCATGGAGGTCAAAAGTTTTACTTATATGCTTTATGCTTTCTTTGGCTAGATTTATACTATGATTGTCTGGAGATATTTTTTGAGCTTCATAATCTGAGTCCAAATCTGAAAGAATATGAAAAAGCAAGAATATTTTAGCTTCCTGTGACACAAACACAGAAAAAAGTCATTTTATCAATGGCCCAATTCTAAAGTATTTTCTAAGCTGAACAACACAGAGAGCAGCAATAACAAAAGTTTATCTGAGACATTACTCTTTTCAGTAGAATAGGTTGGAAACAGGAAGGCAGGGCTGCTTAATGAGATTAAAACAAACTGTACTGAAATAATTTTACATGCTTTATGCATACTGCAGGAAATACACATGCTTTGGTGAAAGTTTTTGAAACAAATAACAAGAAAAGTAATATACTACACAATACCAAGTATTAAGAAAACTAGACAGGGCTTGGAATTATTTAAAAAGAAAGGGAGGCCAGGCGGTGGTGGCGCACACCTTTAATCCCAGCACTCGGGAGGCAGAGGCAGGCGGATCTCTGTGAGTTCGAGACCAGCCTGGTCTACAAGAGCTAGTTCCAGGACAGGCTCCAAAGCCACAGAGAAACCCTGTCTCAAAAAACCAAAAAAAAGGGGGGGGGGCGGGGAATAAAGATCCGTGGTGGTGTACACAATGGTAATTCCATTAACAGGCAACCAGAAGTAACAGCATCATGAGTTCCAAGATAGCTTGGATTAGATAGTGAGACTACTTCCTGTGGTATCTCCTTACTCTCTGACCTCTTTCCTAGGGGACTAAGCAGATCCTAATGGAATACCTGCTTTCTTCCCTCCTGTGGGACCCTTTGGCAACTTCCATCCCCATTTCTAAGTGTCAGCTTCCAAGACATAGAAACAAATTTTACCTGGAGCCCCAGTGGCCACCCCCATCAGGATCCCACAAGAATTCCCTACCAACAACATACAGCTACCACACTCTCCTAAGAACCAGAGAAGGCAACAAAAGCCAAGAAACAAAACACTCACCTAACAAAGACGAGACCAGATATCAGCACCTAGAGTTACACTCGTACCAAACTGAAATGCCTAGATGCCAGTGTAAAAACAAAGCAACAGCCACAGCAGTCTGCAGTGGAGTCCAACATCCCTACTACAGCAGTCTCTGAGTACTGTAACAGAGCCCCCCCATAAAAGTCATTACAATGAATTTATGTATATGAATATGAATTTGATATTTATGAATATGATAGAGGTTGTTAAACACGAAATGAAGAAATGCCTTAAAGAAATCTATAAAAACACAAACAGTGGAAGGAAATGAATCAAATAGTATAAAACCTGAAAGTAGAAACAGAATTGATAAAACCAAGCTGAGGGAATCTGGAAAAGTTTTGAGACTAAAAAGGGAACCTAAGAAGCAAGTCTCAGGGGCTGGAGAGGTGGCTCAGAGGTTAAGAACACTAGCTGTTCTTCCAGAGGTCCTAAGTTCAATTCCCAGCAACAACATGGTGGCTCTCAACCATATATAATGAGATCTAGTGCCCTCTTCTGGCCTGCAGGCATACACGCAGGCAGAACATTGTATAAATAATAAATAAATCTTTAAAAAAAAATCAAGTCTCATGAACAGAATACAAGAGATGGGAGAATGAATGCCAGTCGTTGAAGACATGATAGGAGAAATGGACAACTCAAAGAAAACATTCCTACACAAATTATCCAAGAAATCTGGGACACCATGAAAAGACCTAATCTAGGAATAAGAACAGAGGAAGGAAAAGAGAGCCGGGTCAAAGGCACGGAAAATATTTCCAACAAAATCATAGAAGAAAAGTCCCTTAATCTAAAGAATATAATACCTAAATAGGGCACAAGAAGCATACAGAACACCAAATAAATTGAACCAGAAAATCTCATAATAAGACATCAAATGTACAGGACAAAGAATATTAAAAGGTCATACAACTATGTACTAACATAAAGAAATTGGAGAGGCTCTCAGAATCCAACTTAATACCACAGCAAAAAACTCTAGAATAAAAAAGAAAAAAAATAAGAAATAATTAACTCAGGGCTGAATTCAGTAAAATAGAAACAGTAAGTATAAGAAAAAATGCACAACAGAACAAAGAGTTGCTTTTTGAGAAAATCAATAAGACTGACAACTTGTTATCCAAATTACCTAAAAGGTAGAGAAAGAAGATTCAATGAACAATATTAGAGATAAAAGAAGGACATAACAACAGACAGGAAATTCAGAGAATCATAGGACATAAGATAAAAGCATTACTCGACCAAATTTGAAAAAAGAAATGGGTCAATTTCCCAATACATACCACTTACCAACGTTAAAACAAGATGAGGTAAACAACTTACACTGACCTATAATCTCTATAATCAGTAATTAAAAGACCCCCAATCCAAAAAGGCCTAAGGCCAGATGTTTTAGTGTACAGCTCTACCAGACTTTCAAAGAAGTGGTCAGGCCAATACTCAATTTACTCCTCAAAATAGACATAGAAGGAACATTGTCCAATTTTTTGTTGAGACTACATGCACCCTGATACCCAAACCACATAAAAACACAACAAAGAAAACTACAGACCAATTTCCTTGACTAATACAGATATAAAAGTTCTCTCAATAAAATACTTGCAAAATGAATCAAGAACACATCAAAAAAAAATCACCCAGAGATGCAGGGATGGATCAAAATACGTAAATTGATAAGTGCAACCCACCATATAAACAAACTGAAAGACAAAAGTCACACAATCATCTCATTACCTGCAGAAAAGGCCTCTGAAAACATTTAACACAGCTTGATGATAAACGTCATGGAGGGCCAGGTGTTGGTGGTGCACACCTTTAATTCTAGCACTTGGTAGGCAGAGACAGGTGGATTTCTGTGAGTTTGAGGCCCACTGGGTCCTCAGAGATAGTTCCAATACAGCTAGAGCTGTTACACAAAGAAACTCCATCTCAAAAAATCCGAGACAGAGAGAGAGAGAGAGAGAGAGAGAGAGAGAGAGAGAGAGAGAGATGTATTTCAACATAATGAAAGCAGTGTACAGAAAGTCCATGGCCAGCATCAACTTAAATACAAAGAAATTCCAAGTAATTCCACAAAGTCCAGAACAAGACAAGTTCTCCATAGTTATTTAATAGAGTACTTGAAATCTTAGCCAGAGCAATAAAACAATTGAAGACGAACATGGGCTTACAAACCGACATGGTCAGAGTATATCAATTTGCAGATGATACAACAGTATACATAAGTGACCTTCAAGCTCACTAGGAAACTCTTACAGCTGATAAACATATTCAGCAAAAAAGGTAGATACAAAATCAACTCACAATAATCAATAACCCACTTGTGGTAGTGTCAAAGTAATTGGTCCCCAATGGGAGTAGCACTATTTGGAGGTATGGCTTTGTTGAAGTGGGTATGGCCTTGTTGGAGGAAGTGTGTCACTGTGTGGGTGGGCTGTGAGGTCTCATTTATGCTCAAGCCACACCCAGTGTCTCAGTTCACTTCCTGTTGCCTGCAAGATGTAGAATTCGCATTTACCTCTAAGTTACCATGTCTGCCTGCATGCTGCCAGCGGCGATGTCCCATTATGATAATGGACTGAACCTCTGAAACTGTAAGCCACCAACTCAGTTAAATGTTTTCCTTTATATGAGTTGCCGTGGCCATAATGTCTCTTCACAGCAATAGAAACACCTAAGACACCACCTATGTACAAATGACAAATGGACTGAGAAAGAGAAAAAAAGTCAGGGAAACAAACTTTTACAAGAGCCTCAAATAATATACAGTATCTTTGGGTAACTCTAACCAAGGAACTGAAAGAGTTATATAATAAAAACATAAAACATGGGAAAGATCTCCCATGTACATGGCTTGGTAGGATTAATAAAGTAAACATGACCATCACATCATACCACAAGTAATCTACAAATTCAACAAAATCACACAATTAATTCTTCAGATATGGTGAGGCCGACTTTCATCTTCATATGCAAATATAAGAAAATCAGGATAACTAAAACAAAACAAAAAAAGAAAATCCTGAGTAATAAAAAAACTGCAGTAAGTATTGCTACCCCCAATCTCAAGTTGTACACAGAGCTATATCAATAAGAGTACTGACATAAAAACAGACAAGGAAGTTGATCACTGAAGACCCAGACACCTGATTGTTGATAAAAGAAGTCAGAAACAGACAGGCGATGGTGGCGCATGCCTTTAATTTCAGCACTCAGGAGGCAGACACAGGGAAATCTCTGTGATTTTGAGGCCAGCCTGGTCTACAAAGATAGTTCCAGGACTGCCAGAGATAGTTCCAGGACACAGAGAAACCCTGTCTCAAACAAACAAAAAGAAATCATGAAATTCAAAAGCAAATGGATGGAACTAGAAAAAATCATTCTGAGTGGGGGTATCTAATCATTCTGAGTGGGGTATCATAGAGCCAGAAAGACAAAAATGGTAATGGTATGTATTCACTTCTATGATATTAGCTGTTAAATCAATGCCAATCAACCTGCACTCAATAGAAGAGCAGGGTTAGGTATAGAGTAAGAGACAGGTGGGCAGACACATAGATTTTTTTTTTTTAGAAAAGGCAAACAGAATAGATAGTTATGGGTGGATAGGGCACTAGAATAAGAGGATCAATTGGGGAGGGAGAGAGAGGGAACAAGGGAGGAATTATGAGAAGAAGAGCGGTAGTATGGATCTCTAATACAAAACATCCTAAAATAAACACATATACAAAGACTACCTGAATGAAATAGCCAAATAATGGGGGAGACAGAATCTCAACTGACCATATCTTGTCACTAAATGAAGCTTCTAGTGCCTAATTGAGCTATCCACCAAATAACTGTCATGGGAACCCCCAAACAACTTAGGCTGTTGCCACAAACTGATGGCAAGTCCACAAAGCTGAGAACAACACCTACAAAACTCACTGAACATGAAGAAGTCGAGCTGGCACCCCATGTTCCAGTGACTTTGGAACAGTAAGACATGCTGCGCACTCCCAGAAGAGAAACTTAAACACCAAGCCAGCCACAAACCCTTGAATGTAGTCACCAGGGCCATGGAGGCAGGAAGTTTGTGGAAACAACAAATCAATATGTAATTTCATTAAGGCCCACTCCACAAGATAGAACCCATGCCTGGTACTGGCAGAATGTTCAAGAACATGGAACCAGACAGCCCAAGAACCTCTAGGGTCAAACGAAATATTACTGTTATAGAAACACAAAAGCAAGAGACAAAGCAACAAAATGGGTCCTAACGACATTCTGCTGTACTTATAGTGTCTTGCAATCATCAGAGGAGTTTCCTTCCGCAGCAGCTACGAACAAGCACAGAGACCCACCGTCAGACCCATGAGAGACCTTGAGATACTCAGCCCAAAAGAATGTTTCCATCAAATTTCTCCCATAACATCTCAGAAAACCCCATTGAAGAGGCAGAAACCAACAATGTAAAAGCCAAAGAGATGGAAGACACCAAGAAAACAAGGCCTCTGAATCAACATGATCAAAGCTTTTATGCTCTCACACAGACTGAGGCACCATGCACAGAATCTGCTCTACCCAAACTGCACTGGATCCTTTGTGCACAAATTTATTATGGCTTCCAGTTCAGTATTTTTAATGAAATTCTAGAGTGTGTAAACAAATGTGTTTCTGTTTCATGTGTCTTTACTTGCACAATATTCTGCTTTTTCTGTCCAATTCCAATGTGTTATTTTTGTTTTAGCTTATCTTATTATATTATCTCCTATAAGCCTGCTTTTAAGGAGAGACAGAAAAAAGTGGATCTGATGGGGAGAAGTTGGGGAGGAACTGGGATAAGTAGAGGGAGGAGAGGTCATAATCAGCTCACATTATGTGAGGAATAAATACATCTCAATAAAAGGAGGGGAAAAAGACTAAGGAGACCCAATAATAAATCCATAAAGAAGTAGGACACTGAAACATCCAGAAAACTAAAATCAACCCCAAAATGCTTTTTAAAATAGAAAATCCATAAGGAAAACTACTTCTGGTGATCCTGAGATAATAATGTTATTAGTATGAGAATAACATTTTGTTTTCGATTAATTAGTATTGATGGAATGTTATTTGTGGATGATATCTTACTAGGAGATACAGAAAATACTTAGTATCAACTATCATATCAATGACTCACCATCAAACAGTACAACAAAAAGTGTTTAAGTATGTAGTTGTAGACAAAAGCACAGCACATGAAGCAAAATGTCTTTAATTAGCACATTTAGATAATATTTCTTAAAGCTGTTTTATTTGGGAGGTTCTGTGGTTGAGGTTGTAATTTGGTTTTATTTGTTTTAAATAATTCATTTATTTTCATTTTCTGTGTTCCCGTGAGTGCCTGTGCTGCAGTCCGCAGGGCCATGAGTGGCACTTCAGCTGATAAATCAGGTCAACCACAGAAACATGCATTCTGATGGAGGCCGGCCCAGACCAAGGCGCTGGGAATACTGCCTTTTGAATAGTGGCTGTTCTGCAGTGCAAATCCCTTGTGAACCCAGAGCACACTCCCTCTCTAGTGAGATTTGTCCCAAAAGATTGAGCAGTGTATTCATCAATTACTGGGCACAATTTTTCTCATGTACTGCTATATTGGGTGACTTTACCCCACACTGTGGGACCCTGGTGTGAAAGTAAGTCACACGGTCAAAAACCTTTGTTCTCATAATCAAATCTCTGCTCCATCCCCTGAGATAAACTTAGAAGCCAGCTCTCTGCAATTATCTTCTGCAGGACATTTGGCCAGAAGAGTCTTGCAAATAGACAGGGTCAACTCCCAAGGTCCAATTGAAGAGCAGAAGGAGGGAGAAGATAAGCAAGGAAGGCAGGACCGCGAGGGGTTGGTCCACCCACTGACAGTGTGCCTGATCTAATGGGAGCTCACCAAAGCCAGCTGGACTGGGACTGAACGAGCATGTGATCAAACCGGACTCTCTGAATGTGGTTGACAATGGGGGCCGACTGAGAAGCCAATGATAATGGTACTGGGATTTGATTCTACTACATGTACTGGCTTTTTGGGATCCTAGTCTGTTTGGATGCACACCTTCCTAGGCCTGGATGGAGGAGGGAGGGCCTTGGACTTCCCACAGGGCAGGGTACTCTGCCCTCTCTTAGGATTGGAGAGTGAAGGGGAAGGGTGAGTGGGGGAGCAGGAGGGAAATGGGAGGAGGTGGAAATTTTGAATGGTATTATTTATGAAGCAATAAAAAAATAAAAATAATAAATAATAATAATTTTAAAAATAAAATAAAATTTAAAAAAACAGACAGGGTCAAGGATGAAACTAAGGCATGTCTGAGTCTGTTGATTCCTAGCCCTCACAGATGAGGAGAACAGATCCCTGAATTCACCTGAAGCCAATATGGGAAACTACAGCTTCAGTTAAGCCCGCTCTAACCTTAACAGGCTATTAATATTCTGTACTTACTTTTGCCTCAGTTTACTGGTACAAGATCTTAGTCTAGGAAATTAACTGTTTGTGTCTTAACCCAGCTCCGGAGAAACACAGGCACCATGGGAATAAACACCACAATTTGTCCCGAGCAGCTGTAAAGTGCCAGGCTCCACTATATAACTATAGATTTCCCTTTGTTCTAACTGATTGGGGTGAAAGATATAACTCTGAGATCTGAGAGGTCCCCTTCAGCTTCTAACATTTGGCAAAAATGCTAATGTAAAACAAATGCCTCAAGGTTTCCTTCCTCAGTTTACACCCGTTGCCATAGCTACCCTGAGGCTACAGGCTACAGGTCCAGCAAGCAAAGAGAGTGCCAGGAAAAAGAGGCGTGGCTACACGTCTCCCCTTTTTATTCCATATATCGAGTACAAACTTCTAGCTTAAGTAGTCACACTTAGGATGTTGTACAGCACAAGAACACCCCTTGGCAGCAGAATTTCCTGCTGGCCTGGCACTGGAGAGTCAGAAACTAACTCTAACCCCTCCCCACACCTGGCCTACCTCCAGAGTTAGTACCCAGCCCTAATTCATCCTTTGTTTAGCAGATACCTTTTGTCACCCTATGTGAATCTTGTTTGATAGTTTCCCAAGGATACAAAATCTCTGCAAAACTTGGTTGGGGGAACCCGGAAAACTGAGATACTTAATGAATCAAGAATTTGCACTTGGCATGGTACTTTTGGAAGCTTCATTCAGGTTGTTTCCTTCCCTGTAGCTTTGGAGCCTGTCCTGGAACTAGCTCTGGTAGACCAGGCTGGCTTCAAACTCACAGAGATCCACCTGCCTCTGCCTCCCGAGTACTGGGATTAAAGGGGGGGGCGCCACCACCGCCTGGCAAAGCTCACTTCTTAGTTGACCTTTTCACCTCTTAGAGTTGCCAGGGCTTTTTACAAGCCATGCCTCCCCTGAGCCATAGAGTAAGCTGACAGTTATTGGTTTTGATCAGCCCTTATCTGTTTTATGACCTGAGAAAGTCAAGCCTTGTAACCTTGCTATTGCCAAAGAATTGCTGATTATGTGTGATGTCTATTAACTGAAAACTTTGCAGAGCAGCAGAATAAAGAGAAGATTCGGAAAAGCACATTATGAGAGAATTACTTCACCCTCAGATATTCTACGATCCTTCACTTGCTGTTACACCCCTTCTGAATCCTAAGAGGGTCACGGGGCTGGACCCCAAAGGCTCCCATTATATGGGCATGTATGTATGTATACAATTTGCATGGATGGAGCCCAAGGAAGTAAAAAAAGAGCATCAGATCCTTTGGAATTGGAGTTATAGGCGTTTGCAAGTCTCCATGGGGATGCTGGGTATTGGAAGCAAAATGTGGTCTTCTGTAAAAGTAGCAAGTGCTCTTAATCACTGCACCGTCTCTCCAGCCCCTCTATGTTTGGAGAGAGTCTCAAGTAGCCTAGGTTGGGCTCAAACTCAGTATGTAGCAGAGGATAACCTTGAAGTTCTGATCTTCCTGCTTCCACCTCCCAAGTCCTGGTATTACGTGTGTGTGTGCGCACGCACGCATGTGCCTTATATTAGTCAGGGTTGTCTGGAGGAACAGAACTGTTCATTTTACATATGTGGGATTTATGGGAGTGGCTTACAGGCTGTGATCCAGCTAGTCCAACAATGGCTGCCTAGCAATACAAAGTCCAAGAATCCGGTGGTTGTTTACTCCATGAGGCTGGATGTCTCAGCTGGTTTTTGGAACATGCTGGATTCTGAAGAAGTAGGCCCCCATGCCAGTGAAGGAATGGACTTGCCAGCGAGTGAGGGAAAGCAGACAAAAGGCAACAGATTCCCTCTTCCACATCCTTTTTACAGCATGTCACCAAAAGATGGGGCAAAATTTAAGATGGATTGTCCCACCTCAAAAATAGGTGGGTCATCCCACTTCAAATGACTTAACTAAGAAAAGTCTCTCACAGGTGTACCCAGATGCTGGGGTTTTAGTTAGTTCCAGATGTAGACAACCAAAAAGAGCCACCACAGCCGCCATGCCAAGCTAGGCAGAAGGCTGTGTTGCGTGTGTGCTCAAATGTTTTTTCACTGGCTTGTCCATCTACTCTTTTTGAGTCAGGGTCTCTCATTGGTCTGGAGCTTGACAGGTCAACTAGGCTGAGTGTTAACAAGACAAACGATCTGCCTTTTCAACTTCCCCAGTGCTGTAGTTGAGAGCATAGGCTACACCATCACACCCTTATTAGAGTCACTATGAAGATATACAATTAAAATATGTGCTATGCCTTATACTGGTATATTATTTGTATTCTAATAAATAAATCTTGGCTGAAGACCAGAGGCAAAGGTAAAGCCACTAGAGGTCAGGCAATGGTGTCACACACCTTTAATCCCAGGATTTGGGAGATAGAGGCAGATGGTTCCCTGTGAGTTCCAGGCCACCCTGGACTACACAGAATCAATGCAGAAATAGATCCAGGTGGTGCCTCACCTTTAATCCCAGTACTAGGGAGTCACACGCCTTTAATCCTAGCACTAGACAGAATATAAAATGCAAGAAGAGAGAAGCTTAGTTTGCTTAGTTTAGAGTTGCCCAGCCTTGGCAGAAGTAAGACTTCTCTAGTGGCTTGGCTACTCTGCTTTTCTGGTTTTCAGGATGAACCCCAATTTCTGTCTCTGGGTTTTTATTCTTCATGCTACAATGCCTCACCGTGTTACTGTATTCACTGGTGTTCAAAGTATCTTATCATTGGATCAGCGGCTAAGAGATTGACTGCTCTTCCAGAGGACCTGGGTTCGAGTACCAGGCCCAGGGAACCTGATGCTCTCTTAGGGCCCTTTGGGTACCTGCACACACATGCACACACACAACCAATAATAAAATACATTTAAAATGACAGAAAGAGGGTAACCGCTCCAGTACGAGGGAAGAGGGGAGAACAACTCAGTGACTCATGAACTAGCAGCCCCTGTGGCAGCTTTTGCTATGACCTTGACTTCCTTCCCAGGTCTCAGGCATGTTCTTCCACAGGCCCTGGCACTCTGAAGGGAGTTTGTCAACCCCGGGTCAGGCATGGGGACCTCTCCGACCACACGCTGTGATAGCAATCAATGTTGCAGCCCTGCCTTCCTCTTACTCACCTGGGCCGGGCCTGTCAGGTTCTTCCGTCACAGCCATCCAGGGCTCTCTCTCCTGCTCTAGTAAGGTGATCAGATCGGGTTTGGAAATGGAACATCCCACTTAAAAGAAAGAAAAAAATGACACATGTGGAGATTTTTCCTTTAAGACTTATTCCCTCTGATTATCCCAGGATGTCCAGGAACTCAATATGTAGACCAGTCTGTCCTGGAACTCAATATGTACACCAGGCTGTCCTGCAACTTTCTTGATCTGCCTGCCTCTGCCACCCAAGTGCTGGGATTAAAGGTAGGTGCCACCATGAGTTGCCTGTGCAAATTTTTAAAATTTTATTAAAAAGGTCTCTATAGTTCAATATAGTGGATCATGCCTGTAAGCCGAGCAGCTGGGGAATGAGCCAGGCCAGTCTGGGATGCCTAGCAAGACCCTTGTTTCAGAAAAAAAAAAAGGGGGGGAGGGGGAATGGGTTAATCTCATTTAAAGGCAGACAGGGTCTTTTCACCTAAGGGGAGAGTATATAGTGGGTGAGAACATGAACACTTAGGCTACTCTATCCAGTGTAAACCCCATCTGCAGCTCAGTAATAATGGGCCATTAGTTTAGGCAAGTCCCTTAAGAAGCTATGTACAATTTTCCCATCTAAAAACTGGAAAAGGTGGCACACATGTAATCACAACACCTGAGGAGTGGAAGCAGGCAGATGAGAAGTTCAAGGTTGGCTTTAGTTTCATGACAGGTCCAAAGCCACTCTGAGCTACATGAGACCTGGCCTCAACAAAAAAGAAATTAATAACAACAACAATAACAATAATAATAATAATCTAGATTGAACTGGTGATATCTATTGGATAGGGTTGATACTAAGATGAAATACTATAGTCTATACTTTGAAAGCTGTATGACTAACACAAAAGCATCATTTTTCTTCATTTCCATTTATTACTTAGTAATGCAGGGAATGGAATTAGGACCTTGAGCATGCTGGACAAGTGTTCTACAGTTGAGTTACATCCCCAGGCAAAAAAAAAAAAACCTGTCATCATTATTGTTAATTATGTTGGCTTCGTTCACATTAAACCTCACTGTAACATTTAATCAATAAAAATTAAAAATTCAGAATCTGAAACTTCCACCATTAAGCAGGTAAAGGAAGTATTCATTAAGGGAAACAGAATGTGTCCAATTCTGTTCTGAGTCATTTCTATTGACTCATTAGTTAGCAAATTACAAAAGCTCTTGTATTTAATTCTGTATGCACATGTACAGTGCATGTATGCTCTTATGAGGGTGTGTGTAGGCATGCATACATGGGTCTGTGCACAGGCCGGACAGCAATGTGAGGTGTCTTCTTTGATTGCTTCCCACTTTGTTTTTTGAGAGAGGTTCTCTGTGAACCCAGAGCTCACTGAGAGGATTTCTAAGGTGTGGACAAAAGGCAGGTGTTTCATGAAGCTCCTGTTTTTAACCAAGGAAATCCCACTTTACTCCTTTAAGAAGGAGGAACTCAGCTTCTTCTTTAAAATTCTATTGATTAAAACTCATTTTATTTTATGCCCATGTGAGTGTCCACATGTATGGCTGAGCACCATATGCATGCATGATGACCACGGAGGCCAGAAGAGGCCTTCAGAATCCCTGCAACTGGAGTTACAGAGGGCTGAGGGCTGAGAGCTACCTTGTTGGGCTGGGTCCTCTGCAAGAGCAGTCAGTTCTTTTAAACAAAAATCTCTGCAGTACTTAATTTCATTTATTGATTTATTTTCTTATTTATTTCATTTTGTTTGTTTTGTTTTGTTTGAAACCTAGCCTCACTCTAGCTACCCTGGAACTCACTATGTACCTGAGGGTGACCCTGAACTCACAGCAATCTTCCTGTCTCAGCCTTCTGAGTGAAGGAATGACAGGCATGGGCCACGAGGCCCAATTTCAGCTACCACAGGAAAGACGGCCCTGTCTTCTTACTCAGAGTGAGAAAAACAAACAATGTAGAGGACACACACATTCATGGGGACAGATGACCTTACCCACTGTGACGAGGTTTCTATAGGTCTCCAACATCATGTCCCTGTATAAGACCCTCTGAGCAGCATCCAGGCAGGCCCACTCCTCCTGAGAGAAGTCAACAGCCACATCCCTAAATGTCACTGACCCCTGAAACCACAAACACAAGTAGAGTCAAATTGGGGAAGCATTCAAGATGGAAAAAGAGAAGGGAAAGGACTCAAGGGTGGGAAGGAGCCACAT
>JAQHUG010000169.1:1447191-1462467 GCA_028555095.1 Dicrostonyx torquatus | reverse complement strand
TCCTCATTCTGCACATGTGATTCCAAGGCCTGAAGTTTCTCCTTTAAAGATAACATCTCATCCTTGGACATTACTTGAATAGCATGCAGATTGCCATCCTGGAGAGGCAGTCTTTCTGCTCACTTATCATAACTTTTTAATAAATTTTGATTATCAAATTCAACAGTATGAATTCTCTCAGATAATTTCTTAGTACCCTTAGTTATGGATTCAGTTTTATCCATAAAATTAATGCATCATTTTTAATAGTATTAATTTTTTCAGGAAACTTTTGATTTACAAGGGTATTAATCCTGTCAACAAGCTGCTCATTATTAGTCTGTAAAGATTGTATCATTCCCTAAAAGTGTCATATTCTTTCTTAATCATAGAATATGGAAAAGAAAACTGAAACCCAATACCCAATAAATTGGGTATCACCATAGCCATATACGCCTCGTATAATACAACCCATAGTATTAGCCAAAAAAAGTTGCAATATTAATGAAGTCTGCCATATTGATTCATTAATTACCTGTTATGTGATCTGGTAAACTGCAATCTTTATTGTTTAGAAGATGTCCTGGTTGCAGACTTGCGACTAGAAGTAATGCAACTGTTGGCTACAGGATTGGTCCTGCGCTGCTTTAGTTTCCAACTTGGTACTGGCTAAATACTGAGAAATATGCTTTGCTTGACAAATTAAAAGCAATTCCATACAAGGAGCAAGAAACCCAGAACTCACGGGCAGGAAGCAGAAATGGGAAGCTGTACAAGTCACCATGCAGAAAGGAACCACCCCAGGGAATGCAGCAGTCATGCATGCACTTGGGAAATTTCCAAGTTGTCACATGCAGTAAACTCTGTTGTGGCAGGGATCCTACCAAAAACCGCTTAGGTAAAAGCAATCAAGTGGGCAGGGTTGGGAGACTGTCTGGGCCAGGAAACGGCTAGGCCATTAGGCCTTATCCATGTGGGTACCAAATAAAGAAGGATGCTTAAAAGAAACCCCACACTAGCTCAGAATTGAGAAACAGATGGTTATTTACTTAGAGGTAAACTCACAAATCAGAATCCCCTGCTGGAATGGAGATCAGAAACTGAAATCTGCAACCAGAACAGAGAGGCCGGAAAAGAGGGTGGACACAGACACGCATCAGCACATATTGTATAAGAGGCCATGCCCCAGTAGGCAGGTAATCACTAGCTGTAAGACTTCCTA
This sequence comes from Dicrostonyx torquatus, assembly GCA_028555095.1. Classification (NCBI taxonomy): domain Eukaryota; kingdom Metazoa; phylum Chordata; class Mammalia; order Rodentia; family Cricetidae; genus Dicrostonyx; species Dicrostonyx torquatus. The sequence goes on along the minus strand of JAQHUG010000169.1, from coordinate 1,461,266 downwards.
TAGCACTTTGGCAGGTGGAGCTGTGCCGATTTTTACTATCCTTTCCTTTTTATTTTAACTTGTAATCATAAAATTAGAATTCCTGAATCCTCTCCTCTGTAAAAGCTCTAGAACTATCTATATATATGCTCCTTGGCTCATGGGTCAAATTAGTCTCTATGTATTCCTACTGACCTGCTCTGTGTGCTATGGGAGTTAAAATTAGCTCTCTAAACTTTATTTGCTTCCTACCTAGGCAATTTTTCTAAAGCACTGCTGCTTGTAGGAGATGGTGGGGCTTCATTGTTGCCTTCCCTGAGTCCTGGAGTGGCCCAAAGCCAGAGTTGTGGACATGGCCAACTCGGGGACAGGAATATGCTATTTACAATATATCTGCTTTGTTTCTGCTCCACTTTAGCTCCTCTATCAAAATACAGCCAAGCAACTGTACCAATAACTGAACACTATCTCTTTGTTCCATATTTATAACTATATACAGTTTTACTCCTAATTTTTATTTTCTTACTCTTTGTTTTTTAAATTCTACTTCTTATTTCTTAGTGCTCATTATTCACCTATCCACCTGTAGTGCAATTTTTGCAGGCTCCTCACGTTCTTCTCCATGTCTGGTCACTTCTGTGCATTTTGGGGTTCACCTGTCAGTCCCACACTGTGGTGCCATTATGTCAGGGTCCAGCCCCAACACAAAACATTTCTTACCAGTGTAGAGGTGTGGGAATATTAAAGACACAGTTCACATGACAGTATTGGGAGTTTCCAGTGATCATTCAAATCCTGAAATCACCTGTGTTTATTTTTCAAACAGCTTTTATACTAATGTAAACTGAGGGGAAGGTAACAAATGCTTCATTTGCATTCTGTTTCTTAGGTAGCAGGGAGACTTATGTCCCATCTTGTTTATGTCCATTTTGTCATGTAGGCTGAAAACACCTCTTCCCCAGGTGACCTCATAATTACAAAAGGAGCAGACGACATTAGCATATCCAAACTACTTTCAGGATGGCACCGGGTTTTCTTTACTATCAAAGGAGCTATGTGACCATCTCCTGTGTCGGAAGGTGCGCCAGATGCACCAGTTAGTCTCACAGCTACTCCAACCATCAGACAAATGTGGAAAATGACCTGCATTCTTGGCTCCCATCGTGAATGTCACAAAATTGTAGATCATTTCCTTAAGAATAATTACTATATATGTATGTATTTGGGGTATACCATTATATATATTTATATATATAAATATTAGACCCTATCCCACATCCTGTTATATATATATATATATATATATATGAACAAAGCATCAACATAGGAAATTTATTACAATTTTAAATCTACATGATGATCCAGAATGGTGTTGACTATCCAACTTTTCCATAAGTATGAAAATATTCATACATTTTTGAGGGGGAGGATTGAGACAGGGTCCTGCTGTGTAGCCCTGGCCATCCTGGAACTCGTTCTGTAGATCAGGGTGGCCTCAAATTCATAGAGATCCACCTGCCTCTGCCTGCCAAGTGCTGGGATGAAAGATGTGCAACATCACTGCCTGGCTCACACATGTATTTTTTTAAATTGTTTCAATTTAGCCATTTTTGTTAATGGGTTACACGGAGTCAACCAGAGAAGACCATTCTGACAATTTATATTAACTAAAAGGATTTATTCTAGCCAGCTGAGACTACATTCAGGTATTCAGGACCTAAGTGTAGCCCTAAGCATTTAGACCCTATCCCACATCCTGTAATCTTGCTCAGGGGAGATTTTGCCCAAGCAGGCAGTTTAACAGTAGCCAAGATAAGCAGTAGCTGGAGGGGGAGGTTTGCACATATGGGCCCTTTAAGTGAAGCCAGGCAAATTATCAGAGGTAATTTGGACCTCAGATTCCCTGAATAGAGTTGTGTAATTTTTCATGAGATTCTCCATCAAGACAATCAAATTCTACCCAAACCTGACAAGTCTCAGCAAGAATAAGAGATGGATGATCCTGTGGACTTTTTTGCCCTGTCACAAATGTACAGTTTATCTTACTGTGTGGGAGGACTTTTATGATAGGACTTTTAACTTTTGAAGTTCTTATGGGTTTAAGCCCTTTAGAAAATACTTTTTCATCAATAGCTGTGTTTTCAACACCTCCACACAAATACTTAATAAATTTACAATTCAAATTCCTTTTCATGCATTACATGTGTACAGAATGAAGTTGTTTAAAATCTAATAGAAAATGAATGCATAAGGGTTTTCTAAACTAAGTACAAACGGTTTGTCATATCAGTTACAGTAATGCCAAGGGAGAAAAATGTAAAAGCTATTTTACAGAACACAGGCATTAACCAAATACTCTGAAAAATCATATTACTTATTATAACGCTGTTCCCACTACTTTGACAGGTACTGGTAAGAAAGTAAACATTCAGTATGTTTATGTTAATATGACAGGAGACATAGAGCATTAATCATGACAAGGAAGGTGCCTCAGATAAACCTAGTTTGATAACTGCTCTCCCTAAGCTGACTGTCCTGGGTGAATAGTGTTTGACAAATTAAGTTTATAGAATGAGACAGAGTAACTCAAGAACACGATGGCTATTCTTTATTTCTGACATTCAAAGATATTCTCAATAGAGTTTCATCTCTAAACAACAGACTTCCCACATTCTGATTCTCTAAGGGTTTCTTGGAATATGACCAGATCCTAGGGCAAATTAAAGTTCTTCCCACAATTCTTTCCAGCCAGTCTCGCCAATGAATTCTCTGATGTTCAGTAAAATATCCATACAAAATCTTGTCCACCCTCCTTACACGCATAGGACTCCTAACAATGATGGATTTTCTGATGTTGTGTAAGCTCATGATTTACAATAAAGGCTTTCCCACATTCTTCACATTCATAGGGTGGCAGAACTATAAGGGCTCTGATGACGATTAAGAGCTGAGCTAATTCTATAAATGTCCCCACATCCCTTGTATTCACAGGGTTTCAGTCCAGCATGGATTCCCTTATGTTTAAAAAAAAAAAAAGGCCTCAGCTTGAATTGAAAGTCTTTGCATTCTTTACAGTGACAGTGCTTCATGCCTGCATGACTGCTCCACTGTGCAGAGAAGGCTGAACTAAATCTAAACATTTCCCCACCTTTCTTAGATTCATATGGTTTCTCACCAATGTGAATTCTCTGATATGCTTCTAGATTAGAATTATCACTAAAGGCCTTTCCACATTCCTTACATCAATAAGGTTTCTTACCAATATGAATTTTAGCATGTCAAACCAAGCTTGATTTTCAACTAAAGGCCTTCCCATTCTTAACATTGGTAAAATTTCTCACTAGTATGACTTCTTTGATGTACTTCAAGGTCTGTACCACAAGTAAAGTACTTCTCACATTCTTTACATTCATAAGGATTCTTGTCAGTATGAATTCTAAAATGTCCAAGAAATTGGTACCGATACTGAAAGGCTTCCCCACATTCCTTACATTGAAAGGGCTTCTCACCAGTGTGGACTCTCTGGTGAATTCTAAGGCCTGTACTACGAGTAAAGTTCTTCCCACACTCCTTGCACTGGAAGAGTTTCACGTTGGTATGAATTCTCTGATGTTGATGAAGTTGGGACTGAAGTCTGAAGGCTGACCCACACTGCTGACATTCAAATGATCTCTCTCCAGTATGAATGTTCTGGTGCCGAGTCAGCTGTGCCAGAACAGTGAAGGCTTTTCCACATTCCTTACACTGAAAGGGTCTCTCACCAGAGTGAATTTTCTGATGTTGCATGAGGTTTGAGCGACGATTAAAGGCTTTCCCACACTCTTTACATTCATAAGGTTTCACACCAGCATGAATAATCCTATGATCAACAAGGCTGGAGGCACGCTTGAAGGACTTCCCACATTCCTCACATTCTAATGGTTTCGTACCTGTATGAATGGTTTTATAGCAATTAAGCTGGCTGAGAAGTTGAAAATCCTTTCCACATTCCTCACATTCAAAAGATCTCTCAGCACTGTGAGACTTCTGATGTCTTATGAGTTGTTGGTGGAATCTGAAGGCTTTCCCACATTCCTTACATTCATAGGGTTTTGCTCCAGTATGCATACTCTGATGCTGAATAAGAGCTGAACTAAAACCAAAGTATTCACCACACTCTTTACATTCATATGCTTTTTCTATATTGTGAACAAGAGTCTGGCAGGTGTAAGTAGGCAGCTTTTCTTGGTTACTAATCTTTTGATCAATATCTCCTTGATAACTCTGTAGTTCCTTGAATGTCCGATAATTGGGGTCATTACTGAAACTGGAACCCTTGAGGTCAAAAGCTTTACTTAATTGTTGTATGCTCTGTTTGAGTAAATTTCTATTATAAATATGATTTTCTGGAGAAGTATTTTCAGCTTCATAACATGACTCCAAATCTGAAAGGAGAAGTGAAAATACATTATTTTTCTGTAACAAAAACACATTTTCCTGTAACATAAAATTTTAAATGACCAGCCAGACTCTAAGCCAGACTCCAAAGTTTCAGAGAAACTGAACAGGAGCAAGTACAGCAGCAATAATAAGGCTTATATGAAACAATACTCTTTATAGCAGAACAGATTAGAAATGGGAAGAAATGTCTGGTTAATGAAATTATAACAAATTAATCTGAACTAGTCTTATATCCTTCTTTCCATACTACTTGAAATAAACACCTTTTGGTAAAGGCTTTTGAACCAAATCATGAAGAAAAAAGAGTCTATCACATAAATATATGTGTAATGAGCATGGAAACAGATTCCTCTGAATGAATAAATACGGAGGAAACTCCGTAGTGTAGATAGAGCAGGAAATTTATAGAATAAGAATGAGTGCAACTTGGGGTAGTGTAAAAGCATTTTTTCTTGTGTGTAGTGTGGAAAATTACTAAGGTGAAATATTAAGAGAACATTTTGCCCACTTGAAGGCTGCCACACCCATCTAGCCCTGCCAGATGGGGAGGCTGCACCCAGCAACCTTGGTAATGAAAAGAATCTTGCCACACGAGAAGGACCCCCACCCTTCTGTGGCCAGTCATTACTGATAACCTAGGCCATCTGGTTATCAGAAGGATCAAACGAGAGGCAGTGTCAAACTGGCATAAAAAGAGAGGGCAGAAGCAGGGCAGTTATCTCACTTTTCACGATAGCCCTGGCAGCCTTGTAGCATGAGCCTCAGAATGTTCTGCCATCCCGAGAGCAGAGCTTTGCCTTCTGACCTGAGAGCAGACAAAATACTTTACCATCTTGAGAGCAGAGAACTAAAGCCTTGTCTCCTGAGACTCTGTCACCAGAAAGCAGAGTTCAAAGGCCCGGCATTCCAAGATAGACTAGCACCAGGCCACAGATGACACGGTCAAGAATTGATCCAGCACTCAATACCAGCCTAAGAGCAGGACATCAAATACCTTATCTCCTGTGCACAGCCTACGGGGTCAAGAGTTGAGCCTTGCTGTCAAGCCCCCAGTGCTGTCAGGCGTCCAGCCTGAAGAAATTTAAAAAAGTCCTTTCTTTTTTTTTTTTATTTTTCAAGACAAGATTTCTCTGTGGCTTTGGAGCCTGCGCTGGAGCTAGCTCTTGTAGACCAGGCTGGTCTCGAACTCACAAAGATCCTCCTGCCTCTGCCTCCCGAGTGCTGGGATTAAAGGCGTGCGCCACCACCACCCGGCAAAAAAAGTCCTTTTTTAAGGCTGAAGAATACCAGGTCATATGATGCTATTTAATGCGTGTATCAAATGTTAAGAGCATAGATATGTCAATACATATGTTTAGTATGTGAAATGTTAAGAGGTATTTTATGGATAATTGATAAGATGAGGAAATGTTAGCCAGGCGGTGGTGGCGCACACCTTTAATCCCAGCACTCGGGAGGCAGAGGCAGGCAGATCTTTGTGAGTTCGAGACCAGCCTGGTCTACAAGAGCTAGTTCCAGCGCAGGCTCCAAAGCCACAGAGAAACCCTGTCTCAAAAAACAAAAAAAAAAAAAAAAAAAAAAAAAAGATTAGGAAATGTTAACTGATAAGTTGTATTAAGGTTAAGAAGTGTTTTATATATAAGTGATAAGTTGTATTAAGGTTATGAATTGGTTTTATGTATTAGGATTAGTAGGATTAATAACATCAATCCCCCGTGCCTATTAAGACTGTAAACCCCATTGATACATTGGATATTGAAGTTTCTAGTAAAGAATCATTATAAAGACAATTCTTTTGCTTGGTCAGGTTACTCATCGCTCTCAGGGGAGAAGGGCACTGAGTCCTCATAGCACTACTTGCAGAAGAACCTGGAGCTGAAGCCCCCCAGCTCATAACAATGTGTCATGCTTTAAGAAAACTGGCCTGACTGGGACTTCTTATAAAGGATGTAAAAGTCTGTGCTGCTGGTGCTGGTACAATTGTAACCCAAGCAATAAGGATCCAGTAGTAACAGTGGCCTGAGTTTCAGGCCAGCACTGTCTAGATAGTAAGATCTGTCTGTGAAAAATAAAAACAAGCTATAAAGCCAACCAAACCAACAGAAAGAAAGTGAGGGAGAGAATTCATTAAAAATTTTAAGAAGACTAAGGATCTTCAGCCAGGGAAACAGGTCTTCCCCTTCTGATCTTTACCTATCTCTCCTCTCCTCCAAATCCAATCCCATAGTCTTATCCCTAGCTATGTAGCAGACCACCTGCTGTGGTCTCCTCTTCATTCCTGCCCTGATCTCCAATAAACCCAAACTTAAGGAACACAATGAAGCCGGTTCTATGAGGCACATTCATAGCACTGTTTATGTACATAAAACAATTGGGAGAGATCTCACTCACGCAACTTAATAGCACAACTAAAAGCTCTAGAACAAAAACATGAAATTACACCCACAAAGAGTAAACAGAAAGAAATAATTAAACTTGCAGCTGAAATAAATAAAATAGGAACATACAAAAAAAAATCAATGAAACAAGCTGGTTCTTTGTGAAAACCAGTAAGATTGGCAAACCCTTAGCCAAATTAATTAAAAGTCAGACAGAAGATTCAAATTAACAAAATTAGAGATAAAAAAAGACATAACAACCACACCTAGGAAATCCAGAGAATCATTAGGACATAAAATAAAAGCCTAAACTCTGCCAAATTGGAAAATCTAAAAGAAATGGGTGACTTTTAGGATACATACAACTTATGAAAGTTAAATGAAAATCAGATAAGAACAGAATAAGAATAGAATCAGTAACATTAGTCTCCCAAACAAACAAACGAAGAACCGTATAGGGCCAGATGATTTTAGTGTAAAAATATACCAGACTTTCAAAGAAGTGTTCTGGTCAATATTCCTCAAATTACTGTCCAAAATTGAAACAGAAGGAACATTACCCCATTCTTCTTTCAAGACCTTAGGCATCCTGATACCCAAACCACATAAAGATCCACAAAGAAAATTACAATTCAATTTCCCAGATGAACATAGATGCAAAAATTCTCAATAAAATAATTTCAAACTGAATCCAAGAACACTCAAAAAGATCATCCATTAGGAGATGCTGGGATGGTTTGACAAATGTAATCCACCATAAAAAACAAACTGAAAGACAAAGGCTACATGATCATCTCATTAGATACAGAAAAAGTCTTTGACAACATTCAACACAATTTCATGATAAAAGCCCTGAAGGGATTAGGGGGAAAACAAGGGATATAACTCAATATAAAAAAGACAGTGTACAGCAAGCCCATAACCATCACCAACTTAAATATAGAGAAATTCAAAGCAATTACACTAAAATACAGAAAAAGACACCTGAACAATAAAGTACTTGAAGTTTTACCTGGAGCAGTAAGACAACTGAAAGAGATCAAAAATGTTGAGCATCATGAGGCCCAGGTGTGAGGCCCAGGGTAATTTCCTGAACTTAACTTGATGTGTTTATATATATTTAAGTTTTCCACAATGAACAATAAATTTTCCAGCAGTAATCTTGGAACTTTCCAGGAGAAGATGGGGCCCCACAACATCAATTCCACCTGGTTGATATGACATCATGATGCTGATAGCGCTACGCTACTTTATAATCGGTTTTGGGTACCAGCTGCTCAAGCTGGTTCCAACTTGGTTAGATGAAATGGTGCACCTCCTTACAATGTTCTGGCAAGAACTTCAAATGAGAACTTGAGAAAAATCCAATCAGCTACTCAAGACTATTTGCAATTATACCATACAGTAATCTTGAAACTTAACCATCATTTTAGTTTTACAAGATCCCATAGAAAGAACATCACCCCCATGACAGCTGGAAGTCATTCTAGAAGATGACATCCCCTCTCCCAACAAAGTTTGTCCTCAGGGTTAGGGACATCAATTAGGGGTTGATCATAATTGGTATAGGATTGGGGGTTGGGTAAAAATAATGTAGGCTCTGGGATATCTTTTGGAAAAAAAAAAGGAAATCAGATGTGATAATACAATTGATTAGTACAAGCTTACTGACACAAATAATGAGTAATAGAGTGAATACTTGTGAGCTATTATAGATAATTTATATTGGTATAGATTCTTGTATATTGATACACTTTATCATATTGCACTATACATTTCTACTTCTGATCAAGACACACACTGTTTACACTTTGAGGTCATTGTCATCATTTGCTGCACAGTTGTTTAAAGATTGCCTAATATTCTAATATGAAACCTTAGTCTTTAAGCTATATAGGTATTAAGAACTATAGGTCAGTAGTCATCCATGTTTGTCATACTTATAGTTAAACTAATCACATTGTTTAGATACATAGAGATTATATTCTGCATAGATAGGTAATCTTCAAACACTTCAAAGAACTGTAGAATATGGCATTTAAATAACTTAGGGCTCTGTTGACGTGAGACATGATTGCTCCTGGCAGTACTGATCTATTCCTGAGAGAATGTTGGGCACTGCAGACACTTCACTTAGAGCTTGTTTTTTTCTAGGCAAAACTGGTCTTTGGGCAAGGAACTGCTCATGCATCGACCACTGACAAAATGCACTGTGTTCAGACAGGATAAGCAGGATACAAGAAAAAAGACTGCCAAACCTTGCCAAGACAGGGTAAGATGGTTTTGAAAATTGTCCTGCCTCTGAAATTGGTCTGTCAGTTACTCTAGGCCTTAGCCAAAGTTGGTTGCTCCATCACTGCAAAAGAGACGTTGGGTGATTGCTCAGGTAGCCAGTTGTCTCTGTCGTTTATTAAACATTTTGAAAGCTGCTTGATTGTACTTACTGCCTACTGATGTAATATTATCTCCCTTCTCAGGCCTTTGATGGGGTTGAAGACTAGATAGTTGTAGTTACTTTCCTCTCATGACTTAGCCAAGATATGCTAATATGCTAAATGTTTCAATAATTTATCCTATTTATTTACTCCTGTTCTAAGGAGTCTAATTCTTGTATTAGAAATAGTTTGGCAGAGAAGAGATGCAAGGATTTCAATTGTTCCCAGTTATGGAACAGAGAGATGCACAAGGAAATCTGCTTAGAGTACATACTCCTATGTCATTTAAGTTACTCAAAGAATTAAAGACCACCTGCGTTCAATATGACGCTACGGCATCCTTTGCCCAGACACTGTTGGAAAATATAGCTGTAGCAGCTCTGCCCTCAGCAGATTGGAAGCCGATAGCCAAGGCTTGCCTGTCAGGAGGAAATTATCTATTGTGGAAAAACCGAATTTACAGAACAACGTCAGGCCACAGCTGAGAGAAACAGGGCTCAGCAGATTCCTAATTCATATGAGATGCTTCAGAACTGAGATACAAACTGACACAAAACTCATTTTTGGTTAAAATATAAAACCTAATGGTTAAAATATAAAACCTAAGAACTAAGACTTAAGCTTTCCCCTTAGGAAAAGATAGAATAATGACTAAAACCCCTCTTCACTTTAAGAAGAGGGCAGACTAAAGGCTTAACAGCTACTCAGAGACTGAAAGTGGTATTTGATAACAGCAAATGTTATTGTACACTTACTGGTAATGACCTGATGTTTGCAATTGCATATAAGATGATGAAAAAGATTGGTATTGATCCTGATCTATTGGGAGCTCATCAAATCCAGGACTGAATGAGCATATTACCAAACCGGAATCTCTGAATGTGGTTGCCAACTGGGACTGACTGAGAAACCAATGATAATGGCATGGGGACCTATCTCTTCTGCATGTATTGGCTTTTCGGGAACCTAGTCTATATGGATGCACACCTTCTTGGGCCGGGATGGAGAGGGGAGGGCCTTGGGCTTCCCACAGGGCAGGGTACCTTGCCCCCTCTTTAAGAAGCAGGGGAAGGGAAGAGGGTTATTGGGGGAGTGGGAGGGCCTGGGACAAGGGGAGTAAATGTAAATTTTTCTTTTAACAATAAAGAAAAAAAAAAGATTGGTATTGACCAATGATGCTGGTACTGACCACAAAAGATTGTAAAAAGACGGTACTGACCGACAATACAAAACTATGTTACAAAAAAAGATAACTGGAGAGTCGGTATTGACCGACAATGCGGAAAAAAATTATGATTTTGACTTATTATTATTGGCAATTACTGAAAAGAGTTTATGACACTGTAAATGTTGGGAGGTGATGCATATGTTAAGAATTTTAGATCTAAGTGGTGCTCTGAACCCAGTGAAGAAAACATTTTCAACTTGGGCGACTGTCTTATCCTTTAAATTGGAGACTATAGCCTTTGGGAGCATGATTATTCTTAAAGTGTTATAATTTGCCTCTCGGGGTTCATCCATGTTGGGCATCACCATGTAGGGGTCTGTGACCCCAATATATATGTAACTACTTTTCCCTAACTGGACCGGTACGGAGGCGCGAGAAATAATGAGACAGTCACACAGCAGTATCAGAAGGGAATCTCAGGCTTTCTCCATTCTGAAGATCTTTCCGCATTTATTATCTAAACACCTTTTATCCCCCAGGTAGACCAAGGTGTAAAACTCATTAATATTCTCTTTCCGGGGAACACGGGAATACTGAAACACCTGCAACTTAAGTCACTAGCTTAGAATCCACACCTCTCCCCAGGCGATCTACATATTAACAACAACAAAAAGGAGCAGCACATCCTGAGCCTTTTGTTAGGTGGCTACAGCTTGTCTGGCAGGATTGCAGCTGCCCTTGGAGATTAAGCATGGCCAGAGAACATGACTGTAAATATCTTGTATAAAATATGGGCCTAAAGCTTGGTATGCATAACAAGTTCCAGGATTGGCTCCAAAGCTATACAGAAAAGCCTTGTCTCTCAAAAAACCAAAATAAAAAAAAAAAAAACAAAATAATAATAATAACAATAACAACAACAGTAATAATAATTTGGAAAAAAAATCTCAGCAATGTGGAACTATATAGCATGATAACTCTGCTTACTCCCCACACAGGAATCCCCACTGTGCCCCCCAATTACACCAGGAATAGAAACAGAGAAGTAAAAGATTTACTAACTGGGCATAGCTAGTCCCATGGATGAAAAACTATCTAGAGAAACAATGGGTCAGACCCAGAGCCTGAGGCCCCTTCGGGCAAGAGCTCAGTTAGTAAGTATAGGATAGAGCCCTCGATGAGTACCTTATGGGTAAATGGGAAAATCTGGTTTGCCCCATGGTGGAGCAGCCATATCTGATGGGAATGGTCAAGAGTCATAAAGTCATAATGGGAAGAGTCATAAAGCAGCACTCTGCCTGACAAAGATCCAGCAAAGCTGAGTGGCACAATGGTTTGATCACCATATGTTGCATGCTTGCGGAGAATTTATTCTGTATAACTTAGGGACAGTAGATTGATAGAAATTTTCTTATGAATCATTTATGTCTTTTCCCAGAGTACTGCTTCAAAGCTTCCCCATGAAATTCCTGAACATACTACCCCTCCCAATTTTAGGAAGATATCCTTATCTACTTGAAGGTCTTCCTTAGGTCTTGGATGTTGTGATGCACACAAGAAGTCAGAAATCTCTTTATGAGGCTCTGAAACATTCTTAAAACATCTGCACCTACACTCACTCAGCAACAAGATATTTAAAACAAAGAAAACTTGAAGGTCAACAAGAATTCGTGGGCTAGAGGAGTTATGTGGCATCTACAGCAACAAAGTTAGGTTAGCTGGAGTTACCTCTGCCCTATACTGATGGACAAAGAATAAGGTAGAAAAATGATAAAAGAGCGAGATGTCAGGACCCCCTTTTTGAGAAAATTAGCTCATGAAGAGGCACTGTGATGTCATATGACCAAGGAACAAAAGAAGCCAGTATTAGACATATAAACAAATTCTATAAAGATATAAAATGCAAACACTGCATTATGCCAGAAACTGAATAAAAACTGCATCATCTCTGACCTGAGGAACTTTCTTGGGCATCCTGACCATTAAGAGTTAATAATACATTGCTTGGGATAGGCCATCTGCTGGGGCTGGCTTGGAGGTTTTCTGTCTAAAATCCTTGAAGCCACAGAACTACCAGCTTGAGAAAAGGCTGTCATATCCTCTAGATTATTGAAAATTGGGGTATGGGGTCGATGAGTAAAAATGATTATAAGAGGTAACTGTTTATCAAGGATAACTAAACCTGAGAGAAAATGATTGTGAAAGATAACTCTGTTCTATCATGATTCATCAAAAATGACTACCCTTATGACCCCAGATGTGCAAGAAAAAAAGTTTAACACATGTCCAGAAACAGAAATAATATGATCTGTTTTGGAACAACATGAACCTATCCCTGCTTATTGAATTCTGTATAAATAAAGAAGCAACTCTGACTGCTAGTCAGTCAGGCTACAAGATTCTCGCTACCACCATGGCCTGGCTCACTCCTTCCCTGTTGCCTATTCCTTATGTCCTCATTGAAACCTGTCAACAGTCAGGGCTTGGTCCCCAACACTACTGGGAATAGATTCTGTTGAGAAGTTAGACTTGATCCTTTCTGCCATATATAGGAGCACGCACTGTAGGTATCAGAATGTTATACTATAATGGAAAGTGAGCTTATGAGGGAACAGCCCGTACTATAAGACTAAGGCACAAAGGAATGCAATTTGCAAACAGCCCATGGCTTGTTGTACTACATGGTACAATCATAACACCATGCCCTCGAAGAATGCAAACTACTCTTATGAGTTTATCTCTCAGGACATCTGACACCTCCTGACCACAAAGGCTCAGTCAGTGCAGCAGGAAGTGTAGGAGGGCACCTGGTGGGGTTACTGAACCTTAGAGGACAAGAAGCATTTAGATTCTTGCTAAATTTACTGAGTTTTGCTTCAAGAAAAATGCTGTAGAGACGTTGATGAGCGCTTTCACCCCAGAATTAAGTCTCCTTTCAATACTGCTTGTGGCTAAACTATAATGCATTTACAGAGTACATAAGGTGTTGCCTATTTTTAATAAACAGGCAGCCATCCTGGCCCACCCCTATCATGTCAGTCGCCTTCACTCACTGACTCCATACCTCCTCTTTGGGACGTGAACCCCACAGGCACAGCCGCCATGCCAAGCAAGGTAGAAGGCTGTGTTGATTGTGCTCACATGTTGTTTTATTGGCTTGTCCATCTATTCTCTCTGAGTCAGGGTCTCTCATTTACCTGGAGCTTGACAGGTAAACTAGAATGACTTGCCAGCAAGCTCAGGGGATCGTCCTTTTCTACCTCCCTAGTGCAGCAGTGAGAAGCACAGGCTAAATCATCACACCTGGTTTAGAGGGACTATGAAGAGATACAATTGAAAATATATGCTATGTATCATTGGGCTACTGTTTGCAGGGACAGTCAAACTGTCTTCTCAGTGGATCAGAGGTTAAGAACATTGTAATCCCAGAGGACCTGGGTCTACTACCAGCAGCCACCTGTAACTCCAGCTCCAGGGGATCTGACTCTCTCTTATGGCACACACACAACCAATAATAAAATACATTTAAAATGACAGAAAGAGGGTAACTGCTCCAGTATGAGGAAAGAGGGAAGAACAACTCAGTGACTCATGAACTAGCAGCCCCTGTGGCAGCTTTTGCTATGACCTTGACTTCCTTCCCAGGTCTCAGACATGTTCTTCCACAGGCCCTGG
>JAQHUG010000169.1:1321646-1354906 GCA_028555095.1 Dicrostonyx torquatus | reverse complement strand
GATGTAAGCTGCTCACTGAGAAAAGGTACCGGCCATGTGGCTTGCATGGATAGCTGACAGTGGGTTAATATAAGTTATGGGAGCTGGTAGGAAGACTGAGCTAATGGGCCAATCAGTGTATAACTTAATATAGACTCTCTGTGTGACTTTCTTTGGGGCTTGCCGGCTGTGGGGTACCGGGCAGAGCATAAACCCCAATGAGCAGGACCCTTGTGTTACAGAAAGAGCCCTATGCCACTGGCACTGGGAACGAAAGAGTCATAGCCTGAGTCTCTGTAAGCAAATAAAGAGGAAGTTTAATAAATTAAAAATAAACTATCCTGATTAAATGTTCATTAAGGTAAAAAGGCTGGGTTCTTTGGGGTTTTATTTTGTACGTTTTTCTTGCTGTTGCAATGTTGGGGGAGAGCACAAACACACTCTCAAGAAGCCCATGCTGTTCACACTCACTGTGAAGTTGAGGGATTTGAACCTGGGTGTTTATGGTTCTAAACATGTGCCAGCATAGAAAAGACAGAGAAAGGATCTGGGGAGCCACCTCAGTGGGTATCATGTTGGCTGCACATGTGTGAGGACTTGAAATCAGACCCTTAGAGCCCATATTAGAAAAATAAAATCTGTGAATTGATTGGTAGCTTGCCCAAAACTAGAGAGGCAAAGACAGCAGGGGCTCAGTGACCAGCCAGTCTATTCAAATCAGTGAGCACCAGAGTCACGGAGAGATCCTGCATCAAAAAATAAGGAGAGTGAGCTGGGAGGTGGTGGTGCACACCTTTAGTCTCAGCACTTGGGAGGCAGAGGCAGGTGGATCTCTAAATTCAAGGCCAGCCTGGTCTACAGAGTGAGTTCCAGGACAGGACAGCCAGGGCTATACAGAGAAACCTTGCCTAGATAGAGATAGATAGATAGATAGATAGATAGATAGATAGATAGATAGATAGATAGATAGATAGATAGATAGATAGATGGATATGACTGAGGATTAGCCTGGTTTGCAGATCATCTTCTTCTTCCACCTCTTCTTCCTCTTCCACCTTTGCCTTATTCTTATTTTGAGACAGGGTCTGGTTACATAGCCTCACTGTCCTGAAACTTTTTTTTGTTTTGGCTTTGTTTCCATGACAGGGTTTCTCAGTGTAGCCTGGCTATCCTGGAACTAGCTCTATAGACCATGCTGGCCTTGAACTCACAGAGATCTGCCTGTGTAGCAAGAGTTCCTGCAGAGCTCTCCAGCTGGTTTAATTCAACCTGATTTTGATCTGCCTTTTGTGACTGTTACCTTTTATATCCTGTACCTTCTGTTTGAAGTATATAAATCTTATCTAGCTGGGCGGTGGCTGCACTTGCCTTTAATCCCAGCACTCAGGAAGCAGGGATCTCTGTAAGTTTGAGGCCAGCCTGGTCTACAGAGCGAGTTCCAGGACAGCCAGGGCTACACAGAGAAACCCTGTCTCAAAAAAACCGAGAGACTGAGAAAGAGAAAGAAGAAGAAGAAGAAGGAGAAGAGGAAAGGAAGGAAGGAAGGAAAGAAGGAGGGAAAGAAGGAAGGAAGGAAGGAAGAAAGACCTTCTTTGAGAGTTTCCTAAAAGTTCAAAGCCTATGCAAAACTCGGTCATGGGAGGACTCAGGAAACTAAGATAACTGGGAATTGCTTTGGCATTTGTCTCTTTGGGGAGCTTCAGAGAAGAGATTTTGGTATGCGGAAATTAACTTGCTATAGGTGTAAACTGTATAACATAAAACAGCCTACTGCAAAGCTATGAGAATCAGTCAGTTCCCCAGAGACTGACTCCCCAGAGGCTGTGTGAAGGCTAAAATTCACCCTAGAGTGACCCTGTTTCTTCCACGGATCCGCATAGATCCAATACCTGACTTAACATGCCTGCCTCTGCCTCCCTAGTGCTGGGATCAAAGGTGTGTACCACCACTAATTGGTTATATCTTTCTTTCTTTCTTTCTTTTTTTGAGACAGGGTTTCTCTGTAGTTTTTGATGCCTGTCCTAAAACTAGCTCTTGTAGACCAGGCTGGCTTCGAACTCTGCCTCCCGAGTGCTGGAATTAAAGGCATGCACCACCACCACCTGGCCTATTTTTATTTCTTTAAAATAAGAGCCAGGCGTGGTGGTATATACCTGTAATTCTAGCACCTGAGAGCTGAAGGAAGGAAAATCAGTAGGAGTTCAAGGTAACCCATGGCTACACAGTGAATTCAAGGCCAACCTGGACTACATAAGACCCTGTCTCATGAACTCTTCCAAAAACATAAAGAAAGAAAAGGCAAGTAAAGGTATATCAGTTACTATGAAATCTGAAATACAATATTTTTCTAAGAAACTATCAATTTTCTTTGTTTTTTAAATTTTTTTATGAACATTGGTGTTTTGCGTGCATGTATGTCTTTGGGAGGGTGTCAGGTCCCCTGAAACTGAGGTTACAGACAGCTATGTACTTTCATGTGGTTGCTGGGAATTGAACCCAAGTCCTCTGGAGGAGCCACCAGTGCTCTTAACTGCCGAGCCATCGCTCCAGTCCCGGAAACCACAAATTAAAACAACTTGTTCCAGAAGAAAGTAATATATCTGAATAAATTGATAGCCACAAAAGGAGTTGAATTTGTAGGCAAAGACCTACCAAATAGGCATGAAGCCCAGCAGGGCTACACAGAATATAAAACCATGGGCCAATTCCATTGATTAAAAGATATGTACGGGGCTAGAGAGAAGGATCAGAGCACTTGCTGCTCTTGTAAAGGACCTAGGTCTGGTTCCCAGCACCATATCAGGCAACGAACAACCATCTGTCACTCCAGTTCCAGATCTGACATCTCTTCTGGCCTCCATGGACACCAGGCACACATGTGAAACACACACAAGAAAAACACTCATACACATAAAAATAAAACATATGCAAAACACTACTGAATATCATGACATCAAGTAAGTCCAGTGTGATGGAAAGGGGACTGGTGCAGTCTCAACAGATCGGAAACCATAAAACCCAGAAATAATGGATTAAAAAGAACTCAACAAAATTTAGATATCTTTGTACTGCTGGTCTTATGTCAAATTGACACTAGAGTTGCTCGACTAACTAGATTTATCTGTATGGAGGGAACCTTAACTAAGAAAATGCCTCCATAAGATCCTGTAAGCAGGGTAGTGGTGGCTCATGCCTTTAATCCCACAGTACTCAGGAGGTGTTATACCCAGGTACTTGTCCCCAAATGAATTTATGGAGCCCAGATTCCAATGTAAGCACAAGAGGATTTTTAATATTCAAACCCGAGTTTGGACCACACCTCCAACACACCAAGGCAGAGGGTGAGAGACGTGCAGCGCTGGGTCAGGAAGGGAGAATTTTGAAATGCCATAATCAGAGGAGTTCATGTCCTGTCATTTGGGATTGGGTAAGCAGGGCATAGGCTAAGGTAGTTTCTGAAACCATTGGTCAGTTTTGGGGTGATAAAACCCTAATAAAGAGCCATTAATAACAGACAAGGTATCTTCAAAGACAGGATGTCTCCTAGGAATATCTGGACCACGGTAAACTTTATGGCCCTGCTCCCTAGCTCCTTAATTGGCTATTTTCAGGGTATCTTTTCAAATTCTCTATTGCAGCACATTTCTGGAGCTGAGATTGCTCCCCCCCCCAACACTCATTATATGGCTTAAGATAAAGGTCCTTCTTTAAAATGGGAGTTTGCAAACTCAGGTCCTCACAGAGGCAGAAGCAGGTGTGTCTCTGAGTTTGAGACCATCCTGTTCTACAGAATGAGTTCCAGTACTGCCAAGGTCACATAAAGAAACCCTGACTCAAAGAACCAAGCAAAAAGAGAGGGGGGAAAGAAGGAAGGAAGGGAGGGATGGAGGAAAGAAGGAAGGAAGGAAAAGAAAGACAGAAAGTCTGAGAAAGCATGTGGTGAGCTTGGCCTCTGCATCGGCTCCTGCCTCCAGTTTCCTGCCCTGGAGTCCCTGCTCTGGCTTCCTTCAGTGACTGACTACAGTGTAGAAGTGTAAGCCCAATAAACCCTTTCCTCCCCAATTTTTTTGCTCAAGGTGTTTCACTGCAACAATAGAAACCCAAACAAAGACAATCTTAACTAAAGAACCCTTAGCAAATTAGGGATAAAGCAGTGCACTGTTTTCAACCTGTGGGTCACAACCCCTTTGGCAAATCTCTATTTCTAAAAATATTTACATTACATATCATAACAGCAGCAAAATTACAGTTATGAAGTAGCAACAAAAATAATTTTATGGTTGAGGGTCACCACGCATGAGAACTGTATTAAATCCCTCAGCTGAGGATTCACTGAAATAGAACAAAATAAACAAATGAAGCCTGGGATGAGGTTCAGTGGTAGAGCCCCTGCCTAGAATCCCCCAGTGAGAGGCTGGGGGTGTGGCTCAGTGGTAGAGCCCCTGCCTAGAATCCCCCAGTGAGGGGCTGGGGGTGTGGCTCAGTGGTAGAGCCCCTGCCTAGAATCCCCCAGTGAGGGGCTGGGGGTGTGGCTCAGTGGTAGAGCCCCTGCCTAGAATCCCCCAGTGAGGGGCTGGGGGTGTGGCTCAGTGGTAGAGCCCCTGCCTAGAATCCCCCAGTGAGGGGCCAGGGATGTGACTCAGTGGTAGAGCCCCTGCCTAGAATCCCCCAATGAGGGGCTGGGGTGTGGCTCACTGGTAGAGCCCCTGCCTAGAATTCCCTAGTGAGGGGCTGGGGTGTGGCTCAGTGGTAGAGCTCCTGCCTAGAATCCCCCATTGAGCGACTGCGGTGTGGCTCACTGGTAGAGCCCCTGCCTAGAACACCCCAGTGAGGGGCTGGGGTCGTGGATCTGAAATAAAACACTTGCCTAGAACCCACCAGAGAGGGATTGAGAATTGGCTCAGTAATAGAGTCAAAAAAGATCTATGAAATTGACAAATTTCATCCCTATCCACCCCATTCCCATGAAAGGATCCACTAAGACCTAAAACCAAGCAAAGTTCCTTTCCTCACTCAAAGCTAGGTCCCTGATTGGAGACAGCTTGTTCTAACCAATCACATGTTTCATTGACATTGAATCACCCCATGGGGTTATTCAACAGACTAACCCGAACATGTTGGTTACTGTGCAATTTTCATTAAGAAGTTAATCTTAAAACATCGTATAGTTAAAGGGCCAGTATTAGTAATAAAAGATTTGTAACTAGGCATGGGAACCAAGCCTTCAATTCCAGCACTCAGAAAACAGAAACAGGCAGATCTCTTGAGGCCAGCCTGGCCTACACAGCAATTTCCTGGACAGACAGGGCTACAGAGAGACTCTGTCTCAAAAAAAAATCTGTATGTGTGTATGCACACACATGGGCACAAGTGTGTATATGTGCACATGCGTGCATGCATTTGTGTATTCAATATCAACCAAAATGCTCGTAAAAGAGGTAAAAGGACAAGCTGCAGGAGTCATTTCTATACTCCTACCACGTGGGCTCTGGGCTCAGACTCTGGCTTGGCCATCTCAACAGCTAACAAGCATTCAGGGTTTCTCTTTGTAACAAACAGCTCTGACTGTCCTGGAACTCACTTTGTAGACCAGGCTGGCCTCGAACTCAGAGAGATCCACCTGCCTCCTGAGTGCTGGAATTAAAGGTGTGCGCTGCCATTGCCCAGCTATGTTTATGGTTCTTGACCAAGCCACTGACCTGCCACACCACTCAGTTTGTGAATTCTATACTTGGAAAAGTGGCATTTTAAAAACATGGTGCTAAGGGAAAGTTAGAAAAATATACAGGCAGGTAAAGAAAGCAAAAATGGGCTTCCTGCCAGGGTTGTGAGAAAGGCTTAAAGGAAATGGCCAGCTCAGGGTCAAATACCTAGGCAAGATAAGATGGGAAGGCCCAATGGTTTTATAAATTGCCTTGGGCCAAGTGATGGTGGCTCACGCCTTTAATCCCAGAACTCAGGAGGCAGAGTCAGGCGGATCTCTGTGAGTTCGAGGCCAGCCTGGTCTACAAGAGCTAGTTCCAGCACAGGCTCCAAAGCTACAGAGAAAACCTCTCTCGAAAAACTAAAAAATAAAATAAAATAAAATGCCTTGGATATGTCAGCCTGCCTTAATAAAACCTCATTGCCCCCCACCCCCACCCCTCCACACACAACACTCTTTTGTCTCCCTCAGACAGTCAATTTTTGCCTGTCCCACAAATGAACTCAGCTAATGCCAGAATCTCAGTTACTAAAGTAGGGGCCCCAAAAATGGATCAGCGCTAAAGAACCCATACTGCTTTCGCAGAGAACCTGAATTTGGGTTCCCAGCACCCGAGTGGAGTGATTCACAACTGCCTGTCACTGGGTCTAGTAGATTCGATGCCCTTTTTGGGAATATGCATGTATATGTATACACACACACACACACACACACACACACACACAATTTAAAAATAAAATCAGAGGCCCGTTTGGTTTGCTGGGGGTGGGGTTGTTTGTTTTTTAAAATACGTTTGTTCTTGCCTTGCCATTCATAATTTAGCAATCTGAACAAGTCACTTCATTTCTCTGGGTCACCTGTAAACGAGGCTCTTCGTGGAAATTTAATGACATCATCTGAGCAAAACCTTTGGTGCAACCCCCCAAACTGAAGCTCATTATAGGAGACGGGAGTATGGACAAGTTCTGACTGCAGAGGATGGCCAGCTAGCGAGGCAAGCAGAAGTGGCTGTGAAATCTCCGGGAGAGTATACTTCGCCGGCCAGCCTACCCTTGCCCACAGAGGCACCAGACAAGCCTGGCGCCCTAACTTGCTCCTCCAGCTCCTTGAAGCCTGTGATTTCATGCAGCGTAATGTTTCAACATCGGACTACATTTCCCAGCATGCATTTCCAGTTAGGGCCTCAAGAGACTATCCCGCGAACCTTGACCGAACCGCTTTAGGAGTTTCGGGCCGTAATCTCATTCATTCAGCTCCTATGTTTCTTTTGGTTAAGTGTGTCAGTTAACGTCAATCCCAAACTGAGCCGGGCTCCTGAAGGGTGGGAAGCGTTGGTGCCTTCTCCCCGGTAGGAGATAGGGTCTAAGGCCGCGGGGTTGTGTGGCCTGGGACGAACTCAAAATCTCGCAGCCTGGAACTACATCTCCCAGGCGGCATTGCGTCGGCGGCCGCGACACGTCACTGGACACCGCCAAGAGCCCCCGGGGGCGGGGAGAGAGGGACCTGGGGGCCGACCGGGAGCCGGCTGAGGAAGATGGGGGCCACCTGTCCGTTCCTCGCGTGAGGAGGCCGAGGGGCGCGCCACCCCATCTCGGGGCGGGCGCCCCCGGGGTGCCGCCATCCCCGCCCGGCCCTGCGGTCGTGGCTGGGGATGCGGAGCCGGGGGCCGCCGGTGGAGCTGAGCGGGGTGAGAGGCGCGGGGAGGGGCGGCCGCTTGCTGCCCTCGGCCTCGGCCTCCGCCGGCGGGCCCCGCTCAACCCGGCCCTCCTTGCGCCCTGACATCTGTGGTGACAGGTGAACCTGTCGCCTCTCCTGCACAGCTGAATCCAAGAGGACGGACCTGTCCTTTGAAAAAGGGTTTTGGGTTTTTATTTCAGTTCTTATCCCCCACTCCCGGTTCCAACGGAGGTCCTCCCCACAGCCATGGCCCCCAGGAGCCCCCGGGGGTCTGCAGGGATTGCCTCCCACCCCAGCCTCTCCGCCCGGCGCTCAGCATCCCGCGGGCAGCCTGCGTGAAGCGGCCTCCCGCAGCCCCCGGCCCCTCCCCCATGGAGGAGGACGAGGGGGCGGCGGCCAGAGAGTGGGGCGCGACCCCCGCGGGGCCGGTGTGGACCGCAGTCTTCGACTACGAGGCGGTGGGCGACGAGGAGCTGACCCTGCGGAGAGGTGACCGCGTCCAGGTGCTTTCCCAGGACTGTGCGGTGTCTGGAGATGAGGGCTGGTGGACAGGGCAGCTGCCTAGCGGCCGTGTGGGCGTCTTCCCCAGCAACTACGTGGCCCCCGCCGCACCCGCCGCACCCACAGGCCTCCAGCTGCCCCAAGAGATCCCATTTCACGAGCTGCAGCTGGAGGAGATCATCGGTGTGGGGGGCTTTGGCAAGGTCTATCGTGCCCTGTGGCGCGGCGAGGAAGTAGCAGTCAAGGCCGCCCGGCTGGACCCTGAGCGGGACCCGGCAGTGACAGCAGAGCAGGTGCGCCAGGAGGCTCGGCTCTTTGGAGCCCTTCAGCACCCCAACATCATTGCCCTGAGGGGCGCCTGCCTCAGCCCCCCAAACCTCTGCCTAGTGATGGAGTATGCGCGGGGAGGTGCATTGAGCAGGGTGCTGGCAGGTCGCCGGGTGCCTCCTCATGTGCTGGTCAACTGGGCTGTGCAGGTGGCTCGGGGCATGAACTATCTACACAATGATGCCCCTGTGCCCATCATTCACCGGGACCTCAAGTCCATCAACAGTAAGTGCTATCCTCTCTCCCAAAACTCTTTGGCTGAACCTTGGGAGGCCAAGCCCAGGTGGTTGGAAACGACAAGGGGCACCAGATGGCACTGTGCATGGGGCAAGTCGGGGCGGTAATAGACTCAGGGCCAGGTGAGGGAGGCTTTGTCCCTATTAAGAAGAAAACGGAGGCTTTGAAAGGTTGAAAAATAGGCTGTAGTCGCAGTGGGTCAATGGTTATGTATCCGTGAACTATGACAATCCCTGTGTTTGCTGTCACTTGCAGAGCCTATCCTCATGATACCCACCACCTGGTCATGGCACCAGAGTCTACCAGGCAGAAATAAACAGAACCTAGCTTAGTTGGAGCCAGGGTTTTGCAAGCCTGTCTCTACTAACATTTGTGGTCTTTCATTGGTGGGAGGAGTGTCCTGTGCATTTTAGGTTGTTTAGTGGCATCTTCGGCCTCTCCCCACAAGAGGTCATTAGTACTCTGCACACCTGCTCCCAACTCTCAAAACCAACAGTGTCTCCTGGAGATGGGGATGGAGTGGGGCAAGCCACCTCAACTGAAAACCACTGTTGAAATGCTGCTGCTTCTCCAAAGCAAACTGCAACAGCAAACGGCATGGGAAGAGTGTGGCTGACATAAAAGCTACCAGGCTGCCCTGCCAGTCAATGGGATTTACAAAGCTGATTGGTTGGTTGAATCAACAGTGGGCCAAATGGACAAGAAGGGTCCCTAGAAATCATATGGAGACCAAAAAGCATCTCAAGGCATCAACAAATATTAATGGAGTCACTAGTAAGTTAGCCCCTCTTCAAGCACCAAGACATCATGGTTTCTTTCCCAGATAGTTCTCATAGATGATGACATAGTACTTTCATTCATTTTAGATCATTCTGGTGTGCTGGGTGCTAGATACTCCTCCCTAGCTCTCCCATCCTTGCTGAGCTTCATTTCATGCCCCTTCATTTTTATTTTTTAAATCAATGGCCTTCTTATTGTATTTGGTATTTACAAGGCCAGATCATGTGCAGGAGGGTTGTATGGCAACCTGCCCTCAAGCCCTAAAACCAGGAATATGAGACGCTTCCCCTTTGCTTTCAATGCTCACCCTTTGGCAATTCCTTTTTACCTATTGGCTTATATTTTCATATTTGTTTGAATCCACTCAACTGTTTTTGTAAACTTGTTGCCATGTCACCAACTACAACCTTAAGCCCCTAGAAGAGAGGGCTGAGTGGTCCTTGTCTTCTGTGCCTAGCATTCACACATTCCACAGAAAGAGTGACCATGTACCCATGACCTTCACTGGCCTATGCCCAGTCTGGGAGACTCAGCAAAATAGATGCAGGTGGTCCCTTCCTGCATGGATGCCCACATTCTAGTGCTTCTAAAATGCTGGGTAAGTGGCGGCAGGGCCTCTGGCATGCTCTTGTTACAAGCTGCAGATCTTTGGCCCTTCTTCACCAAGAGGATCCATGGTACACCTCTAATACAACCTGGACAAGGTGGCTGGGCTCCCAAGACTAGGGTTTCTTTTAGGACAGTAAAGGACATGGGCTCCTGAAGCAGTGTCCCTATAGTCTTTTCCAAGAAGTCCCTCATCTGATGTCATTTGTTCTTTGCTTCAATAATTCATTCATTTGTTTGAATTGCTTTATTTATCATTGGGGGATAGGTGTACACATCACCATGCATGTGTGGAGTAGACCACAGCTTGCAGGAGTCACTTCTTCCACCATGAGGGCTCTGGGGACGGAACTCAGGTCATCAATCTTGGTGGCAACTACCTTTACTGGCTCAGCCATCTTGATGGCCCGTTTGTTTTAGTTCTGATATTTGGTTTGTTTTTTGAGATGGGGAATTGCTATGTAGCCTAGGCTGGCCTTGAACTTGCAAACCCACTACCTCCACCTCCCAAGTACTGGAGTTATAGGTGTGTACTACCAAGCCTGACTTAGTTTAGGTATTCTTAAGCATCTACTGTGTTTATCCTTGGCTCTAGGATTATAGAAGAGACTAGGGACAGCTGGATATAGTGGCACATACCTGTAACTCCAGCATTAGAAGATTAAGGCAAGAGAATTGCCATAAGTTTGAGACCAGTCTGAGCTACATAATGAGAAATAACCAGCATAATGGCTAGCCAGGCAAAGGCACTTGCTGCCAATCCTGGCAATTTGAGTTTAATCCCTAGGAACATGGATGGAACAACCTATACACAGAAAATAGATGAAGAAAGGTATTTTAAAGGTATTTTTTAATAAAGGAAAAGAAGAGCCAAGCATGATATTGTAAGACTTTAATCCCAGTACTTGGGAGGCAGAGGCAGGCAGATCTCTGTTAGTTCAAGGCCAGCCTGGTCTACAGAGTGAGTTGCAGGACAGCAAAGACTAACTACCTGTCTCAAAAAAAAAAAAAAAGAGGAAAATTCTGCCCCTTCCCAAAGTGAAATTTTTATTCTAGTAAACACGAATAGCTGATTGATTGATTGGTTGATAATCAATCCACCTATAGATATGGGGATGATAGATACACACATACACATACATATATGTCCAGGGCCCATAGGTAGACGAAGAATAGGAAGAGAGAGGAAAAAAGGAAGATAGATACCAGATTTTCAGAAAGTAACAGCAGCTCCCAGGGAATTGTGACAAATTCAGAGTAAGACAGTGATTTTTAGAATTGATGGTGGGAAAGACAAACATGGGGCGGGGACGACTGAGCGAAAAGAACTCAACGTTTACAAAGATCAGGAAAGCAGGGCAAATGTGAGGTGGGAAGAGTGTGCCTCAGTGGAGAAATAGTAAAACTGGCAGAGCTAGGGACTGGCCTAGAACCCCAGTACTTGGGAGGCTGTAGCATGCAGACTGCTGCAGATTTGAGGCCAGGCTGGGCTATAGTGAGACCTCTCACAACAGCAAAACCCAGGCTAGAGGCTGCAAAGGCAGCCCCGTGGTTAAGTTTAAAACAGGCTTCTCTTGCAGAAGACCTGGCTCCATGGCTTCAGTTCCCAGCACCCACATGATGCCTCACAAACACCTGTGACTCCAGGCCCAGGGGTTCTACACTCCCTTGGGGGCTCTTTGAGCACCAGGCATGCACATGTTGGACCTATACACATGTAGGGGAATGTATACATTAAGAGTTTTGAAAAATATATCAAGCTGAGGCTGTAGCATGCTCTTAAAGTGCTTGTCTCATGCATGAGGCCTTGTGTTTAATACCCATGACTCACACATGCACAAACATGAAAAGTATAAACTGTCTCAGCATTGAGACATGGGGCACGAATGGCAAAGCTACCTCAAGTCTTTGTTGTGTTGTCTAGACAGTCCTATGCTTTTGGTCAAGTAACTTCTCTATGATTTGGTTCCCTCGGCAGTAAAAATGAGCTATGAGGGGCTGGAGGAATGACTCAGAATTTAAGAGCACTGACTGTTCTTGCGGAGGACCCAGGTTCAATTTCTAGCACCCACATTGTGTCTCACAAGTGTCTGTAACTCTGCCGGGTGGCGGTGGTGGTGCATGCCTTTAATACTTTAATACCAGCACTTGGGAGGCAGAGGCAGGCAGATCTCTATGAGTTTGAGGCCAGCCTGGTCTACAAGAGCTAGTTCCAGAACAGGCTCCAAAGCTACAGAGAAACACTGTCTTGAACAACCAAAAACAAACAAACAAACAAAAAAAACCCCTAGTATCTGTAACTCTAGTTCCAGGGTACCCAACACCCTCATACAGACAAAACACCAATGCACATTTTTTAAAAAGAGTTTTAGAAAGGATTTAGCCCCAGTGTAGACACTAGCCACAGCTATCATCACTGTTAGATGACCCACTGCCTCCAGTCAGCTAGAACTATTCTATATGCTTGGTTGTATTAGTCAGTATTGATCACAGTGATGCTGCATAACAAACCACACCCAAAACTCAAGTGTGTAAAAACAGCTGCTTGTTACTGTCTGTATTCTTAGAGCTAGACAGGGAGCAAAATGATTTAGTGTGACTCATAAGTGTTTCCCATCTCCTTTGGACCAGCGGGGTACTTAAAGCATGTTATCACGGTGGTGGCAGAAGTTCTAGAGGCCAAGATTGTACCAGAGGTCTCTTGCAGGCTACGCCTGGATCTGGTCTGTCGTGTTCATTTCATTCTGTTGGTATTTTGAAACAAAGTCTTGCTATATAGTCCAGATTTGCCTCTAACATATTATCCTCCTGCCTCAGGCTCCCAAGTTCTGGGATTATAAGCATGTGCCACCATGCCCAACTGTGTCTGCCATTTCCTTTTAAAGTGGGGAGGGGGAGGGAGACAGAGAATATGTGTATGTGTGCATGCAGGTAGTTCACACTCTTAATGGCTGAGCTATCTCCATCCCCCCTCCCCTTTCTCTTGGCTAGCATAAGTAGTATGAATATCCTAGAGTTAAAGCATAGGGCAATACAGTCAGCCTGGTTAGGAAACATGTGACTGTGTGGGAGGTAGCACTCA
Organism: Dicrostonyx torquatus; assembly: GCA_028555095.1. Lineage (NCBI taxonomy): Eukaryota > Metazoa > Chordata > Mammalia > Rodentia > Cricetidae > Dicrostonyx > Dicrostonyx torquatus. The sequence continues at coordinate 1,342,013 of JAQHUG010000169.1, read as the reverse complement.
CTGGCAGCAGGAGGCCGCCCTCGGGAGGCCTGAAGGTGAGAAGCAATGAGGCACTTCTGGTGTCCATGGCAGAAAAGAACTGTGCCAAGTGGGGACCCATAAGCTATTGAAGGAAAAGAGGAAGACAGAGGACTGGGACACCTGCAGCCTGGCAGGTCTTGGTGACTCACCTTTCTTCCACCCGCAGTCCTAATCCTGGAGGCCATTGAGAACCATAACCTCGCTGATACGGTGCTCAAGATCACAGACTTCGGCCTTGCCCGAGAATGGCACAAGACGACCAAAATGAGTGCCGCAGGGACCTACGCCTGGATGGCTCCCGAGGTTATCCGCCTCTCCCTCTTCTCCAAAAGCAGCGATGTTTGGAGGTGCTGAGAGGCTGGCAGGTGTCCTCAGGGAGGGGGAGGAGGAACTGGTGGGAGGACATCTGTGGGAGACCAGTGGCCAAGCACTTAAGTGCTCCTGCGGCTGAGGCAGGTTCTGAAAAAGGATTTGAACCTGAATAAAAGATTTCAGAAGAAGCCAGGCGGTGGTGACACACACCTTTAATCCCAGCACTTGGGAGGCAGGGGCAGGTGGATCTCAGTGAGTTCTAGGCCAATCTGGTCTACAAAAGTGAGTTTCGGGCCAGCCAGGACTGTTACACAGAGAAACCCTGCCTCCAAAAAAAAAAAAAAAAAAGCAAATTTCAGAAGAAATAGATGTTAACACTAAAGGGCTCCTTAAACACCATCCACCACACAGCCCTTGAATTGGGTAGTTGAGGCCCTGGATGCAGCCATTCATTCTTCTAGCTACACAGCTGTCTAGGGATACAACAATCAGCAAACAAAAAGAACCCCACCTGGTAGCATAGGTCTATTATCCATCTACTCAGGAGGCTAAGGCAGGAGGAGTGCAAGTTCAATGCCTGTTTGGGCAAACCTAGTGAGAGCTTGTTTCAAAATAAAAACAGGTTAGTGGTTGTAGTTCAGTAGTAGAGCTGGAATCCTGTAGTGATGGGCTGAAAACAAGACTCGGTGATAGCTCTCCTAAAATTCACAATGAAAGGCTAAAAGCGTGGCTCAGTGGTAGAGCCCCTGCCTAGAATCCCCCAGTGAGGGGCTGGGGTGTGACTCAGTGGTAGAGCCCCTGCCTAGAATCCCCCAGTGAGGGACTGAGGTTATGGCTCAGTGGTAGAGCCCCTGCCTAGAATCCCCAGTGAGGGGCTGGGGGTGTGGCTCAGTGAGAGCATACTTGCATAGCTTGCTGCAATGCCTTGAGTTCAATCTTCAGTAACAACCCTCAGGGTTAGTAACAAGAAATTAAAAGAGAATTGTAAAATGGGGGGGGCACTAAGGAAACAGTCCTCCATACAAGCACGACAGCCTGAGTCTAACCCCACCACCACACACATAAACGCTGGTAATCCCAGCAACATTGAGGAGACAGACAGGGATCTCTGCAGCATGCGATCTAACCTAATCCACAAGCTGCAGGTCTCAGTGAGAGACCCTATCTCGAAAAACAAAACCAGGGACCCAAGCACGGTGATACATGCCTTTAATCCCAGCATGCAGGAGGCAGAGGAAGGCAGATCTCTGTGAGTTCAAAGCCAGCTTGGTCTTCAGAGTGAGTTCCAGGACAGCCAGGGCTATAGAGAGAGACTTTGTTTCAAAAACAGCAAAACAAACAAAAAAAACCCAGGTGGGTAGCTCCTGAAAATGACAGCTGAGATTTACCCTGGCCTCCATATGCACACACATTTGCATACACACCCATACATGTGCAGGCACACACTCAACACAAAACCAACTTTTAAAGAATTGCTAGATCTAGTGATGCACACCCTTAATCCTAGCACCAGGCTACAGAGGCAGGTGGATGGATCTCCGTAAGTTTAGACCAGCCTGGTGTACACATAGCCTTTTCCAGGCCAGCCAGGGATACACAGTGAGACCTTGTCTTTTGGGGGGGAAAAACGATAAAATTGTGAAATGATTGTAAAAATTGTAAAGGTCAGAAAAGTATTTTGTGTGAAGATGTTAGGGTGAACCTGGAGGTGCCTCTTTGTCTCAGGACCACTGTTCTAAAGTTCCTTTAGAACTGAGTTCTAAAGGACAAGGAACAGCTAAACACTCCGGCTACCACAAAGCAGGTGCTGAGCTAAGAGTGTTCCAGAATATGGAATTGCAGCAGAGCAGGAAGGGGCTGAGGAAGGAACCTATGGCTGAGGGACACCCTGGGTATTGCTCTATAGGTGCAATGAATGCTAGCCATTGGGACAGTTACGAATACATGGTCTCATTGGAGTCACATCCTGGTGTCTCCATTGACTGTCAGTCACTAGTCAGGTTGCAAGTTGGTCAAGCCACAAAGTAATATATTTGGAGCAGAGCCAAGTCAGACAGGAGTTCCCCGGTGAAGGTCTAGCCACTTTTGTATATGTGGCCGAATCTTTGGAATGCCTTGTTGATAAGGTGCCCCAGCCTCACAGGCTCCTTCTGGCTGTGTTCCTGAATAAGGTGGTGGTTGGTGCTCATGTGTCCTAGCCACCAGGTATCGGTAGCACTACTTGGTCCAAGTAGCAATCAAAACCTACCCTGTCGGCTTCCACACGGGGGTGGTGGGTGGGCATCATGGTCCAGAATGGCTGCTTGAGCTCCAGGCTTGTACCCACATTCCAACCAGAAAGGAGCGGAAAGGGGGTGCCCTTTGCCATTGAGGATGGCAAGATGGGATCTTGTCAGTGCCTTCTGCCTTGAAGCTTTGTTGTAAGGATGACTAAGCATGCTTAGCACAGTGGGGTGAGTCTGGAATTGTCCTACCTTGTGTTGACAGGTAAGGGTCAAGGAAGGCTTTCTGGCAGAGGGGGCAACCTCAGCAGAGACTTGAAGGACAAAGTTAAAATACAGAAAGGGAAGAGTGTTCTTGACAAAAGGGACAGCGTATACAATGGTCAGAGGTTTGGAAGAGCCTGGCTGTTTAGAGACAACACTACAAGGGTCATCAAAGGTCAGTGTGTAGGATGTGTGCTTCCAAGCATGGTGGCATACATCTGTAATTACAGTCCTCAGCAGGCAGAAGACTTGAAGTTCAGGGTCATCATGGACATACAGTGAGTGCCAGATTGGCCTTGGCTATGGTGAGACTAAGTTGCATTGGAGGCGGAGGAAGAGGAGGCTGCAGCTGCTGCTGCTGTGGCCAATGCTGGGCTGTGTCTGAGTGCTTGCCTAGCATGCATGAGGTCCCAGATTGAATCCTCAACAGTTTTTAAGATCTGATTTTAGCCTCTCCAGGATTGCTCAATGGGTAAAGATGTCTGCCACCAAGGCTGACAGTCTGAGTTAGAGCCCTGGGACCACATGGGAGGAGGGAACCAACTCCTGCAAGTTGTACTCTGACCTCCCTATGTGAGCCATGCCCCCCGTCCACAAAATAAATCAGTTTTTAAAGAGACAAATAAATGATGACTTCATTAAAAATGTGGCTCGCTGGGCGGTGGTGGCGCACGCCTTTAATCCCAGCACTCGGGAGGCAGGCGGATCTCTATGAGTTCGAGACCAGCCTGGTCTACAAGAGCTAGTTCCAGGACAAGCTCCAAAGCCACAGAGAAACCCTGTCTCGAAAAAGCCAAAAAAAAAAAAAAAAAAAAAAGTGGCTCTGGGTACAGTGTTGCTCCCTTTTAATCCCAGCATTTGGGAGGCGGAGGCAAGTGGATCTCTGAGTTTGAGGCCAGGCTGTTTGACATAGTGAGTTCCAGGCCAGCTAGAACTACAGGGACTCTATAAAAATAAAAAATATATTAAAATAGGCAGGATTTCCCAGTAGACATTGGGGTCCCACTCTAGTTTTGAGTAAGGGCCAGAAAGAAGTCAGAAAACATTGGGAGACAACCCTGTCTGCCTTCTGAAGAATAAACCTGTGGAGGTCAAATTATGCTCTTGTGGCCTTGCCAGCTAGGCTGGAAGTAGGAATAAGGGAGGGCTGGAGTACAGGTGAAGACTGGGGTGGGCTGTGGCATCACCCTCCCTCTCCCTGCCTGCAGTTTCGGGGTGCTGCTCTGGGAGCTGCTGACCGGGGAGGTTCCCTACCGAGAAATCGACGCCTTGGCCGTGGCTTATGGTGTGGCTATGAACAAGCTGACGCTACCCATCCCCTCCACGTGCCCCGAGCCCTTTGCCCGCCTACTGGAGGGTGAGCCAGGGCCCTGTGGAGAGGGTAGGCTCAGCTTTGGGGACAGGGTCCCATGGGCCACACCTCTCCCCTCCATACCATCCTTGCATTCCAGTGGGCCCAGGAATGGGGGAGAAGGCTCTGGAACCCAGGGGGTCCTATGGATGCCATCCCCATCATTGCTTCCATGGCTCCCAGACCCATGTGAGCACCTGGGATTCCTGTCTGACCCTGGATCCCTCCGAGGGATCTGGGGTTCTCCCCATTGTCTCCCGTGGCATGTTAACAGGAGCTTAGCTAAGTCTTGCTTTGCCCTGAGCATGGATGCTGACCCTCACCCCACTTCCTTCCCACCCCAGAATGCTGGGACCCAGACCCTCATGGGCGACCAGATTTTGGCAGCATCCTGAAGCAGCTGGAGGTCATTGAACAGTCGGCCCTGTTCCAGATGCCGCTGGAGTCCTTCCACTCGCTTCAGGAAGACTGGAAGCTAGAGATTCAGCACATGTTCGATGACCTTCGGACCAAGGAGAAGGTGAATGCAGGAGACAAGGGTGGGGTGCAGCAGGATCCCGGCTCTGAGGCCTTGGGCAGCTCAGAATCCAGGCTCCCTGAAACCCCTCACCCCTTTTGGGTCCATGCAGGATGTTTTGCATGTTAAGACAGTTTCCTGTTGGTGGACTAATAAGAAAATGGCCGCCTGTACTGAAGTACTTACAGGTGATACTGCATGCTGTCTGGGATTGGCTTTAAGTATGATAGCAAACATTAAGAGAGGGTGAAAGAGAGGAACAGACTTGGAAGGTGTAGGTGACCATTGAAGTGAGATAATGGGTAATAGGTGTGCCCTCTTCTGTTTTGGGGCCTATTTGAAGTTTTCCTCGGTTTGCTTTTGTGGATGTTTGTTTACCAAAAGACAGTTTACTTAACAAACCAGAGAGCTTTGAAAGCAGTAGGGATATAGCTGGGGTGTAGAGCGCTTGCCTGGCATGCTCAAAACCCTGGATTACAGCACAGCACAGCATAAAGCAGGCATGGTGATGCATGCTGCCCTCCACTATGTAGTGAGTTCTCAAAAAAAAAAAAAAAAAGAAAGAAAGAAAGAATAAGACCCCTGTTTGGCACTAACTCAGCCCCCTGCCCTGCCTCTCACCTTATTACTTATTATCACTCTTAGCTAGTTAAGTATGAACTGGAGTGTGAACCCCGAGCCTGATACTCACAAGACCCAACTGCCCCACCACGGGCGGGCGGGCGGGCCCCAGCAGCTAAGCCCCGCCCCTAGACCCGTCCTCCTCCCTCCAGGAGTTGCGTAGCAGAGAAGAGGAGTTACTGAGAGCCGCGCAGGAGCAGCGTTTTCAGGAAGAGCAGCTGCGGAGACGCGAGCAGGAGCTGGCAGAGCGAGAGATGGACATCGTAGAACGCGAGCTGCATCTGCTCATGAGCCAACTGAGCCAGGAGAAGCCCAGGGTCCGCAAACGCAAGGGCAACTTCAAGCGCAGCCGCTTGCTCAAGCTGCGGGAAGGCAGCAGCCACATCAGCCTGCCCTCCGGTACCACCCGGTCCCCTGAGCGCCCCCCAGAACCTTCTGGGGGCTATGTCTCCATAGAGAGTTGCTTGATTTGTTTGAACAATTATCTGAGCCAGGGTATCATACATGCTAGGCAAGTTTGGTTTTCCACCGAGCTAAACCCTCAGCACCTTAAAGTTTTTTTTTTCTGTCGCAAATGTATCATACCCCAAAAAGCCTGGTGTGGAGGCTCATACTTGTCATCCCAGCATCCATCCTGAGACTGAGACTGAGGCAGGAGAATCACTACGAGCTCAAGGCCAGACTGGGCCATCCTGGTTAAGGGTTGAGACCCTCAAAAAGATAACAAAAGACTTAATTCCCTATCTGGCACACGTGACTGAGGTTAAAAGTCACAGAATGTGGCCAGTCACAGTACCAGCCAGTGGAGATATAGCCACGTGCATAACATTCAACAGCCACATTGAAAAGGTGAAAAGAAGCCAGGCATGGTGGAGGCAGGAGGATTAGGAGTTCAAGATTGTCTTCCCGGTATAACAAATTCGAAATTAATTTAGGCTACATATGACCCTGTCTCAAATCACAATACAAAGAAACTATGGGGCAGTAGCCCAATATCGCTATATAAGCTTTATTAAAAAATATAAGATGTTGCTTTTTTGTTTTCACATTGAATCATTGAGATTCAGTGTGTTTTATATTTATAGCGCATCTTGATCCAGGTGTTAAGTTTCCAGGTCAGGCATGATGGTGCTAACCTATAATCCTAGCACTGAGAAGGCAGAGGCAAATGATCAATTTGAGGCCAGCCTGGGATATAGAGAGAGTTCAGGGCCGGTCTGAGCTACATAGCAAGACCTTATCCGGAAATAAAACAGGTGCTAGGCCAGAGGCTCAGAGAGGGTTTGGGGGTGTAGCTCAGTGGTAGAGCACTTGCACTAACAGCACTACCACCCCCCACAAATGATCTGGGAGACTGGGCATGTAGCTCAATGGTTAGGTACTTGCCCATCATGCAGAGGACCTGGGCTTGCAAATATTCCCCTGACACTGCAAATATTTGTGTATTTTTTAAAATTTATACTAATATTTTATAAAAGTTACAAGTTGACAAAAGTAGACTCCCCTGCCCAGTTTGTTTCCAGCATGCTTCAGTGCCTCCAGCACTGAATATACTATCTTTCTTAAACTTAGTCACAAGTAAATATTCAATTCCCCTCCCTCAGGTGCCCCAAGTGCTCCATGCTCACATAGTATTTAACTGCTGCCCTGGCGAACTCTCAGGCCTGCATCCTTGGTTAAGTTAGATTTGGAACCTCCCTAAGTTTATTCATTTAGGAAGAGCCTAAGAATCTCTATTTCAAGAGAATTCCAGCTGCTCTGGGTGCTGATGACTCTAGGACTTTTGAGATCCAGTGATTAAGCAATGACCAGTGCCACATGCTCCCTGCTCTCAGTTCCTCTGCTTACCATGATGCCATGTACTTAGGAACGCCTCTTTCTTCTTTCAGGATTTGAACATAAGATCACCGTCCAGGCCTCTCCTACCCTAGACAAGAGGAAAGGATCCGATGGGGCCAGCCCTCCTGCCAGCCCCAGCATCATTCCCCGCTTGAGGGCCATTCGCTGTGAGTATACAAGGCCCTCACAGTCAGTCAGAAAACCCTCTGAGTATATGGCTGGCATTCCTGGTTCTCATCAGGGGCAACAGGTAACAAATACATCACTAAACAGCATCCTTTCCAGGAACAGAGTAGACGATAAGACATTGGTGCTGGGAGTTTTAGCATATTATGAAAACTTGTTTGCTGTCCCAGCACCAAAAATAGAGAGGGAGAATGTATTAGGGTTTCCCAGAGAGATTACATCAGTAGACTATAGTTAAAAGGGATGGATCAGAGTTATAGACCCTGGCATATACATCCATCCTGCAAGCTGGAAGAACAGGAAATATGCTGCTCTCCGTCACACCCACATCCAAAGTCAAGTTCCAAAAGCAGGATCTCCCTCTGATTCTTTGTTCTGTTTGGGCCTGGAATGGACTGAGCAAGGCTACCCTCATGGGAGAAGGTAGATCATTTACCCTGTCTGCTCAAATGCTCATTTTCCCCAGAACCACTTTTGCACACCTAGAAATGGGAGGTGGGCAGCATTCTCGGCATCCTCAGCCCAGGAGAGGGGAGGCCATAGAAAGACCAATGCTGCACAGCTGGAGGTCCTGAGCGGAGGGCTGATGGTGCCTAGAGTGGAAGAATCAGTGTGCCCATGGGAGGGAATGGTGGCCCTGCAGAAGGAATTAGAGCGGCATGGTCCAGCCTCCAGGCCAGCTTGGCAGAGGGAGCAGGGGAAGGGATGTTCTGTGGAGAAGGGGATGCAGGGCCAGAACATACAGCCCTGGAGACACAAAGATTTTAAAAACTGTATTATTTTTTTTTAAGATTGTATTATTTATTTTTATTTCTTGGGTATGGGTGTTTTGCCTTCTTCTGTGACTATGTACCATGTGCATGCAGTTCCTGCAGAAGCCAGACGAGGGAGTCAGATCCCCCAGAGCTGGAGTTACAGATGGCTTTAAACTGTCCTGTAGGTGCTAACTTACACAAACCAAGATCCTCTGAGAGAGCAGCCAGTGTTCTTAACCCCTGAGTCATCTCTCCAGCCCCTGATTTTTTTTTTCAAGACAGGGTTTCTCTGTAGCTTTGGAGCCTGTCCTGGAACTAGCTTTTGTAGACCAGGCTGGCCTCGAACTCACAAAGATCCACCTGCCTCTGCCTCCCGAGTGCTGGGATTAAAGGCGTGCACCACCACCACCTGGCCCAGCCCCTGATTTTTTAAAAAAAAAATGTTTGGCAGTGCTCAAGGCCTCATGTGTAAAGCATGTGTTCTTCAACTAAGCTTTGCCCTTGCCATTGTTGGTGGTGTGCGTGTGTGTGAATTTGTGGATGTATAAGTATGCCTGTGTTCAATTACGCATAGGCATAAGATGGGAAATGGAGGATTTACCTTTAAAGTTGATTTGAGGATAAAGTCGTTCCTAAAACCAATTCATAATAGGTCAGTCCTTCTGTTCTTCATGTACCCAGATACTTGGGGGTACACTTGAATGGGAACCACCCAGATCTGATTGTTAGCAGGGGTGGAGAAATCTATGTTATTTGAAGAGGGAAAGTCCATGTAGCCTGGCATAGGGGGTCTGGGTTGCTAGGTGCATTGTTTGGAGGGGTGTGTGTATAATTCCTGTAGGTGAAGGGGCGAGGCTGCCAGGTGCATCAGTACAAGGGGAATGTGCAGAACCCAGTCAGTGTAATCCCAAACTACTAAACTTGTCCCTTTGTTTGCCTGACTCAGAGTCTCATGTAGCCCAGACTGGCCTGGAGCTTACTATGTAACTAAGGATGACATTGAACTCCTGATCCTTCCACCTCCATCTCCTTGGTTCTAAACTATAGACACATGCCACCATGCTCAGTTTACACAGTGCTGGGGGCAAACGCAGGGCTTGGTATAGAAGAGGCAAACACTGCAAACTGAGCTTCATCCTTAGTCTTCTGTTGTTGTAAGAGTCTCGCTCTGTCTTCCAGGAGAGTCTGTAACTCACGCTTATTACAGTTGTCTGTTTATGTGTGTGCAGGTGGGTGGGTGCACTTGTTCCATGGCATGTGTGTGAAGATCAGAGGACAACCTGGCGGGAGTCAGGTCTCTTTCCACCAGAGAGCTACACAAGAGATAGTAGAACCAGGGTGAATTCAGGAGCATGGAGGAAAGAGAGCCGCAGTCCCCAAAGCTCAGTGCTGTGCCAGCTAGAATGAAGCTGAAGCCTCGGTAGGGGAGCGAGGACATAGGTTCAGGAGTTGCAGGGGTGGGTCTTAAGGAGAATCCAATTGCTGTGTTGGGTTTGAGGGGCCCTGATAGCAGTGGAACATTAGGGAAAGATTTACCGCAGGAGTAGCTATCAGAAAGGTTCCTAGGGTGGCCGGGGTCTCTTCATGACTCACTTATTACTCCTCTTCACCCAGTGACTCCCATGGATTGTGGCAGTAGCAGTGGCAGTGGAACATGGAGCCGAAGTGGGCCACCAAAGAAGGAAGAACTGGTTGGGGGCAAGAAGAAGGGCAGGACATGGGGCCCCAGTTCCACTCTGCAGAAGGAGCGGGCCGGAGGAGAGGAGAGGTATGGATGTATAGCTGCCTGCCTGCCTGCCCCTGTGCCTGCCTAATCCATGCCCTGACGCTATCTCCTTGTGCCCCTGCAGGCTCAAGGCCCTGGGGGAAGGAAGCAAGCAGTGGTCCTCAAGCGCCCCAAACTTGGGCAAATCCCCCAAGCACACCCCCATGGCCCCAGGCTTTGCAAGCCTCAATGAGATGGGTAAGAGAGTGTGGGTGCTCCGGGGAGTGGAGGGGACAAGAGAAATCGTGGCCGAGGGAACAGGCCTAGGCGAGACATACCCAGGAGAAGAAACAGCAGCTACTGGCCTGGGGGTTGGCACTCATTTTCAGAAGCAAGGCTTTGGGGAGAGAGATTTGAGGATGACATCTAGTGGCATCTGGAGAGTGGGGATCCTGCTTTTGGAGGTCATTGGGTGAAGTCCTTGCCACCAGGTCTGGGGGAAGGTGAGGAAAGGTGAGATCAGCCAAGTGATGGATCTCTCCGGTTGCAGAAGAGTTTGCGGAAGCAGATGAAGGCAACAGCGTGCCCCCTTCCCCCTACTCCACCCCGTCCTACCTCAAGGTGCCTCTGCCCGTCGAGCCCTCTTCTTGCACGCAGGCGCCATGGGAGCCGCCAGCTGCGACCCCCTCCCGTCCAGGACACGGAGCTCGTAGGCGCTGTGATCTGGCGCTGCTGGGTTGTGCCACTCTGCTGGGCGCCATAGGCCTGGGCGCCGACGTGGCAGAGGCGCGTGCTGGGGACGGCGAAGAGCAGCGGCGCTGGCTGGACGGCCTCTTCTTCCCACGTCCTGGCCGCTTCCCTCGGGGTCTAAGCCCGACTGGGCGCCCCGGGAGTCGCCGCGATGACACAGTTCCTGGCCTGGGCCTGGCGCCCTCGGCCACCCTGGTGTCACTGTCCTCTGTGTCCGACTGCAACTCTACGCGCTCCTTGCTGCGGTCCGACAGCGACGAGGCTGCGCCCGCCGTGCCCTCCCCGCCGCCCTCTCCTCCAGCGTCCTCATCCAGCACCAACCCCCTTGTGGACTTGGAGCTGGAAAGCTTCAAGAAGGACCCCCGCCAGTCGCTCACGCCCACCCACGTCACCGCCGCACACGCCATGAGCCGGGGCCACAGGCGGACCCCATCTGATGGGGCGCTGAGGCAGCGAGAACCTCTGGAGCTCACTAACCAGGGTGAGTGAGGCCTGTACAAGCCACCCTTCACAGGCCACTGCCCTGTCTCCTTTGGAGCATGGGGAAGAAGCCTCTGCGTCCCCTGCCCTCATTGCTGGAGGCATTGTGGGGCTTGGGATGCCTGAGACAGGATCAATTGGAGGTGACAGTATAACGTCTGCAAGGGCAGGTGGGTGACTTGATGGCGACTGGAAGCATGGGTAGCTATGGGCACTATCTTCTGTCTACTTATTTTTGCCTAAATGATGGCAGGTCAGGACTCACTGTGCCCTGCCGCTGGCAGCCTCTGTTTTACAGCCGCTGTGGTCAGATTTGAGTCTCTCTGCCCCAGCAAGGTGCTGATTACTCTTCAAAGATGACCCCATGAGCTGGTGGCACTCACCTGGGAACCCAGCACTCAGGTCATCCTGGTCTACATAGAGTTTGAGACCAGCCTTGGCTACATGAGACCCTGTCCCAAAGAGGGGGAAACTGGGCTGGGGCTGTAGCTCCTTTGGAAGAGTGATTGCCTAACATGCAGGATTTGATTCCCAACACCACATAAAACTGGGTGCTTGCACAAACAATGGAACCCTAGCACTCTGGGGGCCGAGGCAGAAGGTTGGGGGGGGCATTTAAGGTCATTCTCTGCTACACAGAGTTCCAGGCTACCCTGTCTCCAAGACCCAAAAAGACCATCTTCCAGATGAATGAGCCATTGGAAGCTGTGAGACCTATTCAGGGTTCAAGTGCAGGGAGGGCTCCTGATGGCTGTGGTCTTACTAGGAAACAGGCAGAGCAAGATCTGAGAAGCCAGGAACACCACTTTCCAAGGAGGGTTGTTGACTTAGAAATGGTACCCTTTACCCCAACCCCTCACCCATGTGACTCTTTCCCTAGGTCCTGGAGACCCCCTTGACTTCCCTCGACTACCCGACCCTCAGGCCTTGTTCCCCAACCGTCGCCGACCCCTGGAGTTCCCTGGCCGTCCCACCACCCTCACCTTTGTCCCAAGGCCCCGGCCAGCTGCCAGCCGCCCCCGTCTGGACCCTTGGAAGTTGGTCTCTTTTGGCCGGACACTCAGCATCTCGCCTCCCAGCAGGCCAGACACTCCAGAGAGCCCTGGGCCCCCCAGTGTGCAGCCCACACTGCTGGACATGGACATGGAGGGCCAGAGCCAGGACAACACAGTGCCCTTGTGCGGGGCCTACGGCTCTCACTGAGACCTGCCCACCACTACCCGCCTGGGCAGCCATGAATGTAGTGCCCCAGGCCCCGCCACAGCCCACCGTGCCCCCAGGTGGGGGAGGCCCTGGGCAGGATACTCACTCTATTTATTGGGGAAGGGGGGAGGGGAGGACACTTAATTTATTCCTTTGTACCCCAGGGGGTGGAGCTCTGAGCCCAACCTGCTGTGGGGAGAGGGTGGGCAGGGATACTCAGGGACAGGACATTGTGGGGGATTTGGCACAAAACGCAGCATTAAAGGTAACCCCTGCCCCCTACCAAGCTTGGCTGTGTACACTTCCCCAGCCTGGGCCCTAATGCTGACTTACCCCACAATGGGAAACCCTTACACCCCACACTTCCTCCTGGGTCTCTTGATTTCTGAGGAAGTGAGACCCAAGTGTGGATCTCCTGCTTCGTTCCCACAATAACATGACACAAAGGAGACACCAGTGGCAGGTGCTTTACCAGTAAACACATGAGCCAGGGGGAGTTGCCTGGTGAGGTTAGAGGGAATAAGGTAGAGGCTGCCCTTTGCCCTCAGCCCATGACATCCCGAGCTGGGCCTCCTGTCCCACTCTCGCTGTCTTCCCGCTGGAGGCTGCAACGGTTCATCCTCAGCTGAGTCAGCTGGATGTAGCGGAGAACATTGGTGTCTGCAGGAGGAATGTAAACATTATCTTGGTGTCCTAAGACAGGGTAATGACCTCATGACCTCAGTTCACAGCCAGTGGCTCCACCCCCAGCACCACGGAGACATTTCACACCTCCCATGTCACACATGCCACACTGTGCAGGAGAGGCTCCTGTCACACCTCTACCCATCCCCCAGTGACAACTGTTCTCACCAAACCACTTCACAGGAAAGCTAATCCTGCCTCTTTGATCCCACAGCCCTGCATCCAGCACCTGCTGTGTCCCCTCTGTCCTCCTCCTCAGCTGTGTCATGTCTACACATACATGGACAAACAATACCCTGACTGATCTCAGCAAGGGCAGAGAACAAGTGTTCTGAGCACACGTGTGGAGGGCAGAAGGTCGCTGAGGAGCTGACTGACTGGGAGGGAGTTAAAGGGATATAGGTGTGGGGCGGGAAGTGTTCAAGACAGTCCTAGGTGAGCAGTCAGGGACACAAATGGGTCAATGGGTTGGAGATTTAGCCTAGTGCTTGCTTTGCGTGTATGAGGGGTTGGGGATATGGCGGAGGAATAGGGTGAATAAGCCTTTGGTGAAGGTGGATGGATGGTCTTGACCAAGAGCTGGCCACAGTACTTCCCTGAGGTAGTTCTGACCTGCCCAGGCCCTCTTGCCTTGGCTTCCTTTGCTCTAACCTTGCCCAGCTCCACTCAGCTCTGTCACTCACCTGTGGGCTCCCGGCTTCGGGCTTCCTGCAGGTAGCGCAGCGCACGCGCATAGTCACCCAGGTGGTAGAAGGCAATGCCGGCGCGATAGGTGGCCTTGAAGTTGCCCTGCTGTTTCTCCAACACCTTGAGACAGTACTCGCGCACACGCTCATAGTTCACCAGCTCCGACTGCAGGAGGCAAGCTGCAGGGGTGCGGAGACCATTTACTCTCAGACACTGCCTGAATCCCCTAGGACTCACATGACCTCAAGTAACCTGGCCTCTTCTGCTTGGCTAAGAGATTGCTCTGGCCAAGAGGGGACGCCATTCTGCTATTTTATTAGTATAGAATCGATCTGCGCCGCCGCTAGAGGGCACAGGGCAGACAAGTCTAAAGCAGTTAGCTGGAGGTCTCCCAAACAATTGGAGAAGTGAGGGACTAAGAACCAAATAGCCATGAAGGTTTCTAATCTTGGCTCACGCGCGGCCAAGATTAATCGGGGAGATTAAGTCAGGGAAGTGGGACTTGAACCAAGTCCAAAGCCCCTGCTTCCTCCATCCTAGAACCCTTGTTCATCTACTTCCAACTCCTGTTCTCAGTTAAGTTCTGAAATCTTCCCGTCAGACCACAACCCTGATTCGAACTTCAGCCTCCAGCCACCACCCTCAGGCCCTAAGGCCTCCTGATTGCCCTTTATCATCCACCCGTCTCACCCCTCTGGTCTCCCCTGCTCCGCCCCCGACGGCCCCATACCGGTGAGGGAGTCATAACATTCAACCTCTGTGTTCTCCACCAGGCGCCGCTGCTCCTCGCTGAGGCGGGCCGGCCCCGGGCTGGCTGCGGGTCCGGGGGAGGGGGCGGGCAGGCCGCCAGGGCGGGCCCCCTGAGCTGCCTTCAGCTGCAGCAGTGCCCGGTGGTACTTGCCAATGGCTTCTCGGAACTTCTTTTCTCGGTAGCAGCGCTGACCCTCCGTCTTGAACGCCACGGCGGCCCGCAGGCTGCTGTCGAGTGCCGCAGCCAGGCCCCCAGACGGCTCTGGGGCAGGACCCGGGCGAGCTGAGCCATGGCGAGGCGCTGAGCCTGGGCCCGGGGGGGAAAGGGCGGGAGGCGGGCGCGGTGGAGGCTCCGGGGCAGCGCTGAGCATCAGCACCGGGGACAGCGCGCCGCGCTGCATTGTGGGAAACTCCTTCGGCCGCTGCTGCAGCTACCGCATCGCCCCCCGCAGGGCCGGTCCCCACCCTTTCTCCGCCCCCGCATCTCTGGCTGCCGTCTCCGGCTGCCCCCTATGGGTCTAGCGAAGCCCCTCCAGACTCCCCCACGCTCACCATCAAATCAGCCCGGTGTTTGGTTTTCTGGTGTTTCTCTCTTGTCCCCACAGTCCTTAACCTCCCCACCAGCCTGCATGCTCTCCCCGAGATTTCTAGAAGAAAAAGCTGAGCAGACAGACATCAGTTTCTGGAAAGCTGGTTTTCAGCCCACCAGTCATTTGGCATGTTGGATAAGAACACAGATAGGAAGTCAAGTTACCCAGATTCAAATCCCCACTGGTTTCTCACTAATGTACGAGCTGGACAGTCCCCCTCAAATTACTTGTAGATCTGTAGTGTGGAATAACAGTACACACCCTGGAATCAATACTTTACTTATGTAACAAACAAACAATTATTGCTCGGCTTCTGATCTGGGGGCTGCTGGGCCGTGATAAGCAGAAGTCAAGCAGGATGGCACCTGCCTATAATCACACTCGAACATCTGAGACAGGAGAGTGGACAACTGGAGGTTAATCTGGGCTAGAGAGAATTCCAGACCAGCCATGGGCTACAAAGAAAAGGAAGGTAATAAAAAGAAGGGGAGGAAAGGAGGGAGGAGGAGGAGGAAGAATTATTTAGATACTGTCCCCCATCTCCTAGGTCCACAGTCTAGTGGGGAGACAGACCAATGACAGCCCAAAGTGAATGAGTCTGGAAGGCACAGAAGGGTCATGGCTAAGATGGAGAAGCCAGAGGAGACCTCTGCCCTGGGGTGAAGTGGGACTGGGGACTTCTTGGAGGAAGGGAAACCCCGCAACCAGAGCAATTTGCCCCTTGCCTTTATTCCCTTCCAGAAAAGTCAGTGAGAAGCTGTCAAGTCCCCACTGACAGCCCAGAACCACTAGTACAATAAGGACAGTCATAGAAACATGACTGGGTGGTGGCAGCGCACGCCTGTAACTCCAGCACTCAGGAATCAAGAGGCAGGCAGAACCCTGTGATTCCAAGGCCAGCATGGTCTACAGAGTGGGTTCCAGGCCAGCCAGAGCTACACACAAAAAAGGTAAAGAAGAAAGGAGCAGGGCTGGAGAGATGGCTCAGTGGTTAAGAACACTGGCTGCTCTTCCAAAAGTCCTGAGTTCAATTCCCAGCAACCACATGGTGACTCACAACCATCAGTAATGAGATCTGGTACCCTATTCTGGTGTACAGGCATACATGCAGAACACTGTATACATAATAAATAAATCTTTGAAAAGATTTTTTTTTAAAAAAGGAAGGAGCTAAATAAAGCCTTTAGTTATGGCCAGCAAAAGAGTCCAGCGCAGGAAAGCCCGGGCCATGGAAGCCTGAGCCCACGTGAGTACCCGGAACCAACTCCTAAAATGGTCACCTGATTTCTCCCTACATGCTGTAGTACATGCATGTACATGTATATGCACACACACAAATTAAAATGTAAATTTAAAATCATTTCATTAGATTATTACTATGGGTTTTTTCCCAGGATACTCATACACAGTCAACACACCCCCATAAAAAAACAAGCTCACCATTTGCGGAGGGTGACTTGCATTTCAGATTCCTCTGTCTCTACTTTTCTAGTGTTGGCATTACGGATACATATCCCCATGTCTGGAGTTTGAGCAACATTGGAGACTGGATCCCAGGCTTCACGTATGGCAGACAAACACTCCATCAACTAAGCTACATCCCAGCTCTCAAATAGGAAAGACTTTCACAAACTGATGACCTTTGCAATACATGATTCATATGTGGTGTATTGGGTTTCTATAATCAATTAAAATATCAAATTAGGGGCACTCAAGAGGCAGAGGTGTTGGGGACCGTCACCCCAACATAGAAACTGGTGCTTTTCCCTAAATGTGTTCTCGGAGGCACGTGGAAGAAACAGACTCTTTCACACCATCATCATTCAAAGGCAGCTCGTGACTTCTTGTCCTTTACAGCATGACCTTGCGTTTATTTCTCTCCCCCAAGCTCTGCCCAAACCTGAATTGCTCCTCCACCCTCAGGAATTCTCTATTCACATTCCTTTTCCGGGGGACACCACACCTTTCATCCATACATTTGCATATCTCACCAGCTTTGGAGCCAGCAACTCCTTCCTGGGCAATCTACATGTAAAAAGGAAGGCTGGAGCCAAGCCTGTACCTTTTGTCTTTCTAAGTTGCTAGCTTTCCAGCTAGCCAGGCTGTATTCAAGCCATGGCTGTGTCAGGCTGGCGGATGTCAGAGCCCACACAGAGGTAGGCAGATCTCCGAGTTCAAGGCTGTCCTGGTCTACACAGAGAAACCCCACTTGAAAAGAAAAGAAAAAATATTGAATTAGGAGCTCAAGAGAAGGCTGCAGGGTTAAGAGCTTTACTGAATTTGCAGAGAGCTTGGGTTCAGTTCCTACTACCACATGGTAGCTCACAGTCTCATGTAATGTCAGTTCCAGGGATCCAGCACCCTCTTCTGGTCTCCAAGAGCACCTGTGGTTGCGTGGTGCACACAAACTCACTCAAACACACAAAAATAAATCTTTTTTTTTTCTTTTTGAGACAGGCTCTTTCTGGTGTAACAGTCCTGATTGTCCTGGAACTCATTTTGTAGACCAGTTTGGCCTCAAACTCACTCACTGAGATCCACTTGCCTCTGCCTCCCAAGTGCTGGGATTAAAGGCATGTACCACCACTGCCTGGCCAAATAAATCTTTTAAAACATATCGAATTACAGGTGGCACACACCTTTAATCTCAGCACTCGGGAGGCAGAGTCAGGTGGATCTCTGTGAGTTCGAGGCCAGCCTGGTTTACAAGAGCTAGTTCCAGGACAGGCTCCAAAAGCTACAGAGAAACCCTGTCTCAAAAAACAAAACAAAACAAACAACAACAACAACAAAAAACCCAATAAATAAATAAATAAATAATAAATATTGAATTAAGATGGGCATCGTGGACATGGTGGTACACACCTTTAATCCCAGCCCTAGGGAGGCAGAGGCAGGCAGATCCCTGTGAATTCGAGGCCAGCCTGGTCTGCAGAGTGAATTTCAGGACAGCCAAGCCACACAGAGAAACCCTGTCTTGAAAAACAAAAACAAACAAACAAAAACCCCCAAAACCAAAACACCATGTTGAATTAGACAAGATGACACATGCTTGTAATCCAGCACCTGGGTGCATATATAATATATATATATATATGTATACACACACACACACACGTGTATTAGTTGGCAGCATGTCAAGAGGTGTGTCTGGAATCCTACATCTTCTGTTAGTTGAACCAAGTCTGTAAAGTCAGCAACCAGGCCAAGGCAGTGGCCTTAGAAAAAGGGCAGGCCCAGTTTACCCGCCTTTCCCGTCCCTAGCAGTTTCTTCCCACCTCTGAAAGGATCCTAGTTTTTTGCTGTTTTCTTTTTTATTTGTTTTTTTTTTTTTTTTCCTGAAGAGCAGCCCTGGGGAAGCCAGCCAGCGCCCCCTGGTGGAAGAGTTTAGAATTTGCCTCTTCCTTTCCGAAAAAGATTTGCAGAGATTATCCAATCAGAGGAATAAGAAGGCAGGCTACACCAATCAAAATTGAGCGCGGGGCTGAAATTCGACCAATTCAGATGGAGAGCTCTCCAAATTAAAAACAAACAAACAAATAAACAAAAAACTTTTTATTGAAGAAACAAAAACAACAACAAAAAACCAAACAAGACACTTTGGGGTTTCTTTTTTGTCAGGCTGGGGCTCAGGGAGGTGCGGGCTGAGAGCTGCAGAGCAAGCTATTGACGGCCAGGCTAGTGTCCTGGTCCTGGGGTCAGGTGTACTTGAGAAAGACCCCTACACCACTGGGCACCTGGCCTTGGAGAGCAGCATGCACTTTGCAGGGTTCCAGAGGCTCCAGTTCTAGGGGGCAGCATGGAGAAAGTGAGGCAGGGAAAGGAGTTAGAAGTTTGAGCTAAGAAGGGAGATTGATGTAGTTCCCAAATGTAATGGATTCTGTCCCTTTAAGGGAAAGCCACGCCCACTCCTTGTCTGCCCACAAGCCTGCCTTCAGTTGGCAGATTCACTCTCTCTACCCTCCCCTTCAGAAGAAGCAGGTGGGCTTCTTCTGCTCTCCCACCCTTCTTCTTTCTCTTTCTCACTCTTTCCCCTCTTCTCCCCTTTCCCCTCCATAATCCACCTAATAAATGTTTAACTTTACATGGTGCATCCGTGTCTCTCTCATGCACCTGCTGCTGCCTGCCTGCCGCTACCACCGCAGCCACCACTGGAGACCCAACCACGTGGTCTCAACCCTGGGGACCCGCTGCCGGGGACCCCATAATTAAAAAGAACAACATTTGGTGCTGCAACTCGGATGCTGGGGGTGGCTGGGGACAGATCTTGCAAGGCTGTGACTAGGAGATACCATGGAAGGGCAGTCACAGCTTATTCTTCTCTAAGGATGTGGCTAGAGGGGGCCCAGAACCCAAAGGGGAGCTAACGTGCCCAACCCTCCACCAGAGGGACACAGCTGTGAGAAAAGAGAGAGTTGCCAGGGGCTTGCAGCTTGCTCCACTAAAGCCATCCCCCAGTCCCTCACTGGGGAATTCTAGGCAGGAGCTCTACTACTGAGCCACTCCTCCAACCTCTCACTGAGGGATTCTAGACAGGGGCTCTACCACCCTAGCCCCTCAGTGGGGAATTCTAAGGAAGAACATCCTGAGGCTAGGTTGAGAATCCCCAAGAATGCACAAACACCCTCGGAGAAAGACAGATGGATCCCTAAAGCTAGAGAGACAAGACACCTCATTTTTACCCACTCAGAAAAATAAATAAGTGTTGCCCCTATTATTTTCTCTTATTCTCATAGATGGTAAATTTGGTAACCAGGGAGGTAGGATCTGTGAGGGCACAAAACACTACTACCCTCCGCCAAGACATCCTCTGTAAAGCACTGGGCCAGGCCTGGAACCTACCGGATCGAGCACCTGGTTCGCCAACCTCAGAGCCACAGCTGGCAGATTATCTGGTTCCCCTCATGCAGCCTCAAACTCCAACAGGGACAGCTCCAGGAAGTGGCATGGAGAATCACCTAAGGGGAGGTGTGGGAGACACCATACAAGGCCTCTAGTTGGTGTGGCCCACGCCCCTACCCTTGAGCACCTAGGAGCAGCCAGCAGCCTACTGCAGAGCAGTGAGTAGGTCTAGATGGTACAGACAGAAGATGCTTTGCTTCTCTGCATACAGAAGCTCCACCCAAGAGGAGGAGCCCACACTCAGCAGACAGAGTGAGGAGGATTGCATTTACAAGGGAAAGCCTTGGACATCCTGCTCTGGAATGTTTGAGATGGATGGATGTGGTCTGTTGTAAAAGGTGCGGGGGCTATGTTCCCAGCACCTGAGAGGAGTGCGGCCATTTGTTCCCAGTGCCTAGCTCCCGGCCGCGGCTGCTTGCTTATGCCCAAAATAACCACATGAAAACTGTATTCATTTAAATTACTGCCTGGCCCATTATCTCTAGCCTCTTACACATATTAGTCTAACCCATATTTAGTAATCGGTGT
>JAQHUG010000169.1:1294193-1311274 GCA_028555095.1 Dicrostonyx torquatus | reverse complement strand
GACAGGCTCCAAAGCCACAGAGAAACCCTGTCTCGAAAAACCAAAAAAATAAAAATAAAAAGGCGCCGGCTTCCGCCCTCCGCACAGCGAGCACTCTTTGGGGTAAATAACTCCTTATTAGGCTATGGCTGGAATCATGCGATCGCTTGTGTATGCGTGGTAGTGCTCACATAGCTGTCTAGGGTTGGCTGCCCAGGCCTACTTACGGGCTGGGAGAGGCTTGTCCGGAGAGAGACATCGCTGTCAAAAGGCCTGAATAAACTGCTTAAAGAGCTCCGTTGTTGCATCATCCTTGCTGGTCGAGGTAGTCACAGCAACTACTGCCTGGCTTTAAGGTTTTCATGAGCACCGGTGAGTGCATGTACTTATTGTGCACCATGTGTGGACTTGGTGCCTGCAGAGGTCTGCAGGCAGCAACCGATCTGGAACTGGAGTACAGATGGTTGTGAGCTGCCAGGTTAGTGGTGGGATCAAACCCAGGTTCTTCGGAGGAGCAGCCACCTCACCTGTTGAGCTATCACTCCACCCCCAGAATATGTCTGCAAGATTTCTGTGGGTACCTGCACGTTTATGTGTGTTCATATGACTCTCACCTGTGAAGGTACCAGCAAAGGGCAGATGAGGGCACTGGATCCCTTAGAACTGGAATAGGCAGTTGTGAGTATTGAAAACTAAACTTGAGGCCCTTCGCAGAAGCAGTACCACTTAACTGCCAAGCCCTCTCTCCAGTGCATAGAGTACTTTGTTTTGTTTTCTGAAGCAGAGTTTCTCTGTGTAACAGCCCTGGAAATCGCTGTCAACCAGGTTGACCTTGAACTCACTGAGATCCTCCTGCCTCTGCCAGGATTAAAGGCACACATCACTGCCCCCCCCCCACGCTCCTAGAACACTTTTGTTTTTTTGAGACAGGGTTTCTCTGTGGCTTTGGAGCCTGTCCTGGAACTAGCTCTTGTAGACCAGGTTGGTCTCGAACTTACAAAGATCCGCCTGCCTCTGCCTCCCGAGTGTATTTAAAGGCATGCGCCACCACTGCCTGGCTCCTAGAATACTTTTTAAAGGCAAGAGTATGACTTGTGACTAAGATTTGATAAAGATCTGTGGAGAGGAACAATGTGTCAACAGTAACTTTCCTATCTTGGTGGTGGGACCTTGAGTAAGAGAATGTTCTTGTCTTCAGAGGTGTGCTGAACATAACTGGAGAAGAAATGAACTGACCAAGTGCTGAAGAATGTAGAACACGGTGCTTTATCTCATTCTGCAAGGCTGGGAACTGAACTCAGACTCTTGCCCATTCTGGACGAATTGTCTACCATGGAGCCACACCCCACCTACATGCAGGTTTTACTTCCAGATTTATAGGAAGCTGTATGCTATGCAATCCCTATCTTCCTGGGATTAACCTCTGGAGCGGCACACATCTCAATAAGCACAGATCTGCTATTAGCTAAACTGCTGAACTCACCTTTCTCCCATGGCTCTTCTTGGCTGTCAACTTGACACTACTGTGTGGGAGTCTTTTTTGCTTTGTGTGTGTGCCTGCATTTTTTTTTTTTTTGCCAGGCCGGACTTTTGTTGTTTTTTCGAGACAGGGTTTCTTTGTTTAACCCTGGGTGTTCTGAACTCGCTCTGTAGACCAGGCTGACTTCGACCTCACAAAGATCCACCTGCCTCTGCCTCCCGAGTGCTGGGATAAAAGACGTGCACCACCACTGGTTGGCAAGACAGGATTTCTCTGTGTAGTCCTGGCTGTCCTAGACTGCTCTCTGTAGACTAGGCTGGCCTCGAAACCTCAAACTCACAGAGCTGTGCCTGTTTGTGCCTCTTGAGTGTAGGGACTAAACACATGCGCCACCACCACCCTCCCTTATTTTTGGACAGGTTTCTTACTGAACCTGGGACTTGCTGCTTTAGCTGCAACGTCTGGCCAGCAAGGCCCAAAAAACTTGTCTCCATCCCCTTAGTGCTGGGGTCACAAGCACAAATCACCACTGCACCTCCACTTTAAATGATTTTTATTTATGTGTATGTCCCAGGGTAGTGTCCAGAGGCATCAGATCCCTGGGAGGTAGAGTCACAAACAGTTGTGAGCTGCACAGCATGGTTCTGGAAACCCAATTCCTGTCTTCCATAACAGCTCTTAGCCACTGAGCCCTACCTGGGGTTGAATTCATCTTCATGTTTGCAGGACAAGCACTTTCCCAACCGGGCCCCTGCGCAGGTCCAAGAGATGCTCTCAGCTCATCTTATTCCTACTACCCCAGTCCTGGAATCATGTTTCCTTCACTCCAACCCCATCGCTGAGGTCTGAGAAGTCTCATTACAGAGCCCAGGCTGGCCTTAACCTTGTAATCTCCTGCCCCCAGTTATAGGCATGACCTATCACTCCTGGCCGGAACCATTTTGAAAGTTTCAGATCTGAAACCATTTAAACATTAAGCATTTAAACAAAAGGATTACTATACTTTCTGAATGCTAACTAGCACATCTTAAACTCACAGAATGTAGGCCATATATACCAAAGTACAAACACAGATCCTCATTTTTATTTTTTTATTATAGCACTAATGACAGCAGTGAGGAGAAGAAAAAGAAAGCAGAAACCTAAGTTCTTGGTAAAGGCAGGCACACGCCTATGCAACCTTATGAAGCACTTGGGGGTACAGGCTTCTGTGTCCCAATTCCTGAGAATGCTTTAGTGCGGCTCCAAGTCTCATTTTCCTGAGGAACCAGAGGCCGAGGATATCTATAATACCCCGAAGTTATGGAGGTGGAGGGACATACCCCAGGCATGGCCTCGGCTGGGAGGAATAGGGGATGAGCAGAAGGCAGGGCGAGCTTTCATGGTGATATCACTGGAGAACCCGGGCCTGTGGGGCCTCATTTATTCCTGATGTTGGTGAACATCCACATGGGGGAGAACCAAACCTTGGGAAATGTCTAAGGCGGGCATGGGAAAGGACGACTCAGCCACTCCCAGTGCAATGGAGAGCGCTTATTAACTCTTTCCCCCAATCTTTGCAGCACAGGCACATGTAAGAATGTGTGTTCACTATGGGGACAGTTGGCTGTGGGTCCCTCACGTGGAGCTGCTCAAAAGCCTGAGGTAGACAGGAATGTATCCCACTGGGAGATGATTCACACAACGTGACAGAAGAAATTGTTCCATCTGTAACTGAGGGGCTGGGAAACGGGAATAAAAGGTGGTTTTCTTTTTCCTGCTAGAGAGGGAACCTAGGGACTTCCAAATGCTAACAACACCCCAGCTCCCTATATTAGAACCACTGGAACACACTTCTCTACTTATTAAGATGGGTCCACATCCACTATACGTCTTCTCTGTAGTTGGGACAAATGTTCGAACTGGCCTTGGCTTTCCCACAGCCCTTTCAAGCTCTCAGATTTCCATTCCTGCGATGCTCCTGCCTCTAGTAAAACATGGAATAAATTCATCTGCACCAGACTCTCTGTGTTGCCTAGTCCCTGGGTATGGGAAGGGGAGATTCCCCCCACTGCGTCCCAGAGATCCAGTATGGGGATTTGAATAAAAGGGTGCTCAGTGGAGCTGCTTGGTGACCACAAGTGCTGTTAGGACAGACTTTATGATGGCATTTGGGGACGTTAAGGTTTCCTGGTTTCACACAGAGAAATGTTGTTCTAGGGCTCGGAGGTCCCTCCTACCTATCACACTACACACAGGCGTCCTGTTTGTAGACACCAGTTGCCCCAAATCTGGCAGCTTCTAAGGGCCTGAACCCATTCCTACCCAGTCCAAACCACCCCATTGCTTTCCCCTCAATAGTCCCCTACCCCCTGCAGCCTGAACCCACCCACCCACATCCCCAGCTCCATCTGTTTCCTCTCCACATTTCCATGAGCCTCAGAACCAGGCAGGCAGGTGATGGGTGGTGCCAGGTCCACTAGTACTACAGTACAGTTGGCTAAGGAAATGTGGACTGGGCCCTGGTCTGAAATGAGTGTCTTTATTGCTTGTACCGTACAAATACGAGGAGTAAGGAAAGGCCAGTAGGGATGGGAGAGAACTGTCAGAGAAACATACACACATAAGAAGGAAAAAACAGATGACCCCCATACCATCCCTGTCCACCCCTACCCACTGCCTTTTTGTAACCACCTAGTCTGAGGGGTGGGATGGGAGAGTAAAACCAGGAAAACTCAATTCCAACACCCAGAGATATTGGGGATGGGGAAACATGGCCAGAGCAGCAGGTGGACCCCTTGCACCCACTGTACCCCATGGGATCAAACGCTCAGGCTGGGGTTGAGGCCTGAGCCCACTCACACATGTGCTGCATACAGCTGTGGGCACCGGCATCCCAGGAAGCTGAGATGCTCACTGCTAGAGCAGGGTGCACACTGGTACCCACGGCACTGACACAGACTCTCACTCGCACATTCAATTTAAGGCTCCAGAACAGGGGCCCTGGAGATGAGGAGGCCCCCACCCCAATGTGTACCAGAGATACCTGTCCCCATCTCTGTCCCCTCTCAGACCTCGGTCAAGTCCAAGGGGCCCAATACTGTCTCGGTGTAAGATGTGTAACAGCCAAGGTTGGCTTCCCTCTGCCCCAGGCAGAAAATGAGCCATCCAAAGGGGATGGGGCCCAGTGGGAGACAAGGCTGGCTAGAAGGAAGGCCTGGTAAGGCACAGAGCTATAGGCAGGAGGGCTGGCCTCCAAATGTTCCTCCTGCTCTATCCAGAATCAAGAGAGCAACTTGGGAGAAAGAGGCAGGTTCAAGAGGCAGCTCCTGGTCCTGGTTCTCCCCACTAAGACCCAAGGACTTGGCTCCGCTTTCCATGGAGCCAAACCCAGATCTCTCGGCTTCCAAAGGCATCTGCCTGTCCCTGGACATTATTGCTTTTCTGCCCCAGGTGAGGCGGCAGCAGATAGACTACCCAGATGACAGCACAGAAGGAATCTGGGGTGCTGGGGGGGGGCAGATTTCATCCAGATGTGGCCTCTGATGACTTGTCCCCAAACCCAAGTGACCCCATGGCTCCCCACTTCACCCTCCTGGAGGCTGTGGTGATACAACTTCTCTCCATCCTCCCAATAGCCCACCCTTGGGCAGGTCCCCAGCACACATCTGGAGACAGAGGGGGACTGGAATAAAGGGCTGCCGGAACCGCTAAGGCTGGGCAAGAACTGAAGTAGAGACTGGGTATGGAAGTAGGGGACAGGGAAGGGGACACAAACCAAAAGGCAAAACAAAGTTTTCTTTAAAAAGCCACCCAGGCAGTGGATGGCAGCCATGCTTGTGTCCTGTGGTGGCAGAGGGCCGCTCACTCTCGGATGCTGGCCGAATAGGAGAACTGGGG
Organism: Dicrostonyx torquatus; assembly: GCA_028555095.1. NCBI lineage: Eukaryota > Metazoa > Chordata > Mammalia > Rodentia > Cricetidae > Dicrostonyx > Dicrostonyx torquatus. The sequence continues at coordinate 1,305,936 of JAQHUG010000169.1, read as the reverse complement.
GAAGTGTGTCCGCTGGTCCAGTTCCAGCGAGCCCAGGCTGTCATCTGTGGGGTTGGGTGGAGATGCCGTGGAAATGAGGGGACAGCAGGCGTGCCCACCTCCACCCCACTGGGAAAGTGCCACAGATAGAGGCACTGGGAGGACAGAAGCCTGAGCCAGCAGTGGCCCACAGCACTAGCATTGAAGGAAAGAAACTTGCTTCTGGAGAGAGGACTTAGCCTCCTCTCTAGGCTGGGTCTTCTGAATGTCCTTCCCCCTTCTCAGTTCTCTCCATCACCAGGGTCTAGCTTACACTCCTCGCTCGCCTGTTCCCACCCATACTCACCTGCAGTTAAGGGACTGTCAATAGCCCTGGCACAAAGAACCCTTACACAGGTTCCAATGCCAAAGGTCTCCACCTTCCCAGGTGACCCCCCAGAAGCTCCAACTTTAACCCCAGGTCCTCTTGCCTCTTCCAGGTCCTATCTGCCCACCTACAGCCTGTCCTTTCACTCCAAGGTTCTCTCATGATTGACAGCCACAGGCCACTTCTGCCCAGAATGCGTCTTGGCTGCCACACTGCCATATTGCCAGGCCAAATTTCTCCTCAGCCTTCCCTAGTTATGGGAACCCAGGGAAGCTCAGAGCTCAGAGCTGTCCCAGGACTGAGTGCCTAGCCCTGGGGTGGCTTCAGATCAAGAACACAGTCAACAGAGTGCTCTAGCCCAAAAACCAGGAGAGTCCCCAAACCCCACATACTATAGGCATAGATCCTGATGACCCTTACAGCAACAGCAGACCTTGCAAGCAGATCCTAGAGGAGACTGGCCAGACCCAATAAAGGCAGCCAATCAAGGTCCCCCTGGCAAGCAGGACCCAGGGCAGACTCCACCTCTCACCCACCCAGGGGCAATGGGTCTCAGAAACTCACAGCGGTCCGGGGGGGTGATTGTGATGGACTGGGCAGTGAACTCATCATCGAAGTACCTTGTGTCCACTTCGGAAGTGACCTGAGGTTTAAAAGGTGGCAGGAGCTGTGGAGAGGAGGCTGGGTCAGCAATGACAGGTCATCTGTGAGCAGGTGAGAGCCCTGGAGCAGGCGAGACTGCTCACCTTTCTCTGTACCACATCCTGCCAGTTGATGCTGAGGAAAAACCTGTGCTCCATGACCTCCTTCGCATCACTGGGCCCTCCGCCGAGCCTGGGCAGAGACAAACATCACCAACCATCCAGCACCCAGCACCCACAATGGCAGGTTCTTGGAGCCAGGCTCAAAGCACAGGCAGATATGATCCAGAATCCAGGGCCCCTGTGTAGCCTTTGACAATGCTGTCCTACACAAACCACCTTTCAGACAGGACCTAAGCTTGGAGAACTCATGCTTGGGCCAGAGGCAGGGAGAAGGCAATCTGGGCCTCATCTGTACCCATGAAGAGGTGACAGGGTGGCAGGGCAGGCTTAGAAAGCAGACAACACATACACTGGATCAACTATATATGGTCCCATGACCTTAGGCTGCCCAAAAGAAGGTTATATTCCTGTGTCCCCATAAAAGAGGCAGGGAAGTGCAGGGCAGGCTGTGGAAATGCCTACTGTGGGGCCACTAGGGTTGTTCAGGGGACCACACACAGTCAGGTCACACCTCTGCTTAGGGTCCTTCTTCAGCAGTCCAGCCAACAGGGACTTGGCCTCTGGCCCAAGTGTTCGTGGGAAGCGGATCTCCTCCATGAGGATAAGCTCAAAGAGGCGCTCATGATCCTGGTTGTAGAAGGGTAGGCGGCCACACATCATCTCGTACATGACCACGCCCAGCCCCCACCAATCCACTGCGCGCCCATAGTCATTGTCTTCCAGGACCTGGAGGAGCAATAAGAGGCTATGCAAGGGAAGCTAGAGCGTCTCCACCCTTAGAGCTCCCTCCACCCTTGGCCTCTTCCCATGCCCCCACGCCCAGACACCTCAGGCGCCAGGTACTCTGGGGTACCACAGAAGGTTTTCATGGTGGCCCCATCACTGATGCCCTCTTTGCACAAGCCAAAGTCAGTGATCTTGATGTGGCCATCTTTGTCCAGCATGAGGTTTTCCAGCTGTTTAAAAAAAGTCAATATATGAGGGGTGGATCATCCCAGGGTTTCCCTCTAGGGCAGCGCTTCTCAACCAGTGAGTCAAAGCCCCTTTGCACAGGGGTCATCAAAGACCGTCATAAAACACAGATATTTATATTATGATTCATAACCATAGCAAAATTATACTTGTTAAGTAGCAACCAAAATAATATTATGGTTTGGGTCACTACATGAGGAACTGTATTAAAGGGTCACAGTATTAGGAAGGCTGAGAACCATGGCTCGAGAGATGGTGGTTTGGGATGGCAAGCTATCATCCCAGAGGTTCCTGGAGGACAAGACAGCCATACAGCAATGCAATGCACTGTGGTTTCAGTTTCTTTTCTTTTAGAAACATGGTCTTCTATGTAGCCCTGGCTAACTGGGAACTCTGTTAGGATTAAGGTATCTGCCACCATGCCTGACCTGGTCTTAGTTTCTTAAGGTTCAATGTGAGGGGTACTGTGTTCTTAGAATTTGGTAATTTTCTGGAGACAGGGTCACTCTGTAGCTCAAGGTTGTTTTTTATATTTATTTATTTATATCGGTTTCTCAAGACAGGGTTTCTCTGTGAAACAAGATCTAGTAGATCTCGATCTCACTGAGATCTGCCTGTCTCTGCCTCCTGAGTGCTGGGATTAAAGGCGTGTTGCCACCACTGTCCGGCCCTCATGCTAGCTTTTAATTCAAAGCAATCCTCCTGTCTCAGCCTGAGTATTAAAATTACAGGCATGAGCCCAGATCATTGTTTTTAGTTATAAAACATACAGTAGGGGAGAGAAAAGAGCATCCATGACACTTCTACAAGTCAGGTTCCAGCAGAACCGTGGGAGCCCATTATGAACCACTCTGCCGTTACTTGGTCTCTTCTGGGCTGTATGCTGTGCTGGCCTGTGTGCTGCACACCCAGCAGACACTACACCACCAAGCTTCATCCCAAGTCCACCTGAGAAGGTATATCTCATCTGCTCCGGCCCCTCACTCAATGTTGGCCCATGGGATGCAGCCACAGTCGCTGTGTGGCTTGCTCTGCTACCTAGAGTTTCCCCTGGAAAATGCCACAACATATGGTGCCCACTTTCTGGTAGCAGGTGTTGTGGGCAGCATGGACAGTGTGCTCTAAGTGTGTGTACACCTTCCCCAGTGAAGACATGTCCGTGTTTCTGGTGTGCACAAGGCAAGGGCAGATGGCTGGCAAGTAGTCCTGGTGTCACTGCCAAGTTATGCTCTGGATGCTGCCAACCCACAGCCCCATCAGCAGCCTGTGGTGCTCACAGGTCTTCACCATAAAACTGTCTGGAGTGTTTGCCACGGGCCAGCCTGGACCTTCTGTGCACTCCCAACCCCACCCTTGACACTTGTCCCCAGGCCATTATCTACTTACCTTTATGTCACGGTACACCACATCTCTTGAATGCAAATACTCAAGAGCTGACACGATCTCTGCACCATAAAATCGGGCCCGATCCTCCGTGAAGACTCGCTCCCGAGAGAGATGGAAGAATAGCTGCAGGAGGAGATGAGGCCTCAGTACTGGCTCCCCAAGTCCTGGCCCCCCCAGCCTCATGGCATGCTCCAGAACAGACAGGCTCCAGCAAGAAGGACCAAGGAAAGAAGAGTGCATGAAGAAAATTTGAGATAAGGATGAAGGATGCAGACCAGCATGGTGAGGCTCGCCCACAGCCTCAGCACAGGCAGGGAGGCTGAAGTAGCTAAGTAGAAATTCAAAGCCAGCCTTGGCTACAGGGTGAGTTTGAGCCTAGCCTGGGTTACACAATATATTATTTGAATGAATGAATAGGACAGTGAAGGATGAGGCTGGTGTGGATCTGTAATCCCAGTATTTAGGAGGCAGAAAGCAGAGAATCAAGAACTCAAGGTCAGCCTTAACTACAGAATGTGATTGAGTTTGAAATCAGCCTGGGTTATCTGAATGATTTTACCAATAAATAAGCAAATGAACACATTAATTAGTGACCAGACCAGTAAGTGCCAATGTAAGGGTAAGTAGACAGTAAAGTAGACAGTATGAGGGGACAAGTGATGGAGGGGTGACAAACGTGATGAAGGGGGCAACCAGTCAACCAGTGACTGATCCGCTAAGCAAGACAACTGGGGGAGTCAGTAGGTAGGCCACGTCTACCTAGGGCACTACTGAGACTGAGTGGTGCATGGGTGACAGAAGCAGGTGTGACGACACAGGCACAGACAGAAGCATGGTAGAGACTCAGGACTGTGGGCTAGGGCCTAGAACCCATGTGCTTTCTCAGGTGTCCCCAAGAAAATCTTTCCTTGCACTGGCAGTGCACCCCACAGCTCCTGCACCTGGCTTTGAATCCTGCAGCATGGCAGCAATGTGAACTTGGGTGAGTCACTCAGTCACCCGCCCCACCTCTCAAGTGGATCTTGTACCACCTGCTTCAGGGAGAACAGGGTAGAAAGTGCTAACAGTCAATAAACCTCTCTCTCTCTCTCTCTCTCTCTCTCACACACACACACACACACACACACACACATATGCACACGCACACACATGCCCTCGTGCACCCCATCTCAGCCAGGTCTTCTTTGCTTCCCTCACCACCACCAAAAAGTGTGCAGATGGCAGAGCTCACCTCACCCCCGTTGGCATACTCCATCACGAAGCACAGGCGGTCATGAGTCTGGAAGGCATACTTCAGGGCCTGTGAAGGGAACCAGAATGCTGGGACAGAAGGAAAGCTCTGCCAGCTGGAGAGTAGGAACCTGAACTGGCACACTTGGGTCATAGGGGTTCAAATGCCAGGCATGTTCATGGGAGAAAAATATGGTATGACTCTCCAGAGCTGTCTCATTAGCCCCTTCCTTGTCGAGACATACACACAGAGCTGTGCTCACTAGCACATGAACCCCTGTGTGACAATGGACTGGGTGCTGACTCTAAAGGCTGTCAATGCACAACTGTTCTCAAACTGTATCCTAAGAAGCCCTCCAGAGGATTCCTCACCAACCCTCGCCAATCCCTCTGCTCACAAAAACCATAAACTATGTGGTTCTGTCTTCCACATTGAGGGATCTGATAAAATCTCATCCTTAACCTAGTCCCCTAAACTGACAGGGACGTCACAGAGACCTTGGCCTCAGAACTGCCTTCCACGTCTCCTCAGCAGGAGTCAACAGGCACACCATGACAGCATGTTTCTGTCTATGGTATCTTAAAACCAAAACCAAAAAGCAACCTTCCCACTTTGGCCAGCTGGGTTGGGTATCCCTCACTCCCAAAGATGGCTGCCATGCAACTATCACCCAGGGGCCTGATGTTCACGCAGCCTGGGAGCCCAGTGATGCTTTGCCTGGCCTGCCTGGTCTACACCAAAACTGGGCTTACAGTGGCAAGTTTAGTTCTTTCCTAGAACTCTGCCTGAAGGTTGGCAGGGAGGGAACTCACAGTAAGGAAGGGATGCCTGGTGTTCTGCAGGACCCGGCTCTCAGTGACTGTGTGGGCAACTTCATCCTGTGAACAGACAGTGCAATTGAGTGGCAGGGACACGTGCCAACCTGCAGCCACCATGGAGCAAAATCCAGGTGAAATCAGAGTGGCGGGGGCAGAACTTCTCAGGCCCTGACCAAATGGCAGCCCAGATAAGGTGGTCTCAAAACAACAGTGAACAGCTGCTATGACTCTACAAAGGAGAGATGGGGCTAGCGCCACCCAAACCCAGGCCAGTCACTAGCATTCCACTATAGCCCAAATCATCAAGGACCCAAGGGATCATGTGTGCTGGAGACTCGGTTCCCACCTACTACACTCTTGGTAAGTGGAAGGCTATGGGGACATAGAGCCTAATGGGAGGAAACTAGGTCACTATGGGTATGACTTGAAAGTGCTATTGGGAACCCAGACCTCCTCCTCTCTTTCCTTCCCATTCCCTCTTATAATGATGTATAATGTCTCCACAGGCCTAAAGCCACAGAATATTGCAGTCGGGAACTGAAAGGTGTGAACAACCAGAACCTCTCCTCCTCACACACTGCCCACCTCAGCCTGCCAGTGACCCGGCACTGCTGTGCACCCCACACTGCCCACCTCAGCCTGCCAGTGACCCAACACTGCCATGTGCCCCACACTGCCCACCTCAGCCTGCCAGTGACCCAACACTGCCGTGCTCAGCCTGTCAGTGACGTGGCACTGACATGTAGCCCGAAAGTGGCAACAGTAGACAGTAGACGATCTTGTCCCCACTTCCTAGGTGGGAGAGCTCCTTTAGAGAAGGACCTGCATCTAGTTCTAAGCAGTACTTCTCAGGGTGAGGCCCGACACCAACAGCATCCACCTCCCAGGAACTTGTAGAAACACAAACTCTCTACTACTCTTGTGGGAAAGGTCAAAGGTACTCTGCAGAAGGCATGTACTAGAAAAGGAGTTTTGATATAGCCACATCTTCAGTTTTGCTCTGTTTACTGTCACAAGGATACCCTTTCCCAAAGTTGCACTGTGTTTAAATTTGTCAAAAATAAACCAGGGTCATACTCCCCAAGTCTGAGTCAGCCAGGCTAACTAAGTTGTGCTGAATCAGGTTTCCGTCTTGCCTGTGGTTCCTTTCCCTGCTGGCCGCAGTATTTGCAGGGATCCTCACAGAAAGTGAGAGCAGAGTCAATGAAACAAGGCTCAATATTGGTAACTGCTTAACAATCACAACCACACAGTCTATTTGTGTTTACTTTTCCTTCTTAAAAGTTTCACCCAAGCATGGTGAGCACTTGAGAAGCAGAGGCAGATTTCTGAGTTTGAGATCAGCCTGGACTACAGAGAGTTCGAGGATAGCCAAGCGTATGTGAATTTGGAATCTTCTATTATAAAAACTTTAAATAAGGTTAAAAAACAATAAGAGGGGCTGGAGAGGTTAAGAACACTGGCTGCTCACAGAGAAACCCTGTCTCGGGGGAAAAGAAGGAGGAGGAGGAGGAAGAGGAGGAAGGGGATTTTAAGAGTTAGGTAGACAGGACAATGGGAAGATGTTGGAGGAGAAAGACTGTACTGTATAGTGGGAAGTGAGAAGCTCTTAGGCCCAGCTGGCAGTTGGGTGGCCAGAAGGGTCCACATCTAACCAGTCTGGTGAAAACGATGCCAGAAAGCTCGAGCATGGCCTGGAATAGAAAGGGTTGCTGTTGCAAAGTAGACGAAGACTTAGTTATTTATTTTATCAAATAAAGTGTGTTCTCTTCTTTAAAAAAAAAAAAACAAAACAAAACCACTGGCTGTTCTTCCAAAGGTCCTGAGTTCAATTCCCAGCAACCACATGGTGGCTCACAACTATCTGTAATGAGATCTGGTGCCCTCTTCTGGCGTGCTGGCATGCATGGAAGCAGCACATAGTATACACAATAAATAAATCTTCAAAACAAACAAACAAAACCAAGAGAACTGTTTTGGCTGGGATCAAATCCAGGAACTAGTTGAGCAAGTTCCTGCCTGCTGAGCTCTCTCCCTATCATACTTCCTAACAGCACTGTTGAGTGCAGCTCAGGTCTTCTGGTGCTCAGGCTTTTCTCCTCAGACAATGACCCTATGAGCTTGGGATAGAATGTGTGGGAAAAAATAAGGACACAGCATCAGATAGTAGGGACAAATGTCCCAACCCTGAAAGAGCTACCAAGTATGGTCCAGCACCAGACACTCCTGAGGACACTGGGGTATGGTTTAGTGGCACAGAGCCTGCAGGGTTAACTAGAGGACCCTGGGCTCCATTCTCAGCATTCTTCCTCACTCCTAAAAAGGATGGCTCTTGTCATCTTAAGGTACTCGCTCTGGAATGGGGCCTTGCATATGTCTGTCACATGCCCACTGCTGAGCCCTTCCCATCAGCCACTGTTAAGAACCAAGCACTAGGACCCAGCAGAAGCAGCTGGATGGGCAGAGATCAGTTTTCCTGAAAACAAGAGGCTGCATGATAAAGTTTTCTTTGCCTTTTAGTCCCAATAAAAGATAGCCCGAGATGACATAATGTTAACCATTCAGCTTTCCCTCTGTGTCCTGTTTCCTTGCTGCCATCTGAACTGTTCTGTCCTGACCTGGAGGGAGCACTCTTTACAGAACTGAGGCTGCCCTACTTCACACACCACAACTAAAGCCAATCAGACCTAACCTAAAGTTACTACAATGCTAGTTTTGGACACTCAACCCCCGGCCCTCAGTGTCCCACCTTGGCAATGATGACTTCCTTCCTCAGGATCTTCATGGCATAATAGCGGCCAGTGGCCTTCTCCCGCACTAGGATGACTTTGCCAAAGGTGCCTTTACCGAGAAGTTTGAGATAATCGAAGTCGTTCATGGTCTGTGGGTAGGGAGAACACACAGCCTTTGACGTTTGGCATTTGACCCATGGGATGACAATTTAACAAGGAAGAGGACACCCAAAAGACACTATGGCTCAAGGGCTTCATGGGGGCCTAGGGTAGAGGAAGTAGATGGCAACTCTTGTGTGCTGGAGCTGCAGCCAGGCCTAGGCTTTCCCAGCATGAGCCTTCAACCTCCCCAATAGATTCAGAGCAGTTTTCCCTGGCACTGTCTCTCACCCCATGAGCACAGAGCAGCCCCACAACAACATCCATAACCAGAAGTCATCCTACATAAGGAAGTCATGAAGACCCTTGCTGGCCCTCTGTGTATTTTGTGTGGAAACCCAGGCAGGCAGGTTTGCTACAACCCCAGCCCCAGGCTACCTGCCACCAGCACTTACCACTTTGGCCCGTGCCTTGTTGACAGCCACCTCCATCATCTCAGATGTGGAAGAGTCACTTGGGGAGCCACACTTGTACTCCATGGCACCCTCACCTGGGACCTGCTGCTTCAGACTGTTGGCGACCATCTGGATAGCCCGCATCCACTCTTCCCTGTATGAGACACAACACAAGTCCTGAGAATTCCTCCCTGCCCAGCCACAGCCCACTGCCCACAAAAGGCAAGCTGACGGCCAAGCCCCTTCCAGCACTTGCTGAGATCCAAGGCTGGCAGAACTGATGGGTCATGACTAAAGTCGTACAGGCTCAGGCTGCAGAGACTGCAGTAGGGACATAAAGACAGATCTGCCACCTTCTGAGGTGCACTGCAGGGAGGAACCTTGAAGTCAGGGAATGTGAAGATGATCAAAGGAAGGGTAACAGTTTGTGTGAGGCCCTTGAGACTAAGAAGTCACACTGAGCCTTGGAGAGAGATAACCAGCGCTACCCTGAACTACTTCAGAGCAAGTGAGAAGCTGAGGCTTCCAAGCTACTGGTGTTTTGTGCAAAGAAACCAGAAAGAAAAGGAAACCTCAGGAGCCAGAGCAGCCACAGATCTTATGAGGCAAGAGCTGGCTAGGGGGACCCCAAGGTGCCTAGCCAGTCAGGCACAAGGAAGAGAAACTGGTGGAGCAAAAGTCAGTCCCAGAAGAGGGGCTGACTGGAGGATAGTAAGCTGGCACCGGAACTCCTGAGGTAGAAGGTGTCTCTGTCTGTGAGGTGGTGCAAATCATCAGAGGTCGCACACAGACATATGGCTGCATAACACTCGGTTGTCCGCATCCTTCATTTTTGACCTAGCAACACAGCAACTGTAGGGGGCCTGAACTTCTGTGTAGTTTGCTCGTGTCTAGAAAAGGGCCTGAGAATGGTGGGAAACAACAGCATGTCTTTCCGAAGGTAACACCTTGGTAACAACAGAGCAAGGCATCAGTGCCTTGGCACTGTTGGGGGCACAGAAAAGGTGTGAGTGTATATGTGATGATATACTCTGAAGCTCAAAGGCTGACACAAATCTTCACAGACTTGGGATGAATTAAAACACCTATACGAAGCCGGGCGGTGGCGGCGCACGCCTTTAAATCCCGGTACTCAGGAGGCAGAGGCAGGCGGATCTTTGTGAGTTCGAGACCAGCCTGGTCTACAAGAGCTAGTTCCAGGACAGGCTCCAAAGCTACAGAGAAACCCTGTCTCGAAAAACCAAAAAAACAAAAACAAACAAACAAAAAACAACAACAAAAAAAAAAACACCTATACGAAGAAGGAAACAGTGCACAGCAGTCTGGAGGTCTGTGCTCAGAGTTAGACAATGCTCTCCTTACATGGGGCTCAGAAGGCACAAACATTCCTTTGCAACAGTTGAGGGTGGGGGGTGACTCGGGAGTCCCGGTTGTCCCCAGGGGCATTAGGGGAATTAGAAAGCAGGGGATCAGAGACAGCCTCTAACAAATCAGAACACCTACTCCCCTCCCCACATCACAAAAGAGAAAACTGAGACTCAGGAATGTGCTTCAGTGGCAGAGTACTTGTCCATCAAGCCCAAGGCATGGGCTCCTTCCCAGCACAAACAACAAAACTAGACATCCCCCCCCCCAAAAAAAACCCCTCAGCAAGAGGGCTCCAATCCTAGTCACTAGACTCTCAGATGACCTGAAGCCTTCCCCAAGGCCAGCGGGCAAGGGAGCTCCTGCTCAGCTCCAGCCTTGCTGAAGCAAGCAGAAACAACGCTCAGAGGTTCCTGTTACCATCTGGAGGAATCTGCCTTCCCCAACTGGCCTTTTACCTGTGAAGTCACACTCTGTGAGAGATATGTGGACTGCACACCATGCTCTGTGAGACTGGTGCATGGACAATCCTGGCACACTGTTCCTCCCTACCCAAGAGACTGGAGGTCCCAAACCCCACAAGGCAGGAACTGACATCTGCTTTTTGTTTTTGTGAGATGGTGTCTTGCTATGGAGCCTAGAACTTTTTTTTTAATGTTTGTTCTTTTAAAACATGGTTTCTCTACATAGCCCTGGCTGTCCTGAAACTCACTCTTTAGATCAGGCTGGCCTCAAACTCACAGGGATCTGTCTGCCTCTGCCTCCCAAGTGCCGGTATTAAAGACATGCACCACTAACACCCGACTGGGTCTAGACCTTTTAAGTGTCTGGCCTGAGCACTTCCAGTACTGAGACAGACATGCACCACCATGCCCAACTTCTTCCCATTTTCAATGGGGCATGCTTCTAGCAACTTCTATAAGTTGGGTACTTGGTAGGTATAAAAGATCCAGGTGGGGGCTGAGAGATGGCTCAGAGGTTAAGAGCACTGACTGCTCTTCCAAAGGTCCTGAGTTCAATTTCTAGCAACCACATGGTGGCTCACAACCATGTGTAATGAGATCCAGTGACCTCTTCTGACCTGCAGGAATGCAGGCAGATGCTGTATACATAATTAATAAATAAATCTTCTTTTAAAAAAAAGATCCAGGTGGCCACAAGTTCCCATTGCCCTAGAGCCTTTACTCAATGAGGTCAGAGTGCACAGTGAGGCGAGTGCACACAGTGAGGTCAGAGCAGAGTAAGGTCAGTACACACAGTGAGGCAGAGCACACAGTGAGGTCAGAGAGCACAGTGAGGTCAGTGCACGCAATGAGGTCAGCGCACACAGTGAGGCGAGCGCACGCAGTGAGGTCAGAGTGCACAGTGAGGAAGTGCATACAGTGAGGTCAGAGTGCACAGTGAGGCCAGCGTACACAGTGAGGCAGCGCACACAGTGAGGTCAGCATGCACAGTGAGGCAGCGCACACAGTGAGGCAGTACACACAGTGAGGTCAGTGCACACAGTGAGGCAGTGCACACAGTGAGGTCAGTGCACACGGTGAGGCAGTGCACACAGTGAGGTCAGTGCACACA
>JAQHUG010000169.1:1255485-1290661 GCA_028555095.1 Dicrostonyx torquatus | reverse complement strand
GGGAGCATAGGGACATTGGGAGAGGGTTGAAGGGGGGAGGGGAGAGGCAGGGAGGGGAGCAGAAAAAAATGTAGAGCTCAATAAATATCAATAAAGAAAAAAATTAATTAAAAAAAGAAAACCAACTAAGACACTAAAAAAATGTTTTTAAACACTATTTAGTATTATGATGGTAGACTGGAAATCACAGATCTAAGAGGTATGGTTTTTCAAACAATCTTTTGTTTGTTTGTTTGTTTTTTTGTTTTTTCAAGTCAAGGTTTCTCTGTAGCCTTAGAGCCTGTCCTGGAACTAACTCTTGTAGACCAGGCTGGCCTTGAACTCACAGAGATCCACCTGCCTCTGCCTCCCAAGTGCTGGGATTAAAGGTGTGCGCCACCACCGCCCGGCTCTCTCATACAGTCTTTCATTCACACAGATTTGAGACTCCAGACTGCAGACTAAGATACACAGTATGATTACTGCCTTCATTGACAAAAAGAGAGCACAACTCAAGGGGCTGCTCCTTGTGAGACTGCAAATACAGAATGCAGAGCTACACTAGCAGGGACAAGGCTCTACTGTCCATGATCATCCCTTCCAGCTCACGCTCCACCTGTAGACAGGGCTGCTGAGCCGGAAGCTCCAGGTCAGAAGGTACCAGTCTCCTGGAAGGTGTGAAGACACAGGGCGGGGCCTGAGCTAGACCATCCATCTGGCTGGAGCACAAAGCATTTCCCAGGAGGCAGGTTGTGCTAACAGGCTCTCCCACCTCTTGACCAGCCACCAACTGGTTCCAACTGGGCCAAAGTTGCCAGGTTGCAGCACTCAGAATTCTAGAGAAAAAGTGAGGGCCTTGGTCCAGGACACTCCTCAAGGGTTTGCAACATGGTGTCTGGGTCAGAGGGAGCTTCCACCCATAGTTGGCACTTCAGTGCCTTCCCTTTCCCCAAAGAAGCTGCAAGAAACCAAGGCCTTCCCAGTCAAAAGACAGCACTAGAAAAATAGCAGCCGTCAATAGCAGCTCCATAGTCACAAGTCATGCTTGGCTGGTGGGTGTCACATAGTCACTCCTCCCTGTGCCGGGGACCTGAGTGTCTACCCAGAGAGAAGCTTATGACAGCCCAGGCCTCAATTCCTAGCTGAGGTCCAGGAGGATGAAAAAGGATAACATTCCCTCAGGAATGTTCACAGACCAAGGGACACCATTCATGGAGTACTGGAGTAAAGCAAAGGACACTTCCCCTGGATTCTAGAGCCAGGGAAGAACATCTGAGAAGCTATGCTTACTTAAGCATCACTGGCCAGACCCCAGGCCAGTACATGCACTGGCTGGGAAGCTAGGAGTCAGGCCTGGGACCCATCCTGCTGCTTATTAGCCATGTGGCCCTCAATATTTCATCTCCTCCAGACATCTATCTCCTCCCACTGTGATTGAGAACACTCAGTAATGACGATCACACCAGTCCAGTACACTGCTGAACATTCCCATCCAGACCAGGGACCAAACTCTGTGAAGGGGTAGGGAGTTCACTTTCAGGCTTTTCTAGCCTCGTGCTTAATCCACTCTGCAGTGTTGGAGCAAAAGCACCACAGACAATTCATACACAAGTGACTGGCTGCACTCCAATCTAATTTGATTTGCCATATCAGCAAACAGGGCTGTAGTTGTCATGTAGAAGCCATGACTTCTGGTTTATAGGATAAACAGAGGCACAGGAGAACAGAGGAAGAAGAGCTATTCAGAACACGAGGTGGTTCATAAAGCGTCTAGCTTGTCTTGTCAAGAATATCAATGTCTCGAGGGAAAAAAAGAAATACAAGAACTAGATTAGAGTAAGCCAAAGACACGGTATGCACCTAGAGAGAATCCAGGTTTAAAAACAACACTGTCAGGTCTAAGCAAATGGTTTGGTGGGTGAAATACTTGCTCTGTAAGCAAAAGACCCTGAGTGTGGAGCCCTAGCACTGCCTGTAACCCAGGCCAAGGGAAGAGACAGGAGGAGTCTAGGGCTTGCTGGCAGGCCCATCTAGAAGAAACAGCAAGCTCCAGGTGAGAGATCCTGCTTTAGAAAGTAAAGTGGAGAACAACAGAGGTGGGCACTCTAACCAGAGTATGTACCTATATGCCTGTGTGCACTGGAAACACACACACACAAAGAAAACTAGGAAAACTCAAGCCCGCACAGATATGCAGAGGATCAGTACATATACATTACAAGTTAAGTACCTGTGGAAGTTTGAATGCAATTGGGCCCATAAGCTCAGAGGGAGTGGCACTATTGGCAGTGTGGCTGTGCTTAAGAGTGTCACTGTGGGCATAGGCTTTGAAGTCTCTTTTGCTTAAGCTTCTCTCAGTAACATAGACCATTTCCTGTTGCCTGCAAGATACAGGACTCTCAGTCTATCTCCTGTTGCCTTCTGATCAGATGCAGCCAGCACCATGTCTGCCTGCACGCCGCCAAGTTCCTCATCATGATGACAATGGAATGAACCTCTGAACTGTAAGCAAGCCATCTCAATTAAATGTTTTATTAAATGTTTTCCTTATAAGAGTTGCCATGTTCATGGTGTCTCTTCAGAGCAATAGAGACCCTAACTAAAGCAATATCCTTATCAAAAATGGTTGGGACCAGAATGTGTCTGTCTTTGAATTCCTTGGATTCTGGATTCACGTAGATGGTACTGTCTGGTCAAGCATCCTCTACTGCAGAGACAGCCATTAGCCTCCCATCAGCCTGGGTGACTTAATCTTATTCTACATGTGGGGAGAATGAGGACCACAGAGGCTGTTCCAAAACCTGGAACATCTGAGCATCATGAGGGCACAAAGTTCTAACTTTTGGAGCCCTCCGGATTTCAATAAAAACCTTCCCTTTTTACAGGTGGCACACTCCTTTAATCCCAGCACTCAGGAGGCAGGGGCAGGTGGATCTCTATAAGTAATTTAACCTGTTCTACATAGTGAGACCCTGTCTCAAAAAGAAAACAAAAGAAAGGGAAGGAGATAGGAAGAAAGGGAAGGAAAGGAAAGGAAGGAAGAACAAGAACAAATGGAAACTGGCAACATTGGCAGAATGGCTGTTAGGGCCAAGCTAGAAGGTGGCAGGGAAACACCCCAAAGCCCAGAGTGGGGAGTCAGAGCATCTAGGCAGTATCTACCCAGCAGTGGTTCCTGCCATCCCACCCTGCAGTCCCCATATGCACACTTAGGATAGCCAGCAAGCTTGGGCCTGTATGAACAAGACAGTGAGGACAGCATCGGCCTTCTCCACAGTGGAGGAACCGCCCTCTTGCTCTGTCTATGGTTCTGCCTCCCTTTGGAATCAAGAGCTTGGTCTCCAGGGCAGGGCCAACCCAGAAGCCTTCTCTCCATCAGCAGAGGGTGCTAAGGAAATAAAGAATAAGAAGCCAACCTTCATCGTGGTCTTAGCAAGCCCTCATCTTAACATAGGACTCTCGGCTATTAAGGACAAGTTGTCTTGTAAAAAGAAATAAGATCTCACTGGCCAGTGGCTGATGCCCTCTCCCAGGCCTCAGCCGCTGGGTGCCAGGTACTGCTGCCCCAGGCTTCCTGTTTATCATCCTCTGAATCTCTTAACAACCCTGTGACAAACTCCAGCTTACTAAGTGCCTGCCAAGCCCTGCAGGGATCTCCACTCAGGGCCAAAAAGGGCTGCCAGCTTTGGGCACCTCTACTCCCCCCACCCCCTTCCAGCAGCAGTCTCTGATTCTCTGCTGACACAGAACTCCTTAAGGTCCCTGGGACACAAGAGCTGTTTCACTGAGCCGAGGGCCCACACCTTCAATCCAAGCATTTGATAGGCAGAGGCAGGCGGATCTCTTTGAGTTCAAGGCCAGCCTGGTCTACAAGAGCTAGTTCCAAAGCAGGCCCCAAAGCTACAGAGAAACCCTGTCTCAAAAAAACTTTAAAAAAAAAAGCTGTTTCCCCTCTGCATACTCTGGTCAGTCCATTTCCCTGGACTGTTCTTTTCCTATTCCCAGAGTCACACTCATGCCCATCCTTCAGAACTAACCAACACCCATGAACTAGCATCTGTTAGCCTAGGTCTGCCTTTGCTAACAGTCCATATTTGGTCCCCAGTTTTCAATTGAGTAACACTTCAGCTGGCCTGAGTTGATAATTCTGCTCTCTGTGGTGAGGCAAGTATATTTTTAACTTGGGGAGATATGCAACAATAATTACGGTATAGATTGTGGTAGCATCATGATATTGTGTTGGGCAGGCTCTAGAACGGCACTAAGAGGGCAACTATTAGCTACACCCACAGCTACTAAAATCAATTGGGAGTCAATGAAGTCACCAGTTTTGCTGGCACACACCTGTAATCCAAACAGTTGGGAGGCAGAGGCAGAGGCAGAGGCAGGAGGATCAAAAGTTGAAGACTAGTCTTGATTACACATCAATTTATTCTGGACTACACAAGTCCCCATTTAAGAATGAATGAATGAATGAATGAATGAATAAGGTAAAGAAAGCCAACATTCTATTTCTCCAGTGCTACACCAGAAATGCTCAATCAGCACCAACAGCTGAGCTCTCTTTCACCCTGGGATGTACATGGAACAAGTGGTATAGGGTAGCCTGTTTCAGAGTTCCCACAGGTACAGCAGAAGCTTGCCCCATGAACCAGCAAGAAGAGTGCTTCTCAAAGCAAAGTCTAGAGGAAGACCATTTACCACACTAGGAGAGCTGTCTGCTACACAAATATAAATGAAAACAGCAGCCCAGCTCAGCCAGGGGAGAGAGATAAACTACTGAACAGATAGTTCAGAAAAAGAAAACTTCTCAAGGGCAAATGCATCCACAAAGAAAACCTAATCATGCTTAGACAGCTAAGAATCCACACATTTGACAACACGAGGTTACAGGGACATTTTTAGACATTGCCTGACTTAGAAATGCATCCTCCTGTGAGCCTCAATCTTAGCCCAAAGAATCATCCTATGGATTGGAACTGAATCCATGTAACCAAAGAGACAGACACACACAATGCTTCACAGCAACGCTGCCTATAATGAGCTAGAGACTGGAAACACAGCACTCTAGAACTTGCTGAATAAACTCAGGGACACCATGTGTGGCTGCCACAAAAGAAATAAAGAGCATGGTGTAAGCAAGAGTCACCTGTGCAATTAGAGAGGCTGCCGAGACAGAGCACTCAGCAAGAGCAGTAACATCACAGTGCTATACTGCGGCCTTCGAGGTACAGAGTGCCAGAGTCTCTACTTGTTCTTCAAGGGCACAAAGAAACTGCAAGCTGCAAAGGTTGGGGAGCACACAGATGAGGTAGCCATCGTAAGTCAGACTGGCCTGGATCTCATTCTGTAGCCTAGAGGAGGCCTAGAACTGCATTTCTCCTGCCTCAGTCTGCCAAGCACTGAGATTATGAGCATACACCATCACACTTGGCTCTTTTTTTTTTTTTTTTTTTTTTTTTTTTTTAAGACAAGCTGACCTTGAACTTCCTATGTAGCCCAGGGTGAACCTCTTGTCTCCTCGGTGGTAGGATTATAAGGATGGGACACCATGCCGAGTTTATATGGTACTGGAGGACTGAAGCCAAAGCCTCATGCATTCTAGGCTACACTCTTTAAACAACTGAGCTACATCTCTAGCGCCCTACACTGAACTTTGTAACTGACCTTTGGATCACTGCCTTAAATCAAAGTGCTTATGTGGAATGCAGCTGGCAAATCTCTAGGCTATGAACAGAGAACAACTTCATTTCTTCCCAGGACTCTGATATGTTCCCAGAGTCTGAAGATGTGGAGTGGGATCTTTAGATCAAGTATCCAGTTCTTCTCAGCTCCAGTTAGGAAGACCACAAGTCAGACAGGTTCCAGGTAATGAATTTTCATAGTATCCCAAAAGATTCTGTCCACCTACACCTCTTGCTGTCACACCAGGTCTGTCCATTCTCAGAAGACAGCCACACAGAGGTGCAGACTCACCTCTCGTCTGGAGAGTCTACATGGAAGGTCCTCTCGATGACTGTGGTCCACTGCAGGCAGCGTATGACAAAGGTGTTGGGTCGTGGCCTCTCAGTCTTCATCAGCTGGCATTCTGGAGGGTACAGGTAGGAAAGAGTGTGAGATGGTCCTGCTGCCTAAAGACCACATTCTCCAAGCCATCTTCTGTGTGCCAACCCCCATACCAGATGATGCCAGGGACTGAGACAATCCAGTCCTGACCATGTCCTCTAAGGCAAGGATGTCACAATCTTCACTTGCTCTTCAAGGGCACAAGAAATTGAGCTGCAGGAAGTTCTGCATAGATGAGGCATAAGTGAGACTTTCCCCAAGCACCTCCCTTACAGTTTCTTATTTTCTTCTTTCCACTGCATTGCTATAATTCCAAAGATAAAACTCAGGACCTAATGCACACCAGACAAAGGCTCTATCACTGAGCAAGGACTCTAGCCTCCTTTATTCTTGTGAAACAGGGTTTTACACTGAGTTATTCAGGCTGGCCTTAAACACACTCTGTTGTCCAGAAAGGCATTTCTCCTGACAAAAACTGAGGTCCACCATGTTTTGAAGGCCAAACCACCGGCAACAACTCAGAAGTCACAGTCAGATAGGAAAGACACAGAAGGTATCTAATCCAGTCTGGGCCTTAGGGAAGGCATTCCTGAGGCTGAAACATTTCTGAGCTGAGCCCAGAAGGCAAGGGGGCCAAGTAAGTAAGACAGAGAGTAGTGCACAGCAGGCCACAGGAGACAGAAGCCTCAAGTCTTGAGAGGTGGGTTAATCTGGGCAGGGAGAGTCTTGGAAATCATAGTGAGGGATCCAGACTCTCTTTGGGGCCACAAGGAACCATGAGAGGAATATGGAAAAAGTGAGGCAGGTTCCTCTTGCTGAAGGCCAGAGCCAGCAACAGAGAGTTAACAGGGAGAATGAGCTAGGGCGGAGTAGAGCAGGGCTGGGGAAAGAAGGGCATTGGGCTACAGGGCAGGGAGGGGCATCCAGACTGAGATCTAGAGCAAAACAGATGAGATGGGGATGCAGACAGGGAGAAAGAGAAGGTGGTGGGCGGAGGAACAGGAAGGTCAGCCTGGGATATGGTGAGGATGGAGTTCTAGAAGCCACCCCTGAAAAAATTCTCAAGGAACTGCTGGAGATGGGCTGGCAGCTCAAGTGAGAAGCTGGCACTGTTAAAAGATATGCCAGGGACATGGGCACAGGAAGAGAGCGCCAGAAAAAGGCTTTCTGCAGAAGGGGTGGGTGCTAGGCTGGGTTCCGGAATCCACAGGAGGGAGAGCTGGAGGGATAGGCAGAAGCTGCAATGAGGCCCTCAAGGAGGAGGGGTTCTGGGGTAATGGAGACAGGGTAATCTGGAAACATTCTCAGCAGGTATGACAAGGACATGGTATTAGGTCCATAGTGAAGGAAGGAGACAGGTACACAATGGGGATCTTGGGCTTGTCAAGCTGGTCAAACAAGAAAACACTAAGTTAGCTGGGCACTGCATGCCTTTAAATCCTAACACTAGGGAGGCAGAGGCAGGTGGAGCTCTGTTAGTCTGAGGCCAGACTGGTCTACAGAGTGAGTTCCAGAAGAGCCAGGGCTGTTACAGATACCCTGTCTCAGTAAACCAAAAAAAAAAAAAAAAGTACTACATACAGTTAAGTATAATAAACAGTACTTGATAATGACTATTACTGGTTTAGAGAAGCACATATTGCTTCAGGATGGGGACGTGCTCTTAGGATTGTGTCCTCAGGAAGTTTCATTGATGTTAGAAAAAGCCACACTGAAACAACAAAGTGTGCTTACCCAAAGTACACAGGACAGCATACATGCATCCCAGCTATGGACACACACAGCATGCAACTGTTCTGAATACTGTGGATATAGTAACACAGTGGCAATTCTCTGAACACATTGATTCAGGGAGGAAGTACTATAAAAATACTATATATAATTTTTTTCAAAGTTCATATCTGCATAGGAACTGAGCTTGCAGGGTCCCCTGAAAGTTGTTTTGGGTGAGGCAGTGGATGTAGCTGGTGACTGCTGTCACCTTTCTGGATATTGCATATTTAGGCTACATTACATTTATATTAAAAAAAAAAATTCCTTGCCGGGCAGTGGTGGTACACGCCTTTAATCCCAGCACTGGGGAGGCAGAGGCAGGCGGATCTCAGAGTTCCATGCCAGTCTGTTCTACAGGACAGCCAAGACTACACAGAGAAACCCTATTTTGAAAAACACACAAAAAAGAATACTCCAGGTTAGGTACCACAGCGGGAACTGAGGACATACGATGAGCTCTGGAGCAACTCCGTGGGACACTGACACTTACTGGCTGAGGGGGCAAAGAGGAGGGACAACTCTGTTAACAGAGCAGACAGGACACCAGCAAGAACCACAGAGCCGGAAGGGTTGGGGTGTGCAGAAACATCATGACTTCTCACTGTCCCCAGAAGGGAAAAGGCCCAATGACAAGGAGCAACAGCAGAAAAGGGTAGAAGTCAGATCTGAGGATGAACAGGCCTAAGACAGGTTCTGGCTCAAGCAAAACTGTTCCATGTGTCCCCAACACCTGCCAGCAAAGCTGTGAACTGTGGAACTCAACCTCCTTGCCCTGAAACGCACCTGCTACAGAGAAATTGTTTAGGGGGGGTAAGGTCTGGTCAGGGGTCTCAGGTCTCTCCTTATATCCAATGAAAGAGCCATCACTCTTCAGAAGGAAGTACCGGGGTCTCCAAGTCTTGATGTATTCACCTGAAACGAGGCAGAAGGAGAAAAGGTCAGGCAGGGCAAGGTTAAACAGTATCCCAGCAGGCAGGAAGCCCAGGATGACAGTGACTCATGGGGGCACCACACTGGGAGGAAGGTAGATGAGTCTCTCCCAGGGGAGCCTTGGAGGTGGCACCTGCTGACGCAGGCTGGGGCACTGGTCTGGGCCCAAGTGATCCACAGGTCATGCCAGGCAGGAAGGCGCCAGCAACAGTGTCCCAGGGCGCCACTACCTTAGCATATATGGCAGTGGCAAGCCATCCTTGCCAGCAAAGACTGTCCTAAGGGATGTCCGGTCTCTTAAACACTCAAGTCCCATAGGCTGATATTTATCAACATAGCCATGCAGGAGATCAAATGTCAAACAAATGTCCCACCCTCCAAGTACCCTTGATCTTTTCCTTTTGTCCTGAGTAAATATTCAAGTCCCCTGCTTATGGGCACACACATATGCATAGCCAACACTACGCAAGAACTCACTCCTTAAAAGATTTCTGAAGGCTCCAAAGCTACAGAGAAACCCTGTCTGGAAAAACCAAATAAATAAATTTCTGAAAGCTGGGCAGTGGTGGTGCACACTTTTAAACCCAGGACTTGGGTGGCAGAGGCAGGAGGATGGCTGGGGTGTATTGGTTGCTAGCCAAAACCCAGCAAGGTCCAGGTTCTGTAAGAGATCCTATCCCAAAGAAGTAAGATGGTGAGTGACAGAGCAGAGAACACCCAAGGAACTCTCTGCACACATGCACATATATTCACTACACACACAAAACATGGGCTGGAGAGATGGCTCAGTGGTTAAGAGCACTGACTGCTCTTCCAGAGGTCCTGAGTTCAATTCTCAGCAACCACATGGTTACTCACCACCACCTGTAGTGAGATCTGGCACCCTCTTCTGGCCTGCAGGTGTACATGCAGACATAACACTGTATACATAATAAATAAATATTTTAAAAAAAAAACAGAAATAGGACCAGCAAGATGGCTTGGTGGGTGCTGAGCACACAGTAAAGAGAACCAACTTCCACAGTTGTTCTCTGACCTACACACACCCCAGGGCACACATTTTGTGGGTTTTTTTTTAATTTTAGGTTTCTAATTTTTAAAATATTTTTACTTAATGTGTGAAAGTTTTGCCTGCAGAGATGTATCTGCACCATGTGCATGCCTGGTGCTGCAGAGGTCAGAAGATGCTGGATCTCTTGGAACTGTAGCTGCAGACAGGTGTGGACCACCATGCAGGTGCTGGGAATCCAATCTGGGTCCTCGACAAAAGCAGA
Organism: Dicrostonyx torquatus; assembly: GCA_028555095.1. Taxonomy (NCBI): domain Eukaryota; kingdom Metazoa; phylum Chordata; class Mammalia; order Rodentia; family Cricetidae; genus Dicrostonyx; species Dicrostonyx torquatus. Next base: position 1,280,639 of record JAQHUG010000169.1, on the reverse strand, counting down.
CAGTGTTCTCAACAAGACAGCCATCTCCCCAGACCAATAAATGTTTTTTATAAATGGGAACAATTCAAATGCCCAGCACAGGACCCATATGATGGGCTACTACTTGGTCAGAAAAAGAGATGACAGACTGCTGCTCCATCTTACAGAGCAGCTGCACCATCACTTTTGCCTAAGGCAAAGAAGTAAATTAGTCACAAAGGACCACAAATTGAGGGCCATTCTGACTTTGTGAAAATGCAGGCATTCTGTAGAAAGTGTATTTCCCATTTTGAATATCAGCCTTTTCCCAGGCTGGCAGTATACAGGACTCTCTCTCTTTTATGTGTGGGACTCTCAGTCAGCCCTGTAATTCAAGAGTATACAACCAAAACGCAGCCATTCCACTGTGGTTACACGATGATGCTCAGGGAAGCTAGGCATGTCAGGTGTGTTCACAGTGTATGACACATTTCTCCAAGTTCAGGAAAATCTATATATATGCCCACTTACATAAAATGTCCAAAACAGCTAACTCTGTGGAGACAAAAAGTGGATTAAAGGTTGCCTGGGCCTGGGAAGATGAGGGTCTGGAGATGGGAATGTGAGAAAGGCTCTTTTTAGGGTAATGAAAACTGTGTAACTGAAATCCAGGTGTGATAGATAACTCACACTTGCAATCCTAGAACTTAGAAGGCTGAGGCAGGAAGATTTCAGAAAGTTCCAGGGCTATCCCAGTTACACAGTGAACTCTAGGGCAGCGTGGTCTAGAATGAGCCAGTGTCTTAAACCAAAACAAACCAAACAGTCTAAAACTGACTGTAATACTGGCTGTTCTGAGAAGGCAGAGGCAGGACAGCCTCAGGAACCTAAAGCCTTCCTGCACAACTCAGGGACAGCTTGTTTCAGAAGAAAGAGAAAAACTGTACACTGTGACCAAGTAAATATAAAGACGGTTCAACTATCAGTCAGAGCCTCCATCTTCCAGCCATTAGCTGGGACACGAAGGAAAGGGAAAGATGACAGCCACTAATATTGTTCTCCATGCCTTTCAGGATGCAGAGTTGCTCCCTTGGCCACATATATGGGAATGTACAAGAAGGGAGACATTGTAGACATCAAAGGGATGGGAGTGCTCAAAACGGAACACGCCATAAAAGTTACCATGGCAAAACTGGAAGAGCCCACAATGTCACCCAGCGTGCTGTTGGCACTGCTACAGACAAGCAAGCCCTGTCAGGGCTGCTGCCAAGAGGATGAATGCGCGTAGTGAGCATATGATGCACTCCAAGAGCCACAGCTTCCTGAACCGGCTGCGGGAAAATGATCAGAGAAAGAAGGAAGCCAAAAAGAAGGGCTCTCAGGTTCAGTGGCCATGCCAGCCTACTTCCCCCGGAGATCGACGAATGGAAAGAAGCCCAAGTTGATGAACTCCCTATGAATTCAGTGTATTAGGCATAACAATAAAAGGAAAATAACTCTAGACTGGAAAAAAATCAGCTCTGTCTATGGAAATAAATCAGTGTAGTAACAGCCCCACCACATTCAACAGAATGCAGCACCTTCACTGGAGTACTCAACATGCTGGGAAGGAAAGGGAGGAGGCCCTCGCACAGGAAGGGCACAGGGAAGAGACTGGACAGGTCTCTGAGGTTAGGAACAAAATCAGGATGCCTCTTTTCTCCACTGCTACACAAACCCACTATTGGTCATGATGGACTGATGCTCCCTTCTACAAAGTAGCTCCAAAGTACAAAGTAGACCACTGGGTCTAAGGCAGGAAGTCAGTCAATCACCTTTTCTGAGCAAGAAAGTAAGAGGTGTCCCAATGAAAGGGGTGTAGTAAAACTGCATTTAATTGCAGGAAACAAGATCCTACATAGTGAAAAGTCACAGAAGATTCAACAAAAGCTGGGATTTAGTTCAGATAGTTTATGTACATGTGCATGTATGTATATAGTAATTAATTTTAATGTATATTTTATTTTAAATATATTATGTATTATATATTATATTAATTAATTAAATTTTTACACACCAATTCCAGTTCCCCCTCCCTCCTCTCCTCCCATTTCTCCCTCCCCACCACCCCCATCCATTCCTCAGAGAGGTTAAGACCTCCCCTGGGAAGTCAACTAAGTCTGTCTCAGTCATCATATTGAGACAGGACCATATGTTTTAAGAGGGCTAGAGAGGTGACTTAGCAAATTAAGATCACTAATTGATCACTGATCAATTAAGATATATATATATATTATATGAATACATATTATACATACATTTTTTCGTTTGGCTGGGATGGGGTTTTGTTTGTTTGTTTTTCAAACAGGTTTCTCTGTGTAGCTTTGGAGCTTGTCCTCAAACTTGCTCCGTAGACCAGGTTGGTCTCAAACTCACAGAGATTCACCTGCCTCTGCCTCCTGAGTGCTGGGATTAAAGGCACACACCACCATCATCCAGCTATATGTATATTTTTTAAAGAGGGCTAGAGAGATGTCTCAGCAATTAAGATCACTGGTTGCTCTTCCAAAGAAACCAAGTTGGATTCCCACCACCCATACAGCATCTTACAATTGTGTGAAATTGCAGTTCCAGGGGATTTGTGGGCACTGCATACACACGGTACATAGACATGTGTGCAGACAAAATATACATAAAATGTGAATTTAAATGTTTTTCTTTTTGATTTTCTGAGACAGGGTTTCTCTTTGTAGCCCTGGCTGTCCAGGAACTCACTTTATAGACCAGGTTAGCATCAAACTCAGAGATGTGCCACCCTCTGCCTCCCAATTCTTGAGATTAAACACATGTTCCCCAATGCCTAGCTGAATAAAAATATTCTTCAAAAAAGGAAAATTAAAAATTCTATACTGGTTAATTTTCTGTAAGCGTGATACAAACTAGGGTCACCTGTGACGTGGAACCTCAGCTGAGAAAATGCTTCTATCAAGCTTATAGGTCATATTCTTAACAACTAATGTGGGAGGGTCCATCCCACTGCCACCACTGAGCAGGTGGTCAGGCTGAGCAAGCCATGGAAAACAGGCTAGAAAGTAGCATTACTCCATGGCTTCCACTTTAGTTCCTGCCCTGACTTCCTTTCACGATAGACTACAACTATAAGCTGAAATAAATCCTTTCCTTCCTAAATTGCTCATTTGTGGCCTTTATCACAGCAATAGAAAGTAAACTAAGGGCTGGACACATGGTTCCATGGTTAGGAACATTGCTGCTCTTCCAAAGGACCAGAGTTCAGTTTCCAGCACCCACATCGGGTGGCTCACATCTGTCTATAACTCCAGCTCCCGAGGAGTCCGACGCCTGCAAGGGGACCTGCACGCATGTTTATACCACCCACATATAACTAAAATAATAAATCCTAAAAACAGACAAACAAAAAGCAAGCAAGCAAACTAAGGCAAATTCCAGTAAGTGGGGCTATGGAGATGGCTCACCAGGAAAAGTGCTTGTCACACAACCACGGGGACTGAGTACGCATCTCCAGCATGCACTGAAAAAGCCAGGCATGGCAGCGTAGGCCTGTAACTCCTGTAACCTGGGGGCAGAGACAGAAGAATCCTAGAGCTTGCTGCCTAGCCAACGATCTGGCCTAATTTTATTTATGTTATGAACTTAGTATCCAAAATATATAAACAACTCTTCTGTTTTAAAGAGGTCAAGGACCTGAAAAGCTACTGCACCAAAGACAGGCCAAGCATAGCTGGGTAATCCCAGCACTGGGGAGGCAGAGGCAGGCGGAGCTCTGAGTCCGAGGCCAGCCTGGTCTAGAGGGAGTCCCAGTGCAGTCAGGGCCACACAGAGAGACATTAAAGAAAGGTAGCCCAAGCATATCAGTAGTCTCCATATTTTGGGCACTGAGAAAATGCAAACTAAAACTATGATAAAACAAACAAAGAACTAGGTGTAGCAGCATTTATTACATTTAAGAGACAAAGGCAGGAGAATCAGGAATTCAAAGTTATCCTGGGCTAAATAACACTGTGTCAAAAAACAAAAACAAAAACAAAAAAACAAACAAAAGAAGACAAACTTTGTTCAGAGTGATACCAATTCACAACTGCCAAAAGAAATAACTCCAGTGTATATTTAAAGGATGGGTTTTTAAAGAACATCCTGTATCCATACACTTATTTGTCTATAAAAAAAAAAAAAGAATAAGGGGCTGGAGAGATGGCTCAGTGGTTAAAAAGTGCTTCCCACTCTTGCAGAGGACCTAGGTAGGGTTCCTAGCACCCACATTGGTCAGCTCACAGTTTCCTGTAACTGCAGCTCTACAGGATCTGATAACCTCTTCTGGCCTCCATGGTTACCACATACACACGCACGCATACACACAGACAAATACACATAAAAAAATTATCTTTAAAAAAAGGAATGAAGCCTTGACACAGGTCTAACACAGATAACCACTATGCCAAGGAGAAGCCAGATCACAAAGGCCACAGTGTGTGATCCCAGCACTGTCAAGTGTCTGGAGCAGATAGTCCATACGGCCAGGAAGCACTGCTGCTAGCAGATGCGCAAGAAGAGGTGGAGACCAACTGCTCAGTGAGCTCAAGGCTTTCCTCTGGGTGATGACATATTTGGGAACCTAAAGTTCCTAAAAATAGTGGCCCTAACACCACGAATGTATAAAGGCCACTCAATTATACAAGTTAGAAAGGTTTATTTCATATTATGGAAATTTCACCTCAATTGAAAAAAGAAGAATGTTAGAAAAACTCAAACTGGTGAGCTGGAGAGATGGCTCAGAGGTTAAGAGCATTGCTTGCTCTTCCAAAGGTCCTGAGTTCAATTCCCAGCAACCACATGGTGGCTCACAACCATCTGTAATGGGGTCTAGTGTCCTCTTCTGGCCTGCAGGCATTCACTCAGATAGAATATTGTATGCATAATAAATAAATAAATATTTTAAAAAAAACTCAAACTGGGGATGCAGTTTAGAGAACTTGCATGTACAAGGCCCTGGGCTGGGATCTGCAACATGCATTCTTTAAAAAACAAACAAACAACAACAACATAATATCCTACAACAAAAGCAGCTACAGCTTAGGTGGGACATGGTGCTGAAGACTGTCTTGCTGTTTCTTTATGTGGACTCTGGCATAGGTGATTAATGATCCAGGTCCTAATCTATCTGTGATGTTTCATATACTTTAGCAACAAAAAGCCTACAGAGGAAAAAAAAAAACACAAAACAAAACCAAAAACCATATCACAGTCTAATCCTCACAGTCAAATGAGAAAACTGAGTCAGAGAGGCTCACTTTTGTGGCAAGAATCATAGGACTGAGCCAGGTGGTGGTGGTACACTCCTTTAAATCCCAGCACTCGGGAGGCAGAGGCAGGTGAATCTCCGTGAGTTCGAGGCCAGCGTGGTCTACAAGAGTGAGTTCCAAGACAGGCTCCAAAGCTACAGAGAAACCCTGTCTCGAGGGGGGAAAAAGAAAAAAGAAAAAAGAATCATAGGATGACTGGCTTTCTGGGACAGCTGGCACTGAAATCCAGAGCTCACCCTGATCACTATGCTATCTGCCTCCACACCAGTAGGGGAGACAGTATGCTCTCCTAAGGGTGGTGGTGATGGCTAAAGCCAAGCCACAAATAGGATCTAGTGGCAGTCGTCCCACCCAGTCAGTCATACCCCAGACCCTGCTGAGTAAGAGGCAGCATACACTGCAGGCCAGGCCTTGAGCCCAGTCAAGTTTAGCATCAGAGGGCCAGGGTCTGTCCCACTTAGCTCTACTGCCTTGTGTCAAGGCCTCAAGCAATCACTTTTGCTCTGAGAGAGTACCCATGAAAACTCATTAACACAGGCTTGCCTGGGGCAGAGCCTGAGACCAGACAGAGAGTAAACCAGTACAATGTCTATTTTAACCAGCTGGAGTGGGAATGGGTTAGCACAGATGCCCAGATATCAAGAGGCAGCAGAGCCCTCTTTCTGCCAGCCACTACTCAGATGACCAAGGAGTACACCTGTGTGCATATGTATTGTGTATTCAAGGCAAGTGGGCCAGACAAAAGACAAGGACAGGCCAGCAGCCCAACTCAGTGTGGTACACACAAACACAGACATGAAGCCCTAAAAGGAGCTAGAGTCAAGACTCATTTTGTCAGCCAAGTCTAGGCTAGAGACCCCTGCCCCCAGCACTCAATGGTTCCCTAGCCACCTCCCCACTTTTTAAGACCTTAATCCAGTGAGCCTAGGGAAACTCTCGCCGAGGGACAGGAGTCCAGCAGACTGACACAGCTGAGCACAGTTGCCATTACATGCAATCCAATCATTCATTCTGCAGCTGTTTGCTGGGCACCTACTATATGTCAAACATTTCTTGAGGCAATCAAGACAGCATAGTAAACACAGCACATGAAAATCCTGCCTAAAGGAAGCTGACATCAGAAGCCTGGATTGTTAACTCATCACACAGACACAGACCAAGTGCACACTTGTAATCCCAGTTCTAGGGAAGCTGAGGCAGGAGGATTATTACAAAGCTGAAAACTGCTTAGGATACCAAAAAATCAAAAACAGACCCAAGACAGGCGGTGCAGCTCACCCACTGTCACATCAAAATGAAGTGTGGCAGGGCTAAGATCAGAACCCATCAAGTGTCAATGTTTGAATGGCTGCATTTGACAGTTTTAAAGTCAAGGCTCAGTCTATGGGGCTGAAGTGCCCTGAGTGCCACCTGTTATAGAGGTAGCAGGAAATGGGGTTTCCTCTGCTGTTCTGCTGGCCCTAAGGAGCAGCCCATTGCATGTGACTGCTGGTGTCTGTGGCCAGAGATGGCAGGACAGGTTCTCATCAGCCATCTGTTATTCAAATGTGCCCGCCTTGCTCCCCTCAGGATGCCCTGATTGCCCTGTTACCCACATGTCGCTGCCAGTGAACTACGGGACGCCCTTGCTCCTCCTCAAGCCCCAGATGCAGCATGGCTCTCCACTATAAACCTCAGACCCACCTTCCTTTTCATTGCCTGATTTATTCACAACATAGGCTGCCAGTGGATATGAAGGTCGGCCTAGGCACCTCACATGCCCCAGGATGTCACATGTCACCATGAGGATGGGATCCTTGACTGTTTCTACAATCTAGAACAGATCCTGGCACACAGGAGCCACTCCATGAGTTAAGCACTGAGTGAATGGAAGTGTCTGTGAACCAGCTTCTTCCAGCCTGGCACCCTTCCTGCCCAGGAGAAGGTCCCTGAAGGCCAGCAGTGACAAAGCCAGCTCTCAGCACATGTTGCTTCCTTATCTGCCTTCTAGTGTCACATGGCATCTGGTGCAGGCACAGGGGACCCTGAGCTCTCAAGGTCTAGTCCCCTCTCTATTCATGACCTCACCAGGGCCTCAGCTTCCTGTCCTCACAGAGGACTATGGCTGGTAGGGCTTGTGAATCTGCCCTGCCCAGCTTCCATCTCGCCTGCTCCAGCTATAGAGTTCTAGAAACACCAGGCACGTGCAGGTCTCTGAGATTTTGTCCATTCTGCTCCTCTCATGGGTGGCTTTGGTACCAGGCAACTCCTCTTCTAGGTTCTGTTCACTGTCACCTCCTCAGAGTACCTCCCTGCAGACTGTCTCTTCCCAGCCCTTGACCCCCCCCCATTCACATGGCCCTTCTTACCACCTAACACTGCGTCTATTTACTGTGTTACCGCTCCAAGTGGAACATGGCTTCCACAAGGTCCCAGAACCTTACAATCAATGACTATTTGATAAATAAACACTGACTCGCTATTGCTTGGCTGTGTTACTTGAGTTTTATGTGACTACCCCCTTCTAAGCCTCAGTTTCATTACCTGTAAGATGAAGGTATGAATAAGATCGCTGACAAAGATACTGAGCCTAAAACCTTATCTGGACTCATTCAGGATGTCCAGCTAGGGCCACAGAGTAATGGTTCCTTGAGCTGGAGAGATGCTAGAGGAGAACAGGGTGCAAGAGGGAGACACACAATCTGGGGAGCAAAAGTGAACCCTTACCACGTTTGTGGAGCCAGCCTTCTTTGATGACAGAAACCTCATTCATGGTGGCAGCATTAACACGCTGTCACCTACCTTGGGACAGCTCTGGGCAGCAGGACATGCAGGAGGTGCCTCGGGTACAGTACAGTCTACGAGAGACAAGAGAGGAGCTGTGAGGATGAGGGCCCAATCCTGGAAGCTGAGGCCCTTCAGCTCTGTAGCTGGCCAGGCAGTGGGTATCGCCAGGGAGCCAGGAAGAGCTCTTCCCTTGGGACCCAATCCTAAGGGAGAAACATGGGGTCACAAAAGAGCTGAATGTGCACAAGCTCTTCCAGTGCATCAAAGCTCTTCCCTAAGCCAGGTGGTGGCGGCACATGCCTTTAATCCCAGAACCTGGGAGGCAGAGGCAGGCGGATGATCTCTGTGAGTTTGAGGTCTGCCTGGTCTACAGGTGAGTTCCAGGACGGTTCCAGGGTTACACGGAAAAACTCTGTCTCGAAAAAACAACAAAAACCAAACTCTTCCCTTCACACCTATGGCTGGACAGGAAGAGAGCGAGGTAGCTGCAGCCCCACCCCCTGCCTCACCTCAACACCCCAGTGCTGAGGTAACCCAGAATGAATCAGACAGCCCTGGGCACCTTGGGTGTATGCAAAGCCACCAGCATCTATCTGCCTGCCCCCAAGACAGACAGACTCATGCACGCAATCATTTCTCTAGAAATCAACCTCCACCTTAAGCAAACTAAGAACAGCTTCCCCCAAGTACAGGGAGGTCCTGTGCCATCCCCAGCTTCCTTTTCCTCCATGTTCCCACCACAAGAATGAGGAAAATAAATGAAGTCGCAGAAGCTCTGGCACCTGAGGGAACCTACTGCACACACACTTGTCTGGAGCCTAGAGGCCAGTCCTGGGGTTTGACCAAGACCTCTGCATCTGTCTTCAGGGACTAGCAGCCAACAGACTAACGGACGCCGAAGCTGCTTCTGAGTCTCAGGTTCCCTGAACAGAGGGAGGAGGACAAATGTGGGCAGCCACCAGCTGGGCCCTTACCTGGAAGCCTGGGCCTGGACAGGGGCCATGGAGCCCAAAGTGCCTTATTTCTGCCTCTCCCAACCCAGGGTTATTTGCGGACAGCAGGTCAGGAGCTACAGAGGCCCTTGGAGAAGTGGCAGCTGGCTCTAGGGACACCATGGGCATCAGCTTTCTCTCGTGCCCCAGGGGAGCTGGTGGGCTGGACACAGTACTGCCTGGCATGTGACAGTGGCAGGCTGCCCAGGCCCTGGGCAGGAGGGAGGTAAGTGGGAGGGACGGAAGGGAAAGCAAGGTAGCCAAAGATGGGGAGGACAGGCGGGTGTGAGATCACAAACTGGACTCCAAGCTATAAAGACAATGAAGGAGTGTGACGCCAAAACAACAACAGGGGGTGTCCTCCACAAGCAGACCCCAAACACACAGGAGCACAGCTCTCTCAGCCATAAACAGCTCATCAATGTCAACCTCCCCACTCCTCCTTTAGTGATGGCTGACAGAATCCTAGTCCACATCCTCCTGGAGTCTTACTTCCCTGCCCCAACTCGGTAGCCAAAGGGACCCTCAAAAGTGAGTCAGTCTTAAGCCAAGCATGGTGGCAATCCTTTAGTCCCAGCACTTGGGAGGCAGCAGCAGGCGGATGGATCTCTGTGAGCTAGAGGCCAGCCTGGTCTACGGAGTGAGTTCCAGGACAGCGAAGTCTCTGTCTTTCCTTAGCTCAGAATCCTCCATGGCTCCCCGTGTCCTTGGCAAAAATGCCCAAGTCCTCACTGTGGCGCTCTAGGCTGACCTGCCTCACCATCCCATATCAGCAGCTGTCTGTTCGCCCACCCTGCACACTTTCCCTGCTCAGCCTGGGGCCCTGCAACCGTGGCTCCTCCCTACTCAGCCCTCTCCCATGTTCCCCTGCCTCACTCTCATCCCTCCATTTACACCTGACCTTGTCCTTCCATGTCCAAACCCTTCACAGCTCCCCAGTGTGTTTAGAAAACAGAACAAAGTCCTCCCTACACCAAAGGCGCCACGTGAGTGGTTCCTGAACCAAGAAAGCAAGGGCACACCATCATGACAGGGACTGCTCAGGTATTATAGCCTTCCTGCTTACACCTTCTGGATACTTTCCTTCCTTGGGGCCTCAGTGAAACCCTTCACCCTCGGATCTCAATCTGCAAAGCTGCATTGGGTGCAGTTATATACCCTTTGGGCAACTCCCCCACACCCATCAATACTACTAAAGTGGGCCAGCCCAGCACTGACATTGCCATGCAATGAATGAGCTGATTCTCACCAACAGGCTGAGCTGCAGAAACACTAACTAGGCCCAAAACATCAGTCTTCTGGAAGTGTGTCCTAGGCTCCAGACCCTGGAGACCACCAGGCAGACACAGTGATGAGCCTCAGAAAACTCACATTCTAAAGAGGAAAGACATAACAACACACACATACCCCGCAGAACAATGGAGAGGTACTGAGAAGAATCAGGAGGAAATAGCAGGGAATGGGGCTGGCTAGTTGTAGTAAAGGGTGCCCGTGAGCAAAGCCTCAAGTAACCAAGGCAAGGCAGAGAGCAGCACATGAAAGACCCTCAGGCAGGGTCATAAAAGATGGGAAAGCTCTACAGCAGGAGCAGAGTGCAGGGAACGTCAGAGAGCAGCTCAGGGCCTAGGGTTGAAGGCCCAAAACCAAAAATCCAAACTATCCCCAGCTATGGGGCAGCCCTAGTGGGCTGGGGTAGAGGACTAAGCCCAAAGCAATGTGAGTTCCAGTAACAACAGAACCAAAGCACCCAATGTGAGCAGAGGGCTGGATGAAAGACAGCCCTCCCCACAGCTGCTGTTGCTCAGAGCTGCAGGAAGGCAGTCAGGTGTGGTCAAGAATGGTGGGGGTTTCAGAGTCTGAGAGCCACGGCCTTAGGCAAGGGCACTGGAGCTCCCAATACCCTATCAAAGGGGCTATAACATGCCCAAGTGAGGACAGAGGCTCAGCGAAGAGAAGCCATTTACCTTGGGTCTCCCAGTTGAGTGGCAGGGGCCCTGGCCACAGCTCCACACGCCAGAGCCACTTTTTACAGTTTCATTTCAGCGACTAAGAAGTCAGCAGCAGCTCAGGCAGGCAAGAGCAGTGGGAGGAATTGGAAGATCCCCTGCGTCCTGCCTGGCTCCAGCCGGCCTCCCACTAAGGGTGGCGCCTCAGCTGAGGTGTCTGTGACGCAGTCCTGGCGGTGATGAAATTCCAGGCAGCACAGCCAAGGGGATGGCCTGCTCACTGAGGAGCTGCAGGCTGAGGACACTCAGAAGGGGGGGGGCGGCATGCCTGTGGAACTCAGGAGCACGTGGAGACCTGCCCTGACTACCCTTCTGCATCACACACCAGCAGGGAGTTCTTGTATGGCTCCATCACCCATTAGCTGCTGCTTCCCAGAATGCCCACATTTGCGTGTGCTGAGGGCTGGGGCTGCAGCGAGTGACTAACCATGAGCCACCTGGGAGGCCAGATGACAAGAACAAGGATCCCTCACAGGAAAGGATGCCTAAGTAAAAGACACAGATCTCAATAGTTATGAAGAGATACAACGATAGATTAATACCACCTCAAAAACTCACAATGCCTACTGTAGCCTACTGTAGGAGTACAAAATGGTGAGGCCATATGAAAACGATCAGTAACAATTAAATTCAATATATGGCTAACCCAGTGGTTTCCCAACGAGCACCCCTTCCTGCAGTATTTTGCAGATGTTCCTTTGAGCACGTGGACATTTTCTATTATCATCAACTTTTATTAAAATGATCTTGTAACAGTGGACCAGCTGACAGTGAACAGCAGTTACTGAGAAATAGGTTCCCCTGGTCCTGAATTCTCACAAACAAACACTGCCTGTCAACGACAGGTTATTGTCTTTGAATTTGCTTTCTGAGCAGTTCCTCTTATAGGAGGTAAGGCCTGGATCAGTGGTAGGTGACAGGCTTTGGGACAAAATGGAACGGAGGCTTCCACTGCCATTGCCTCAGCAGGACTCTATTTCCAATCAATAAATAGCACTGGTCAGTGAAGATCCTTGTAGTTCTGTGAGTCTGGCAAGGAAACCAGCCCCAGAGGGAGTGAGAGGCCGCGGCCAGCTGCAAAGGGAATTGAGTTGTCTGAGCTGTTCCTAGGCTTTGCTCTACATGTTCACCTCATGGAATTTTTTTCCTCCCAGAAATGTCTTGTAGACTCTAGACAAACACTCGACCAATTGGCCATACCTCCAAACCTCTTTCTGACTCTTAGAGGCATGATCTCAAAAGGATTTGAATTTGCAATCCACTTGGCTCTGCCTTTTGAATTCTGGGACTACAGGTCTGTGGAATTACAGCAAATCCAGATTTTAATCAAGCACCCGCCATGCACCCAATGATAAGCTGTGGGGACCCAATGATAACTAGGACAGGCAAGAGTCCCTACTTTTCCCACGCTAAGGTAAGGGTCTAGACCTTCTCAAAGAAGTAAGAACAGAGCCTAGCTTGTGCCCTGTGGCTTCCCTTCCCTTAAGGAACAGGTGTTGTCAAGAAGCCAAATGCCACTGGAATAGAGGGCCTAAGGGAGACAGTGCAGTCCTCACAGGAGGGCTAGGCTGAGGTGGAAGGGCTCTGGCTTCAGTGATTACACGTCTCAAAGTGGTGGAGATAGGTGGACAGAGTGCTAGGATCTATGTAGGTCTCACACCCTGCTAAGCCTCAGGAACCTTGCTTTGCTGAGCTTAACTTATTCTCTAGGCTCCCCAGCTAGGACAAGGTGGACCCTATTCTGCTCCTCTGCCCATGAACTGCCAGTTCGGGTCCTTGATGTCATGTATTAATTACTTCTCATATCTGAACCCAGAGCTGAGTATTTGGCTTCTAAGGGGACCTCTGTTTGAATACCATTGAGGATAGTACTTAAGCTAGACAGATGGAAATACAATGTCTTAAAGACAATTTGGTGTGTGTGCACATTCATGTGTGTGGTTGTGGGCAGGCACACATACACACTATATGTAAATGTCAGGGGACAATCTTGAGTACAATTTTCAGGCACTGTCTACCTTTCTCTTGAGACAGTTTCTCATTGGTCTAGAGTTCACTGAGCACAGTGAGCCCCAAGGATCTGCCTGTCTCTAGCGCCCAAGTCAGGGTTTTTCACAGGTCTGGGGATTGAGTTCAGGTCCCACTATTATACTAACTGAACCACGTGTCTAGCTCTCAAAGACAACTTAAAAAAATGCTGCTGAGTGTTTGATATATAAGATTAGTCTATGGTACCTATGCACTCTGCAACATTTTGTTGTGTGTTTTTGAAAGTGGGTCTTATACCATAGCCCAGGCTGAACTCCAACTCACTGTGCAGTCAGACTGGCCCCAAACCTCAGGGTAGTTTTGCCTTAGCCTTCCAGATGCTGAGATTACAGGTGTGTATATGTGACCGTGCTTGGTTCTAAAACAGAATAAATCTCACCAATTGCAGCCAGATCCCCTTGGGAACCATCTCTAATCACCTCCCTGCTGCCCAGAGCTGACCATACATGTGACCTCACTGCTACAGCCAAGCTACAGCAGAGCTGGGATTGAAACCTGGGTCCTAGGTTTGGAGTCCCCCTTACTATGCTCAGGCTTCCTAGAGGGGAAGCTGAAGCAAGCCCCTTTCTGGGGACGTGGAAGAGTCCTGCTTTGGCAGCTCAGAGGACCCAGGCTGGGCTCTTCCACACCGTCTCAACTCCCAAACTGGAGTTCTTCTATATGGCAATTTTCTGTGATAGAGTGCAGAGAAAGTCACTTTCCCAAATGCAGTAAAAGCACAAAGGTAAAGCAGGACCGTGTAGCTCACAAGGGAACACTATTGGCTCACATGTGTCCTCCCACTCTGGTCCTCCTCAATGCAGCCACTCCCGCCTTCACAGTCCTTCCCTGACCTCACTGCAGTTGCACAGGAGAGAGAGGACCCCAACCAGCAAGCAGAGTCAGCCTGCCTTGCCAGTTACTTCGTGTTTGGTTTCTTTTTCTGGTTTCCTGTACTTTGTCTCCTGTGTTTTAGCACTGTGGCCCTTTGTATTTGGACATTTTCCCTAGTTTGTCTATCCAGCCTCTTGTGGGTGGGTACCACAAGGGTACTAATTTCTTGGTTAAGATGGTTTAGTAGGTGAAGGCACTTACACCAAGCTAGACAACCTGGGTTCTATTCCCAGGACCCACATGGTGGAGAAACCCAACTCCCACAAGGTGTCTTTTGAATTCCATGTGCACAGCATGGGACATGCATGCACGCATGCACACACCACAACAACAACAAAACCAACAACAACCCAGAAATACTGTGCCAAAGTCCGGTTTGGTGATACAGGCTTATAATCCCAGATACACATGACCCTGAAGCCAGAGGATCACAAGCACAGGGTCTCCTGTGCTATAGGGAGTTCAAGGCCTGTCCTGGACTTAGTGAGACCCAGTTTCAAAATACCAGCTACCAGAAGGGTTAAGGGGAATGGCTCAGTGGTAGCACGCTTGCCTAGCATATGGGGGGTGTTGGATTCCACTCCAGCATAAGAAAGAAAGGAAGAGGGAAAGAAAGACTGCTTTACACAGTGTTTTTGTGCTTTTTTTTTTTGGTTTTTCAAGACAGGGTTTCTCTGTGGCTTTGGAGCCTGCGCTGGAACTAGCTCTTGTAGACCAGGCTGGTCTCGAACTCACAGAGATCCGCCTGCCTCTGCCTCCCGAGTGCTGGAATTAAAGGCATGCGCCACCACCGCTCGGCTGTTTTTGTGTATTTTTAAGGCAAGGTCTCACAACAATCCAAACTGGCCTTGACATCTTAATTTAATGAAGGCATTTTTTAAAAGTAGATATAGGGTCAGTACAGATCTCCTGTCCTGAGCTTCAGAGCCTGAAGAGACAGGTGCTTAAGTGTCACATGCACAGAAAAAGGAATCAGAAGAATTGTGCCCATAGTTCCAGGTGTGGGACTCAGTAGGCCTCAGGATGCAAACTCAACACTTCCCAAAGCGGCAGCTGCAGGGGTCAGCTGTTACTATTATTCCCTCTGGTGGGCGGAGACACTGGGTATTTCTGAACGTGGAAATTTTTACCTACTCCACCTCCTTGGTGAGATGGTGGCATTTAAAAGACTTAACTTTCTTCTTCGCCATACATCCCCCACCCACCCCATCTGTCTCCTGAAGTAGGTAGGATTGAAGGCAGGATGAAGGTGTGGGCAGCTGCCAGAGACAGGACAAGAATAAGCCCAGAACAGATTTCCTCATCTTTTCCACCACCTCCCTCAACACACACACCTTCCCCTCACTGCACCCCCAGAAATCATGTCAAGTATTCTGGTCTGCCTAGCCATGCTCTCCAAACAAACCAAGAACACCAGCTGCATTCAGTGAGCTTCTCCAAGCACAGCCGACAGTACACACAGAGCCACTTCCAGGCACACATGGAACACACCAGGCCCTTACAGAGGCTGTGAAGACCACCTGCCTCAGCCCGCCCTCTGAACTGCAGCCTCACGGACCAACACAAGCAATCCTCCCCTCTGGGTCTCTTGAAGAATCTGCACATGCTCTTTTCCCTAGCTAGGATGCTGTTCGCCATGCTTTCTCAGCCCAATCCTCCATTCTTCATGGAAACTTGCCCTGAATGCCTCCTTCCAAGATGAGGGCACTGACACTCAGAGCTCAGCCTGCCTCTCCCCTCACAAAATGCAACTCTAGTAGCCTCTGGCAATATCACCTCCTCTGCTGGCCCAGGAGCTGCATGAGGCAGGGACAGAGCCTGCCCAGGTCCCCACTGTTTCCAACTCTAAGCCCTACTCATCACAGGGCCAACACTAGAACTTTAATTTATTCCAAGAGGGATACAACTGGAACCACAGATTTTGTGTTCTAGACCCCTAAGGAAAGGTAAAACCAAGTACTCAATGTTCACCAGATCCCTAAATAAGGCATCCACTGTGCCAACATTGGCACCCAGGATGCATCTGTGACCAGAACCAGAACTCTTCCCTATGGGAGGAGACAGCAAAATAAGTAAGAAAAATTATATAGCATATTCCAAGTGTCCAGTATCAAGGAGAAAGGCGGTGTACAGAAGACCAAGGAGAGGTCACAGGAAGACTCATGGAAATGGTAACATCTGAACAAAAATGTGAACCAAGCAAGCCACATGGAAAGCTGGGAGAAGACATTCCTGGCAGGACCTGAAGCTCTGTGCTGAGGAAAGAACAAAAAAAAAAACAAAAAACAAAAACACAACCACTGAGCCAGGTCTGGCATCTCTGAAGACTTTGGTTCTCCCTGGGAAAGAGATGAAGACCTGTGGGCCTGAAACAGGCATGGTGAAGGGCTGTGCATGGTCCATTCTGCCTCGAGTGTAGCAGCACAGGTACTCAGTGAAACAGGCTGTAACACAGCCTTCCTTTCCACTGGTCCATAGGAACCACAGCTGATAGAAAAGAAGTAGAGATGGGAAGTATTTAGAGTACCCATTAGCTAAGATACATACAATCGAAGGAACTAGACTGCTGCCATCAGACCTGTAAGCCTGCAACTGTCTGCCTTTGCTCCCAAGAGACAGAGCAATGACCCTTCTCACATTGCTCCCTCCCATGCCCAGGCCAGTGCTCATCGTCTCTGACATCCTGCAGACCTCAGCTGTCTCAAACACACATATGCATGCTGTGCACACACACACACTCACTCACAGCAGGCTACAACCATCTATCACTCCAGTTCCAAGGGATCTGATCCTTTTTCTAGCCTCCACGAGCACCAGGCACACATATAGTACACAGACATATATATAGGCAAAACACTCACATACATAAAACTTTAACACCAGTACTGAGGGGTAGAGGCAAGAGACTCCCCAGAGCTCACTGACCAGCCTACATGAAACAGGCTCCAGGTTCTGCGAGAGATCTTGTCTGAAGGCAGTAAGGCTGCAAATTACAGAAGACCAGACATGGGCACACTCACCCAAAAAACTCAAGTGACTACAACACACACAACCAAAATAAGCTAAACATGCTACATATGGCTGTGTGCCTCAGTGTCTCATCTACTGACTGGAATCAAGAGCTCTTCCCATGCCCCAGGATGCTATGCATGGGCACAGTGCTAATGCACAGGGCACACATAGGAACTCAGTGTATCGGCATCATAGTTCATCAGGCCCTATGCTCCCAAAACTTCCAAAACTCTGAGCCCACTCCTTCAGTCCAAAAGCACAGGCTGCCCACTCCAGAGGCCTTCTAAGCTCTCAGATGCCACGAACCACAGCAGCAACAGCTCAGTCAATCAAGCACCTTCTCAGCAGGCTATGCTTTCTTATACATCAGCTTCCTGAAGCCTCCATGATTGTGCAGGAACATTTCCACGTTTAGTTGAACAAATTGCACCTCAGAGAATGAACCCAGGTGCAACCTTAAAATGCTAAATGCGGGGCTCTCTATCAGCCACCCCAAGTCCAATCCAATCACTAGCAGAGAATGAGGAGCCCAAGGATAGGTCTGGGCAGAGAACAGCAGTGGCAGCAGCCCCACCACATCCAGGAAGGCCATCAAGGTGGCAAATGGAGAACAGCTTGGATTTCTGACCTCACCCTCAGAAACATCTGTAGCTGAGCTTCCCAACCAGGGCAGCTGGGCTCCAGAAGCCTGCCGAAGGGACCTCCGACACAGAGCCTTTCCTTGCACAGCCCACCCAGAGCCCAGGCCCTGCTGTGGGTGTTGAGCTGGCAGTGGGTCCTACCCCAAAGGAGCAGGCTGAGATCCCACCCTGCGGTCCTCCCTCTCTGCTCCTTGGCTGTCTCCCCCAGCTGGGCCTCTCGTAGCTTGGCTGGCTGTCCAGAGCGTCTGCCACGGAACCACCCTACCATGCAGCCCGGAGGCCTGGTGGCGGAGGGCCTTCTGCACAGAGTTCCAGGAAGCTAGAGAGGCCCACAGAGGGTGGTCATAGGTTCTCCAGAGGCCTGACTGAGACTGACCACAGAAGACGCCTCTTCCCATCCCTAATTGCTGGGGTCTGTGTAGACTCCCCAAGAGGTTCACTCTATTCTCTCCAGATAAAGTCTTGGAAAACACACACCAGGGCTGCTGCTGCTTACAGCACCAAGTCTTAGGAATGAGGCTCATGGGCCAGACTAGAAGACACCCTCACAGGGCCACTAAGTACTTTTGCGCTGAGGTGACCCTGGAGCCAAACCATACAAACACAGCACCTGATTCTCTTCCATTTGAGGGCTTAACACAGGTACAGGAACTTTCAGGACCATTAAGGGACAGCCAGAGCCAATTCATTCCACCCTCAAGGTTTTTACCCAGGGCCTGTCATGACTCCATCATGATACTCTAGGCTGAGGCCACAAGTCAATCTTATTAAGGAAGGCCCCCCTGACCACCTAATTTAGACCAAACAGTATCACACCCTCCTTTCCCTGGCCTCCATTTATCTTGCGCTCGTAATACCAACCCTAACTGCTGTGCTGTGACACTATCAGCCGTCCCTGTTTTTTACTATAGAAAGGTAAGGCTCAAGACCTGTTCCTTTCAACTTTGGAGGCAAGTGGAGAAGCAGTGGGCAGACTATGACAAGGACCCTACCTGTCAGTGTGACAGTCATTCACACTGTTATTTAGCAACAGAAGCTGGCTAGGCTAGCTAGAGATGCTTAGACAAGTCAGCCCATTGAGCCCCCCCCCCACCTCAATCCCTAAATGTAACAGCCATGACCCTGGGGAACATCGTGTGAAACCACAGAAAGGGAGGCAACCAGTAGGTCTCCACCAAAGCAGTTGTGAGGCAGCTCTTCTCTCAAGGGGGAAGTGGGAGGCCTGTGAAACAGTGCCCAGCCCCAGGCAGAAGCTTGAAAACCTCCAAGGCCAAAGTCACCACCAACTGAGTAAATCCTCATAGATTCCAAATTCCTTCCCAGGCTGAGGAAGCAGTGCTCACTGGCTCATGCAGGCCTCTAGGCGTCTTTCCCTGTGGTGTGTCCCTAACCTCACCAAGCACATCCTCCCACCACACCTCCACCCCGTGGTCTCCCTGCTGCTCCCAGACAGTCCGCCTCTCACCCACATGCTTGTCCCACCTTACCCAGATCAGAGCCCATCTCTTCCACTACATCTAAAGAAGCTCCAGATGACTCCCATCACCTCATCCAAATTGACACAGGGAGTGGAGCAGCTACTCCAGTCCCGCTTACCCGTCAGTCTCCTTCACAAAGGTCTTCTGTTTTGTAGACAGAAACTTTCAATGTAGCCCCGGCTAGCCTGGAACCTACTATGTAGATCAGGCTGTCCTAGAATTTAGGAACCCATCAGCATCTGCCTCCTGTGCGGCACCACATCCGACAGAATAGGGACTCTGCCAGTACCCCAGTATCTCTACCTATGCAAAACCTTGCCCGCTCCCACCCTTCCCATCATGCCAGGGCTGTGGTAGGGATTCAGTAAAAGCACACAAAGGTAAACATCCAACCTGGAACTCTGGAAAGGATCCAGAATCTGTGTCATGAAAGGCAGTAACTACGTGAGCAGAGGCAAAGGGCCGTACTTCTTAGCTTACTTGACTATGCCAGTGCATCTCAGCATCTGGGAGAGAGGCTAACGTCTGCCCTACCTTCCCGATACCCTCTGAGAAGCTTCTACAAACTGGCTAGGGCCCTGAGTCCTAGCAGCAGTAACATCAAGTATAATTTGTTAGGCCACCTGGCCATCACTTCTGTCTACACAGAAAAGGCAGCAGTAACCTCCCTGGCTCATGTGAGGAGAGGAGGTGTCGAGAAGGCTAAAGCACCCACTCAAAGCCACACAATCAGCACCTGTGCTTAGAAGTACACCACAGCCTTTTTGAAAACTGGATTTATTACTGTGTATGTTATGTGTGCACAATTGGGGCCGGGGGGCGTGCTGTGATGTGTGTGTGAAGGATAGCAACTCTGTGGAGCTGGTTCTCACCTTCTACCTTTATGCAGGCTCTGAGGATTGAACTCAGATTGCAAGGCATGCATAGAAAGTGCCCTTACCCACTGAGCCATCTTGCCAGCCTAACACAATTCTTTACAGAAGTTGGGAACCAGGACACTGAATGTTTGGGTGCAGACTGGACAGAACTGAATAGACACCTGATGGAATTAGAAGTAGGGGATGAATGAGGCAGGAGCCTCAGTCCCGACAGGTTCTGAGTGTGCACAGAGACTACCATGGTTGGCACCACGGGAGAAGTTTTCTATCAAATAACCCCGACTCCTCACAGGAACTGGAGGCAGGTGCTTTTTGGAGCCCACTGCATGAGGTGAACACAGTAGTCCCATCACACAGCCAGAAGAGATCCTCCTCCTGCCTTTAACATGGGTCCATAGCAGCTGTCACCACCTCCCCACGTGGCTCTCCTGCTAGCTCCTACTATCCCAGCATACATGTGCCCAGGGGTAAAAGAAGCCTAACTCGGCACTGTCCCCAAGTTTCTCTAGCAAGTCCAGAAATGCTGACCATTCAGAGCACCCCAGCCAAGGGAGAAAGCAGCTTCCCAGGAGAAGAGCCAAGAGGGCAGAGACCCACTCCAGCCTGGGCCCTCCTGAGCAAATAGGATTACAGTACCAGAGCCCAAGTAATCTGTGTCTATCTGAATCCCAGCCTGGCCTCCAAGGGCTCTGAGAAGACCTGGAAGCAAGCACCTCCTCCTTCAGGCCTCAATTTCTGACTTTGGGGAAAAACAAAACAAAACCACTATATAAAACCACAAGACCAGGGCTGGGCACAGTAGGTAGTCACAAACAAAAGCCACCATGGCTCAGTGCCTCAGTTGCCTTACCTGCGACCTGGACATAACATTCCTAACTCACTCTTAGGTCTCTATAGACACAATTGTAGGTATGTTTTAAGACTTAATGAAGCCATGTGCAAAAGGCCTATCACATAGCTAGCATGATGGGAATGCTCAAGAACACATGCTACTTACTATCTCTGGAAACGGTGGGCCCCTGTGACTCAGTTTCCTCAGTTAAAAAGGAGAGCATGACAACAGGATCTGCTACTCTAGGATACCAGGCATCCCGCACAGTGTGTAGCTCGCCATCAATTTCATGCTCATTACTTTTATTGCTCCTGTTAACTCTACCAGGCAAAGCTTCTAAAGCTACCAGGAGAGGACCAGATAAGCACATCTCTAGTAGAGAAAAACCCTAGAGAGTAGCCACTGCCTCTCTGGAAACCAGGACGCATGGGAGCCAGTCAGCACAGACACCACTGCTGGAGAGCAATGGCTCCTGTCTACTCCCTTGATCATATCACCAGCCTGGCCAGCTAGGTCAATCAGGGACTGCAGCCAGTTCTCCAAGAAATCTAGACCTAAGGCAAAGGTTACAAGGCAAGCCAAGGTCACAGGCTGACCACACACTTCTGGGGTTCCCTGTGTAGGAACACAATAAAAAACTCGATCTCTGGGGAACCTAACAATACCAAGCAACATAAAATGGCCTTCCTCCCTAGGAGAGTTGGGTCAAGTGCTCTCCCCTCAAAGTCCCCTTGGCCTCTGCAGAAAGGAACAGCTGGGAAAACAAAGCTCGTCACCAGACCAACTGTTATCACTCAACTTGTAGGAGCATAAACAGGACCCGAGGTTGAGCTGGTAACAGGGAGGCACGAGCAGCCACGTGGCCACAGATGGAGAAACTTTTGTGGTCTGGCCTGGTATAGGCCCCTTAACATCCATGCTCACAAGAGCAGGCAGTACCTGAACTCTAAACTGCTTCTCTGGGAAGGGGAGAGTAGACAAACTGGAAATCAGCCTTATCTGAACCCTATATTCTTCCAGCAGAGGTCTGTCACCAGAACCCAAAAGGTCTCCAAATGAGAGAAATAGGGTCCCCAAATTCTGAGAATCAAGTCGTCCCCCAATCACCTTGCTCTAGAGAAGAGCTGTCCCTTAAAAACACCTTCCTTCCAAAAGGTGACAAGCAGGTCCTTAAATCCTTAAATCCAAGCCCGACAGCCCCTCCCTTTCCTAATAGGGAGCCAGACTAGAGATCAGAAAATTTCAGTGACTTCTAAGACACATCTCCACCCCCGGAAGGAAAGAATTTGCCAAAGAATATCCCACACACCTTAAAGAGAAATACTCTGGGAGGGGTTCTGGCGTGGAAAGCGGACAACCCCGTGATAAAGAGCACCCAAGTTACGATCCCGTTCTCCCCAAAGTCATTAAGAAGTCCAATAAAGGGTGAGCTGTGTGTAAACGCCCACCCCCTGCACATTACAGGAAGCAGAACGCACTCATCGCCCACTCGGCATCACACCCCCAAAAGTACGCCCCCTAACACTCATCCAGGTCTCCCAGCACCCTGTGCCTCAAATATGATAATCATCGCAGCCCTCCTTCCGACCCTGCTCTCTTCTTGATACTAAAGACGGCTCTCGCCTGCCTACGTGGTACTACCCTGACGGCCCCATCGCGGCCACCCCTGTTAGATTCCTCTCCAGAAGCTCCCATCCCTCTAAGTGCACTACAGGAACGGCTCCCAAACCACCCAAGCGGCACAGCCCCTCTACACTTGACACGGGGCGCCGCCTCAAAGCTGGACGGCCGGCACGACACAGCGGGAGCTGTCTCCCCCGACAGCCCCCGGCCCGCGCACACTGAACGAACTCCCCCCGCTGCCGCAGTGGTACGGACCGCCGCCCACACCCCCGTCCCTCCGGGCCGATCACTGAGCCCCGGAGCAGCCGCCCCCACTCAGTTCCGGAACGGAGGGGGGGAGAGCCTCCAGGTCCGTGGTCCCCGCCCGGCGGGCACCGGTGGTACGGCCCAGAGCGGCCCCGCGGGGGGCCAGGACGCGACCATCGCGGAGGGGAGGGCACTTGGGGACACGCGCTGGCGCACTCACCTGTCACCGGCGGCCGCCTAGCCTCTCCGGCGGGGCTCTACCCCCGCCCATCGCCACGCTGTGCTCGCTCCCGCTCCTAATATTAGTTGGCGGCAGCAACGGCGGCAGCGGCGGCGACGCCTTCTCAGAGTCAGGCCCAACGGCTCGCGCGGCACGGCCCCCCCGCCCCCTCCCCCCAGCCCCCGCTCACCGCCCCCTCCCACCCGCTGGCCGGAAATACCGCCTTTTCCAGCCACAAACAGGAACTGACGTAAGAAGACTGAGGGCCTGGCCTCAAAAAACATCAGACCGCAAGCGCAGGGACGAGGAGAAGGCGGGCTCACAGCAGCGCGCCTGCGTACATATTAAGCAACGCCCGTCGTGGAGGGGGGTGAGGGTTTAGTGGGTTTCTTTTTTTTGAGTCTCCTTCCGGAGGTGGAGGGAGAGGGTTACGCACGCGCAGTATTCTGCCAACGTTGGCTTTCCCCGAAGGCCTAAAGTGATTATTTCCCGGCAGTCCAAGGGCCTTATTTACATACGCTTTGATTTCGTTTTACTCTTCTTTTGCGTTCCTAGGTCCTAGACCAGCGAGCGGTTCTCAACCTGTGGGTCACAAGGGTTGCCTAAGACACCGAAAACACATCTGTTTACACTACGATTTATAACAGTAGCAAAGTAACAGGTATGAAGTAGCAACGAATATAGTTTGGGGGGGGTGGTTCACCACAACATGAGGAACTGTGTTGAAGGGCAACAGCATTAGGAAAACTGAGAACCACTGTCCTAGACTATTTTAATTAATTAACTAATTAATTTATTTATTTGGCTTTTTTGAGACATAGTTTCTCTGAATAACCCTGGAAATCGCTCAATAGACCATGCTGGCCTCAAACTCAGAGATCCACCTGCCTTTGCCGCTGAGTGCTGGGCTTAAAGGCGTGCGCCACCACACCAGGCTAGTTTGTAGGCTTTCTTAAGAGGGCACAGAACTGGAGTTGGTTGAATTCAAAGCAAGTCTATTATCGCATCCATGTGGATGCCTCAAGTGCCCTGTCTCAACAAAACAAAACAAAAAATGTGCTCAAACTTTGAATCACAAAGCCAACCCCACATTAGAATATCCTCTTGAGCAGACTATCTTCTACATCCACACGTAAATATTCACATCTGCAAAACAAACAATCTTGGACTCTGATGGAAAACAGTTCTTATTGAACTGTGAGTCCGAAATGTTAATACACATGATATATATCCAAATAAATGTGGTATTTATAATTTCTCCTATGGAATCACTTGAGCGTGTAGGATGTAATAAAAATCACCCGCAGGAGAAGGGAAGGGCAAAGGGTTAAAGGCTTGTAACCCAGCTCTGCGAAGGCTTAGGCAGGAGGTTCAGGAATTCCAAGCCAGCATGGGATTCACAGTGAGTCCCTACCTCAGAATTTCAAGGTTTCATTATTAGTAGTGCGACTGGTGCACATGAGGACAAACGCTTCAAGAAGCCAGAGAAGCTAGAGTTTTGGGCGGTCGGTCGTAATCAGCCCTATGTGAGAGCTGGGAACTGGACTCTGGTCCTGGCAAGAGCCCAGACGTATCACCATCATCATCCCAAGACAAGGATCTTCAGAGGTGGCTTAGCACTCCGTACAACAGACTTAGTTGACTTCCCAGGGGAGGCCTTACCCTGAGGAACGAACGGATAGGGAGGAGCGAGCAGGAGGAGATGAGGGAGGGGGAATTTGGGATTTAAAAAAAAATTAAAATAATTAACCTAGCATTAATAAAGAAAACACAGAGAGAGAGAGATCCCTGCTCTTCCAGAGGACTGAAAAGTTCAGTTCCCAGTTCCCATATACCATTTTGTTTATTATTTTCGGGGTGTTTTCATTTTTGGGGGGAAGGGGAGCCATGTAGCCCTGGCAGGCCTGAATTCACTATGTAGCCCAAGCTGTCTTCGAGCTCATGGAAATCCTCCTGCTCCAGCCTTTCCAAGCACTGGGATTCCAGACAGATATGACTATACCCAGGGGAACAATACTTCCATGACCCAATTTTACCTTATGAGAAAGCAAATGGTGGGCTCAGCAAGTAAAGGTACATGTTGGCAAGCCTAATGACCTGGATTCCATCCCTGGGACCAGTACGGTGGAAGAAGGGAACCGACTCCCTCAAATTATTCTCTGACCTCTCTCTCTTTCTCTCTCTCTCTCTCTCTCTCTCTCTCTCTCTCTCTCTCTCTCTCTCTCACACACACACACACACACACACACACACACACACACA
>JAQHUG010000169.1:1231912-1252022 GCA_028555095.1 Dicrostonyx torquatus | reverse complement strand
CTGACACACACACACACTAGTGCCTTGTGCCTGCTACACAAGCACCCTACACTGACACACACACACACTAGTGCCTTGTGCCTGCTACACAAACACCCTACACTGACACACACACACATGCTCTTGCTCTAGCACTGTCTAGCAATCCCCACCAGGTAAGAAAAAGAAAATATAACTCATCTCAGGAGGTTCCTGAAACCAATAAAATTCACAAGGCCCCTTCCCAGGGATAGATAAACAAGTTAAATCTGCTGAGAAGAGACAGCAGCTGAGGTGCCTGATTGGACAGGGAATTCCAAAACATGAATTTCAAGTGAATCATCACCTATTCTGTGTTTTCAGTGACACGGGTGTCTTTGGGTCACCTCTGTTTCTGTAAAAAACCCTGTAACTCCTTGGTTCACTAATTTGGATTAGGGCAGAATCATACTTTGGTCTGTCTCTGGGACCCTGTCTGGGGTGAACAGACATTTATTCCTGCCTCCCAGGAAAAATGACATAACACTAGTTCATTCTTGTTTATGTTGTATTTGAAACAGAGCTCACTTACACTATCACTCAGACTCCTAACAATCCATCTGTGTCTGCTAAGTGCTGGGACTATAAGCATGATATATCACACCCAGTTGGGTTATTTTTTGACAAGGTCTCTTCAGGTTGCTCACGCTCAAGTTGAAAAAAGGGCTCATGCTCAGGGAAAACACAGGTGTGAACCCTTTTACTGACAAAGGTGACCTGTCAGCCTTTGACATTCCAATTTAACTGATCCTCTGACAGGCTACCTCGTGGAAAGAGGCCACTGCTGAGAAAACTGCCTGGCACTCAGTAGCTCCAGGTATGACAGAGTGAACACTGAAAACTAGATGGCGACATCCCAGAACTAAGCAAACAAAAACAACAGAACAAGCCATGCTTAGCGGTAAACTCTTACAGCCACAGCCGCAGAGAAGCTGAAGGAAGGTGCTGGAAAGTTCAAGGTCAGCCTGAGCAACTCAGAGCCTGTCTCAAAATAAAAGACTCTTGCAAATCCATACCCATACCTGGCCATATGCCACCGTCTTCCCAAGGGCCTCTTTGCCTTAATGCCCATGCTGGCCTCTCAAACCCTTTATTTTCGTTTTGTCAGACAGACTCACTGTGTAGGATAGTCTCTACACTCATGTGATTCTCCTGCAGCCGTGCAGTGAACTGGTTGAAATTTTTTTTTGAATTTGCACGAATATGGAAGGCCGAATGTGCAAGTGTGAATGTAGGTGAATGTACGGTCAACGCCGGCCGTTTCTCAGGAACCATCCAAGTTGGTTTTATTTGTGTATGTGTGCATTTGTGTTTATGTGCTAGGATTTGAACTCAGGCCCTTGTGCTTAATTGCAAGTACACCTCCAACTAACTCAGCTAATCCTCCAGGAGCAAAAGCCTTTCTTCCTTTTTTCTTAAAGTGAAATGCAGAAAAGGGAGATTTATTCAAGATGGTTACCTAGAAAAAGGAACAAAGTAGTAGCTGGGCAGTGGTGGCACACACCCTTAATCCCAGCACTTGGGAGACAACTCTGTAAATTCAAGGCCAACCTGGTGTACAAAGCAAGTTCCAGGATAGCCAGGGCTGTTACACAAAGAAACCCTATTTTGAATTGAACCCCCCCAAAAAAAGAAAAAAGGAACAAAGTGATGATGTGACCCCCACACACACACACCCCAAGCCCATCTTCCAGATCCTGAAATGAGGGTAAAGTTTAAAGTGGAGAAGGCAAGAGCTATGTAAACCAGTCGGGCCAAAGTGTGTTCTTGCACACCTGACCCATAATCATTGGAGCTGATACTGTAAGGTACTCTAAAGTTGTAAATCTCTTTCAGGACACGAGGCAGTTTCCTTAATAAGCTCCAGCACTGCTTGAAAAAAAAATTTAACGCTGGGCATAATGCTCTGTAATTGCAGCATTCAGGAGGTAGAGGCCTGCTTCAGCTGCATAGTGAGTTAAGGCCAGGGTAGGCAAGACAGAAGGGAGGAAGGAAAGGAGGACTAAATAGAAGTAAAAGCAGTCCAGGGAGCAGCAGCAGCAGGGGCTCCAGGCCAGGTATCAGGAAGGCCAGAGACAAGGCCTAGGAAGGGCTGGAGCCTGGCTCTACAGCCTGGGAAGCTGCTATAGGGTGTGAGCCTAAAGAGCATCCCAGCTCCAGGTGCTAAGCCTGGCTTGAGAGTCCCCTATTGCCAGGAAGAGGAAGAACTGAGACTAGTCAGAGTTGCCCTGGGGATGGCACTGAGCTCCGAAAGCAACCAAAGCTTGAATTAGGGAGGTGAAAAAACCGAGAAGC
The DNA here is from genome assembly GCA_028555095.1 of Dicrostonyx torquatus. Classification (NCBI taxonomy): domain Eukaryota; kingdom Metazoa; phylum Chordata; class Mammalia; order Rodentia; family Cricetidae; genus Dicrostonyx; species Dicrostonyx torquatus. The sequence goes on along the minus strand of JAQHUG010000169.1, from coordinate 1,249,709 downwards.
CAAGAATTACAGGATGAATTCGACAAATATAAGGATGTATCCTTTCTGACACAGCTGGCTCAGTGACCAGGGGTATACATGATGGAGGCTGAGGCCAGGTGATCCGTGTCAGCAATGTGACGGGCCTGACAGCAGAGAAGCTGGGCTCTCACATTCATGGCTGTGCTTCAGTCAATGGTGTTACCGTACTCTGCCAAATTTAACACCAAGCCAAAAGATTTGCACAGATAGTTTTTGAGGACTTCCCTGGTTTGACATGAGTTCCTGTTTAGAGGAAGGCAAATCAAAGTAAGCCCCAGCCAAACCAAGAGATCAGCATTTCCCATGAGCTGGGACCACAAACCACAATGGTTCCTCATCTCTGTGCCACAGTGGCTTTAGCAGCAAGTTCCAGAGCTGTTCCTGTACAGGCCAGGTTAGCATGACATCACAGTATTCCTTGATTAAAGAATGTATAGTTGCCTAGCACATATGAAGCCCTGGGCTCAAACCCCAGCGGGGAAGAAACTTGAAATTTTAAGCGAGGAATGGTGGCACACACACTATAATCCCAGCATTTGGGAGATGGGTTCAGGAGGAATAGTGGCTCTTCTTGGTTGTAAACTTGATTACATCTGGAATTAACTAAAAACCAAGAGGCTAGGTACAGCTGTGGAGGATTTTTTTTCTTTTTGGTTTTTTGAGACAGGGTTTCTCTGAGTAGCTCTTTCCCAGAACTCGCTCTATAGAGCAGGCTGGCCTCGAACTCACAAAGATCAACCTGTCTCTGCCTCCTGAATGCTGAGACTAAAGGCGTGCACCCAGCTGAGGACTTTTTTTTTCTTAAACACTTACGGCAGTGCACACCTTTAATCCCAGCACTTGGGAGGCAGAGGCAGATGGATCTCTGTGAGTTCTAGGCCAACCTAGTCTACAGAGTGACTTCCATGACAGCCAGGACTACACAGAGAAACCCTGTCTTGGGAGGGGGAAAAAAAGAATTATTTTAAGTGGAAAAATCCACCATTAATCTGGGTCACACCTTCTGCTGACAGTCTATATAAAGGACAAGATGATGGAAGCTTGCTCTTTGCCTGCTTACTCTCCCTCTTCTGGCAAGTCCATTCCTTCACTACCATTAGAACCAACTTCTTTGGGATTCTGGTGTATATTGAAGACCAGCTGAGATATCCAGCTGTTTTCATGAACCTGTTGGTAGACAGCCATTGTTGGGAACTTCCTAGCCTTCCTAATAAATCAATTTCTCTCTCTCTCTCTCTCTCTCTCTCTCTCTCTCTCTCACACACACACACACACACAGACACACACACACACACACACACACACACACACTTCTATCAGTTTTGAATCCTGACATAGACCAAATGGGCTTCAGAAAACCCTGAGGGGCCAGGCAGTGGTGGCATACGCCTTTAATCCCAGCACTCAGGAGGCAGAGGCAGGCAGATCTTGGCCAGCCTGGTCTACAGAGAGAGTTCCAGGACAACCAGGACTACACAAAGGGATCCTATCTTGAAAAATCAGAAAACCAGAAAGAGGGACTAAAGAGTATTTTTTGCAGAGGCTCCAGCATCCATATCAGGTGGTTCATGACTGCCTGTAACTGTTGCTCCAAGGGACCTGATACCCTCTTTTGGCATCTGCAGACAGTACATCCATGCAATAAGCAATCCCACACATAAATACATACATGTATACATAATTCTAAAATGAAATCTTTTTTAAAGAAAAGAACTGGTAAGAAAGTGGCTCAGTGTGAGATCCACAACACTGACTCTAGCACATGACATAATTGTCCTTTGACTTGACACCCCACCATGTGGTGGTGGGACAACAAAAATAAAAGAGAAAACCTACAACCTCCAAATGAAAAACACTTAATGAGAAGTGGTGGCTCCTGCCTAGAATCCCAGCACGTAGTCTATGTCCTAGAAGGAGGAGAGCAGAGGAGGGTCAGTCTCAGAGTCAGCCTCCGCCACCCAGTATGCCTGTGTGACACACCCCACTTCAAATGCCACCACGAGTCGAGCAAGTGTGTGAGGGAGTCAGGAAAGTGGAGGGCAGAGGAAGACACGCATAGAAGGCTGCATGACAGGGTCTATGAGATAATTGTATGTTTTTCCTTTTGTTTTCTAATTTTTATTTATTTTGTTTTGAGAGTTTACAAGGGTGGAGGGCAGGTATGCAAGGACTAGGAAATGAGTGGGATTGGGGTGCATGATATGAAATTCCCAAAGATTCAATAAAAAATTATGTTAAAAAAATTATGTGCTAGAAAATTTAAATAAAAAAGGATTTTTTGTTTTGTTTTTTTGAGACAGGGTTTCTCTGTGTGACAGTCCCAGCTGTCATGGAACTAGCTCTTATAGACCAGGCTGGCCTTGAACTCACAGAGATCTGCCTGCCTCTGCCTCCTGAGTGCTGGGAGCAAAGGTGTGAGCCACCACCGCCCGGCCATAAAGGAGGATTTAAAAGGAAATATTTTAAAACTGACAGCTGGTACACTTGCCAGCATTGTTAGTGTATGTGAGACACTAGATTTGATCCCCAGCATGAGAAGAAAAATAAACAGAAAAGTTCCCTCTGGAGCCCATACCTGGCTCAAGCTGGATGCAGGTCCTAGAGGCTGGACAGCCCAGAGATCCAGGACAGAACCAAACATGACTGGAAGAAAAAAGTCAATTAAATGATTCCTAATGATATTCTGCTATACTAATAGATTGGTGCCTACCCAATAGTCATCGGAGAGGCTTCCTCTGGTAGCTGATGGGAGAGGATGCAGAGACCCACAGCAAAACACTAGGCAGGGGAACCCCAAAGTAGGGGAGGAAAGATTGTAGGAGCCAGAGGTGTTGGGTTGAGGACACCATGAGAACACAGTCCACAGAATCAACTAAGCAGGGTTTGTAAGGGCTCACAGAGACTGAAGCAACAATCACAGACCCTGTAATAGGTCTGAACTGGGTCCTCTGCATGGTGTGGTTGTGTAGCTTGGTGTTCTTGTGGGAATGGGGGGCTGTCTCTGTTGCCTATGACTGGGACCTTTTCCTCCTACTGGGTTACCTTGTCCAGCCTTGAGAGGGTTTGTCTTACCGTGATTTGTTATACCATGTTTGGTGCAATATCCCTGGAAGGCCTATCCTTGTTTTTGAAGGAAAACAGAGGTGAGTTGGGGGAGAAGAGTTTGTATATAAATGTATGAGAAAAGAATATACTTTTCTTTTTGGATTTTTGAGATAGGGTTTCACTTTGTAGTCCTGGCTGTCCTGGATATTGCTTGTTGATCAGGCTGCCCTTGAACTCACAGAGATCTCCCTGCCTCTCGAGTGCTGGGATTAAAGGCACACACCAAGCCGGGCGGTGGTGGCGCACGCCTTTAATCCCAGCACTCGGGAGGCAGAGGCAGGCGGATCTTTGTGAGTTCGAGACCAGCCTGGTCTACAAGAGCTAGTTCTAGCGCAGGCTCCAAAGCCACAGAGAAACCCTGTCTCAAAAAAACAAAAAAAAAAAAAAAAAAAGGCACACACCACCACCACTTGGCGAGAGACTATCCTCAAGCCTCAGTCACCCGGAAGCTGAAATTATACACATACCCACTATACCAGGTACCTCTACACAGTTAATTAGAACCGTTCCCTGTTAGAAGACATGGCTCAGTGGTTAAGAGCATTTGTTGCTATTACAGGGGACTTAAGTGTGGTTTCTAGAGTCTACATAGGGGCTCACAACCATCCTTAACTTCAGTTTCAGGGAATCCAAAATCTTCCAGTCTTCATGGGAATCATCAGGCACTCATATGCCTGATACATACACGGAGGCAAAATTTAATTTTTTTTTTTTTTAAAGAGACATACCAAGTCTTCTTCAACTATTTATCAAGTTTGGGCCATCTTGAGTTTCAAAGAAAAAAGAAAGAAAAAGGAAAGAAAGCCATCTGGGTATGAGGGCAAAAGCAAAAGCTTTTAATCCCAGCACTTGCAGACAGGAAGGTCTCTTGAGTTTGAGGCCAACCTGATCTACATAGCAAGTTCCAGGTAAGCCAGGGCTGTATAATGAGATCCTATCTCAAAATAAAACCAAGCCATCCACAGGCAGCGTGGCAGAACAGGTGAAATCGACAAGAGAAGCCACAGTGATAGACCACTCCGCTTGGATGGGAGGAGATGGCTTCACGGTGTTCGGTCACCACTATGCCCTTTAGCTTAGGTACTGATGCTTTGGGCCCAGCTCTTCACCAGTCCCACCACCCTAGTGTGTCGGCTGTGTCGATATGAAGAACAGACCTGTGACTCCCACTGAAGGAGGGGGAAGGACAGTTTAGAAGTCACAAAAATATATTAAAACAGCCGTCACCTTCCTCCAGCACCCCTCCCCTCCCCAGTGTCTGCTGCCCACCACCCACCAAGGAAAAAGATGGCCAGGGCAGGGAAACGGAGGTGCCCCAGCTGCAGGCCAGGATGGGAGGGGGGTGAGGGTGGAGGAAGAGGCCCCTCCAGCCTGGGAATGGAAGGCAGCTAACAGTCTTTACAGGTTTGACGCCACCGTCGACGAGGGGGCCGCTGGGAGGTCAGAGGTGTAGGAGGGTCAAGCAGGATGCAGCGGATGGTCGGGCCTTGCCACAGGGACAGAAAACAGAAGAGAAATGAAAAGAGTGAAGAGAAGAGAGACACTACAACAGGGCGGGGGAGAGGGAGGGAAGCCACAGGGTAGGGCAAAGGGGGTGCCTCCAGGTGACACCTCTGTGGTGGGGCGGGCAGCCAGGACAGGAGGACATAAGGCAGCAGATGCTGCTGGTGGAAGTGGACTGCATGGAAGGGGCAGGGCACTTGGCTTTGGGGAGTGGTAGAAAAGGGGAATCTGCCAAGGCCACAGCTAGTGCACAGAGGACAGAGGGCAGAAAGGGAGGGCCCCAGAGCAGGCAAGGTCAGGCCACAGGAACATCCAAAACCAGGGGAAATGCCTGTGTACCCAAGTGCTTGGAACCAGCATGAATGCTGGAAAGAGCCAAGCTTTGTGTCATCTAGAGCTGGGAGGGAGGACAGGTGAGCCCTCGAGAAAGGCTGGAAGGGACAGAGGCAGGAACCTGCCTGCCATTGCATGCTGCGCCCCGCCCTGTGTGCCAGCTAGAAGGTCCTTCGGCCCAGTCTTTTGAACACGCTCACAGTGCCTGCATGGTCCATCTGGGCACCAAGGCTCTCAATAGAGGTGCTCCCCCGGGGCCCTACCAATGTCCTCTTAATGGCGAACTTGACCTCAGCTGAGGACTTACTCTTGGTGCTTGTAACCTGGCTGTCCTGGGCCTCAGACACAACAGCAGTCTTGCCCAGTCTCTGAAGGACACTGACTTTGGGCAGGGACTCTGGCTTCTTCTCTGGTCCAGGACGAGAAGGAAGCGCCAGGCGCCGCAGTCTTGGAGCTGTTGTGGTTGCAGAGCTTGTGGCTTTGGCTTTGACAGTCAGTGCTGGCTGGGGACTGGCCTTGGTGGGGCCCCGTCCTAACTTCTTTAGGACCCCAGCATACTGCAGGACAGAGCTGCTGCTGTCATTATCACTGTCCCAGGCCAAATCCTCATCCATCTCCGGGGTGGCGCCTAAGCGGCTGAAAACTCCTGTGGGCTGTAGAAGTGAGAGGAGAGGCAGTGGGCCATTTAGTCACTCAGTGGACTGCCTACTCTATGCTGGCCTCTAAGAAGTCAGGGGGCAGGTCAGTGCCATCCTCTGTGATGGTGAGCACTCATGAGGGGACCAGAAACTAGGAAGTCCAGGGGAAGACCTGACTATGCCAGGGGGCTCAGGAAGGTTCCTTAGGAAAGAGCACAGGCCACTGGAGCTCTGAAAGCTAAATAGCAGGGACTCAGTAAAGATGGAGAAACAGGAGTGCCCTGCCAAGGGCAGGGTGGGCACTTGGAAGATTCTCCAGTCATTTTAGCTATTGATTGTGTCATGCCTCAGACAGAATTCGGGGCTTTACACATAGCTGGGACATACTCTCTACCACTGAACCACACCCCAGCCCCTTACATGGTCATTTACTTCACAGACAGTTTATGAACCTCAGACACTGTACCTTGGCTTAGGATAAACAGTGTTGAGGATACTGTGCTGGTCCAGGACAACCCTGGCCAGACCCTCCTGGAGTGCAATGGAGTAGGCAGCATCAGAAATAACTCCACTAATTCTACAGGTTCAACAGTCAGTCATGTGCTGTGAAGGACAGCATGTCTTCATGAATTTTCTTTTTCTTTACTTTTTGTGACAGGGGTTACTACATAGCCCACGGTCTCAAACTTGAGATCCTCCTGCCTCAGTCTCCTTGAGTGCTGGGATGGCAGATGTGGGCTGTCACTGCCAGCATTTGAAGGGGAGTAGCATAATGCAAGTCGGGCACAATTAGGTCTTCTCAGAGATGCCAGGGATTGCAGGCCCTTCAAGATGAGCGAGCAAAGCAAAAAGTATGCACTCAGTTCCTAAGGCAGAAGTGACAATCACACTTCCTGAGCACTCACTAAAGCCTCAAATGGCTGGACCTCCAGTCCTATGGACCTGTGTTACCATCACCACCATGGTAAGATTCTGGGAGGTAAAAGACAGAGGGCAGAGACAGGGAAGTTCTACCCTGGTGAGCATGAAACTCAGTGAAACCCATAGCATCCACTCTGATACCTAAGGAGCATTTGCCATGTCCTGTGTCCCAGCCTCTGCTGTCACCCACAGCCACCCTATGAACTGACACGATAGATTCAGGAACTGAGGTACAAGCAGCTAAAATGACAAGGCCAAGGCCATACACCCAGTCAGAGTGAGCTCTAGGGTATTCTCCTAACCACACACCATTCCCAGAGCCTAGGGAACTGCTGGCTACAGCAATAAGAATAGGCTTTGCAGCACAGACACTGAGAGAAACAATTAATAAATGGGACCTCCTGAAACTGAAAAGCTTCTGTAAAGCAAAGGACATGGTCAACAAGACAAAATGACAGCCTACAGAATGGGAAAAGATCTTCACTAACCCCACATCAGACAGAGGGCTAATCTCCAAAATATACAAAGAACTCAAGAAATTGGTCAGCAAAAGAACACATAATAAAAAAGAAAAAATGGAGTACAGACCTAAACAGAGAACTCTCAACAGAGGAATCTAAAATGGCTGAAAGACACTTAAGGAAATGTTCAACATCCTTAGTCATCAGAGAAATGCAAATCAAAACAACTCTGAGATTCCATCGTACACCTGTAAGAATGGCCAAGATCAAAAACACTGATGACAACTTATGCTGGACAGGTTGTGGGGAAAAGGGAACACTTCTACATTACTGGTGGAAATGCAAGCTGGTACAACCCCTTTGGATGTCAGTGTGGTCATTTCTCAAAAAATTAGGAAACAACCTTCCTCAAAACCCATTAATACCACTTTTAGGTATATATCCAAAGGATGCTCAATTGTGCCACAAGGACATGTGCTCAGCTATGTTCACAGCAGCTTTGTTTGTCATAGCCAGAACCTGGAAACAACCTAAATGCCCCTCGACCAAAGAATGGATAAAGAAAATGTGGTACATTTACACTATGGAGTACTACACAACAGAAAAAAATAACGACAGCTTGAATTTTGCAGGAAAATGGATGGAGCTAGAAAACATTATTTTGAGTGAGGTAACCCAGACACAGAAAGACAATTATCACATGTACTCACTCATAGGTGCTTTTTAAATATAAAACAAAGAAAGCCAGTCTATAAACCACAATCCCAGAGAACTTAGACAACAATGTGGACACTAACAGAGACTTACATAGATATAATCTACATGGGAAGTAGAAAGTATAAAAAGACAAGATCTCCTGAGTAAATTGGGAGCATGGGGACCTTGGGGGAGGATTGAAGTGGGGAGGGGAGAGGCAGGGAGGGGAGCAGAGAAAAATGTAGAGCTCAATAAATATCAAAAAAAAAAAAAGAAGAAGAAGAAGAAGAAGAATAGGCTTTGTTGTGTTGTAGGCAGTTAAAAAAAAACAAAAACGGGCTGGAGAGATGGCTCAGCGGTTAAGAGCACTGACTGCTCTTCCGCAGGTCCTAAGTTCAATTCCCAGCAACCACATGGTGGTTCACAACCATCTGTAATGAGATCTGGTGCCTTCTTCTGGTCTGCAGGCATACATGGAGGCTAAACACAGTGTACAAAATAGATAGATAGATAGATAGATAGATAGATAGATAGATAGATAGATAAAAATTAAGTTCTGGTAGAATTCTGTGCTGAAACCATCTGTTCCTAGGCTTTTAAAAACAAAAAAAACAAAACAGCCAGGTGGTGGTGGCACACACCTTTAATCCTAGCACTCAGGAGGCAGAGGCAGGCGGATCTTTGTGAGTTTGAGGCCAACCTGGTCTACAAGAGCTAGTTCCAGGACAGGCTCCAAAGCCACAGAGAAACCCTGTCTCGAGAGAAAACAACAACAACAAAAACCCAAAACCTTGGAAGTATAGGTGCCAGTCTGTGATCTCAGTAGTTGTGAAGCTGAAGGAGAATGATCATGAGTTCTAGTCCAGCCTGGGCTACAGGAGAGACTAACTAAAAGCATCCAGTCCTAAAGAAGCCAGGTGTGGCAGCACATGCCTGTCATTTGAGCTCTTGGGAAGCAGAGGCAGAAGGATCAAGAGTTCAGTCATTCTTGACTACAGTGTCAGACCACCCTCAGCTATGATAGACTCACAAAAAAGGAAAACTTCCTCTTCGTATGGAAGCATGGCTATAACTGTGAGGACAGGGCTACGAGAGCTAATGGCAGTAGTGTGGGACCCTATCCACCCATGCAGGCCGAGGAGGCAGAGATGGACAGATGGGGTCATCTGACTTGGAATGCATTCAGCTGACTGGATACAGATGGCAGGCACTCTGAGCTGGAAGCTCAGATAGGAATTGCTACAGTAGAAGATCCTGAGACTCGCTGGGACCTGGAGGTGGAAGAAAGAAATCTAGCAGCCAAATAGACTGGGGCTGGCGTACAGATCAGCTGAGGAAAGACAGGGCAAACAGGAAGTCTACCACAGCCAAAGAGAAAACGTGGGCTCAAACGTGGGAAGAGAATGCAGACACCTGGGACACAGATGCGGAGTCAAGCAGCACACTGAGAGGACAGACACTGGATCACATGAGTCACCCCAGCACACCAGACTCACCTTAGTCCCTGTAGTAGTGTCTGCTTTGGTCTCAGCACCAAGGCGATCAAACACGGATGTTCTATGGAGACCTGGGAGAGAAGTGGCACCATGAGGCAGTACCTGCCTAGTGGTTCCACGGGACCATGTCTAGGTTGACCACAGAGCAGACGCCAAGGTGGGATGACCTAGCAGGGACAGACCATGCTTGGCTCAGGCTCTACAACTACACTAGTGGCTCATATTGACCTTCACACAAACTCACAAGTGTCAAATTTGGGAAAGATCAATAAACTGGTTAGCTTTATGTCAACTTGACACAAGCCACAGTTATCTAAGACTACGGAACTTTGATTACGAAAATGTCCCCGTAAGATGGGCTGTAAGTAAGCCTAAAGGGCATTTTCTTAGTGATCTATCAGGTCTACAAGAGAGCAGGCTGAGCAAGTCATGGGAAGCAAGGCAGTAAGCAGCACCCCTCCATGGCCTCCAGGTTCCTGTCCTGACTTCCTCCAGTGATGTGGAAATGTAAGCCAAATAAACCCTTTCCTCCCCAACCTGTTTTTGATCATGGTGCTTCGTCATAGCAATAATAACCCTAACTAAAATAATCAATGAAAATTGATACCTGAAACTCACTGTGCCTCTGTCTAAGCTGATGTGGAAGGAAAAGTGTTTCTTCTTTGAGATTGGGTCTTATGGAGCCTAAGCTAATTTTGAACTATGTAACTGAGGCTGGCCCTGAACTCCTAATTCTCCTATCTACACCTCCAAAAGCTAGAATTACAGCTAGGTGCTACCACACCCTGCTTTTGGGTAAAGAGTTCTTAACCTCCACTTGTTCCTTTCATGCTGGCAATTGTGGGCAACTGGCAGAACATGATGAATGGCGATGAGTCCTCCACTAAATAAAACCTACATCTCAGCGGCACAGTAGTGGCACACGCTATTAATCCCAGCACTCAGGAGGCAGAGGCAAGTGAATATCTGAGTTTGAGGCCAGTCTGGTCAACAGAGCTAATTCCAGGATAGCCAGGGTTACACAAAGAAACCCTGTCTGGAAAAAACACAAAATAAATGACTAAATAAATATTAATAAATAATTAAAGTGAAGGAAAAGGAACAGAGCCTCTCTAGGGGCACGGCATAGTTGCAGTGACACAGGCAGATCCATACATCCTACTCCAGAGAGGGACAACACCATGGGTATGGGACCCAGGAAGAGGACATGCACCATCTGGAAGTTCTTCCAGGAGATGAACTCTTGCTTTGCCTCACAGTGCTGGTGTCCACTACGGGCCTATCACCCTTAGCCAGGTATGGTCACTTGCTTCCCAGGCCAGCCATAACTTTCTTTTTGTCTCTGCCTTCCAGGCAAAAGACATGAGGAGTCCAGCTTCATGAACAGCAGGATGACAGCACAGAGGTGAGGGAGTCTCTTCCTCTGTGGTCACTGTCCCGTTAGCCAAAGATCCTGTTACCTGCTTCCCTCTGAGCCCCACCTACTGGGCAGGACCATCACCAGGCAACAAGCTAAGAGAGCCCCATCTGCAGCCCACACCGCCTGTACCTTTCGCTGCCTGCTGCTGCTCCAGGATCTTGCGTGTACGGGGGGTGGTCCCTTTGGGCATGTGGATGATGTACTTGCCCTCCATCTCAGCTGTCACCCGCCGCCTCTTGGTAGGAACAACCAAGCTCTCCTCCTCTCTGCGGGCCAGAGCTGGTGAGAAGACATGGGGTTAGCTCCTTCAGGGATAGATTTTCTGGAGGGCGTATGGGGGAAACCTGGCTATAGACAAGACAATCTGTCTGTCTCTGTCCTCTCTCTTTGGAGACAAGGTCTTACTAGTAGCCCTGGCTGGCCTCCACTAACAATCACACTGCTTTAGCCCTGGAGGGCTGAGCTTATGGGCATGCACGATAATGCCCAGCTGCAAACCAGTGTCTTTCATCTCCTTACTTGTGAGACGGAATCATTCATATGCAGAGCTGCCCCCATTACCAGACTGAGTCACTGAGGACATTAGTCATCTGGTGTGGCTAAACCACAGATGTGCCTGGGATTTGTAAGCAGTGGTGGCTTCCCAGACGCTGTAGACTACAGGACCCACTGGGATGGGGATCCTCAGACACCATGGTGCTACCTTCAGAACTGTGTGCTTGTGCCTTCTGCCGATTCTTTTTATGCTTTCACTTTTTAACAAGCACTCAAGGTCCATACTTACTGTTTAGGTATTATGTAAAATTAATTATACTTTGAAATCTATGTATTGGAGCTGGAGAGATGGTTCAGTGGTTAAAGAATATTTGCTGTTCTTCCAGAGGACCTAGGATTATTTCCCAGCACCCACACGGCACCTCACAACCATCTGTAACTCCAGTTCCAGGGGACCAGATGCCCTCTGTGGCTTCTGCTGGCACTAGGCATTCATGTGGTGCACAGACATACTGCAGACAAAACATCCATACCACATACAATAAGGAAAGAATTATGATGTGTGTGCACATATGTGGTGCTCTCTCCCTTTACTGCATTGATCCCAGGAACTGAACTGTCACCAACCCGAAATTATACTTCTTTTCTGTTGCAAAGCCAGGGTCTCACAATGTAGCCCACACTGGTCTGGGACTTGTAATCCTCCTGCCTCAGTCTCTCCACTTCCCTTCACAATGTCAGGAGGGGGCTGTGCCACCACTGTCTCAGCACTTTATTAACTACTTTTAACTTTCTCTTTTTCCTTTTTGGTTTGCTGTAACTCTAGCCTGGAATTCTATATAGACCAAACCAAACCTGAATTTGGAATGATCCCCTGCTTCTGCTTTCTGAATGCTTGACTTAGAGGTGTATGCCACCATACCTAGATTTTCATATTTACTTACTTTTTGTTTGTTAGTTTTTCAAGACAGGGTCTCCCTGTGTAGCCCTGGCTGTCCTAGAACTTGCTCTGCAGACCAGGCTGGCCTCAAGCTCAGAGATCCATCTGCCTCTGCCTCCAGAGTGCTGGGATTAAAGGCATGCACCACCACTACCTAGTCCTTACTTACTTTTGTTTACAGATTATTTATGGTGCTGGGGATTGAATCCAGGGTTTTGTGTATGCTAGGCAAGTACTCTACCACTTAGCTACAGTCTAGTCCCAGAATCTTTTTCTTTTTATGAGACAAAAACTTGAGCTTGGGGCTGGAGAGATGGCTCAGAGGTTAAGAGAACTGACTGCTCTTCCAGAGGTCCTGAGTTCAGTTTCCAGCAACCACATGGTGGCTCACAGTCATCTATAATAAGATCTGGTGCCCTCTTCTGGCATGCAAGCATACATGGAAGGAATGTTGTATACATAATAAATAAATAAATCTTAAAAAAAAAAACAAAAACAACTTGAGCTTGTAGCCTAGCCTGGACGCAAACTCACAACAATCCTCTTGCCTCCACCCTCCCAAATGTTGGTATTAAAGGTGTGAGCCACTACACCAACAACTAATTTTACCTTCTAGTTGAAGGTGCTTCCATACACACACACGGCAAAGACAAAGCCAGAGCAGTGACAACAGATAGCATGTGATGACTACTGGGCAACTGAAAAGTGAAGTCCTCTCCCTGGGCCTCAGTTTCCACAGGTGCCTTATGACACTAGGAAATAGGAATGCGTGCAACAAAGGGGCAAGAACAAGGCAGAGAGCAGCAAAGTTCGAGAGGCCAAAGGCTGAGTCCCACTACAAGCTTGAAGCTCTGGTCAGAGGGTAGTCAGAAAAACTTAAGCAGAAGCTGTTGCAGGTTGAAGATCACAGGCAAGAGGAAGTGATGAGGTCTGGGGCGTGGCTCAGCTGGTAGAGTTCTAGCCTACCCTGGGTTCAATCCCCCTAGCACTGCATAAAAAGATGTGGTGATCCATGCTTGAGGTCTGATCCATGGGGCAGGAGGAACAGGAGTTCGAAGTCATCCTGGCTATATATGTGTATATATATAACAATTTCAAGGCCAGCCTCAGTTACTAAGAAGTGGAAAGCCAGGTCTATATCTTGGAGAGCTTCTCACTTTCCTTGAAACCAAGACATCACCACTGCCCTTCTAGAAACAGTAACAGGGAGCTAGACAGATGGCTCAGTGCATAAGATCAAGTACTGCTTTTGCAGAGGGCCCAAGTTCAGTTCCCAGCACCCACATCAGACAGTTCATAACAGCCTATAACTTCAGCTTCCGGAAAACCATTTTCTGGCTTCCATGGATACCTGTACACACAGCACACAACCACAGACATACACATAACTTAAAAAATAAATCTTTAAGTTAAAACAAATGAAGAGGTCTACTTGTGGAGCAGTGGAGCAGGGGTTGTCCCCAACGCTTTGGCTAGCTTCTGGGAACCTATTCCTCACACTGGGTTGCCTGGCCCAGCCTTAATACAAGGGGAGGAGCTTGGTCTTAACAGCAACTTGATATGCCACGCTTTGTTGACACCCATGGGAGGCCTGCCCCTTTCTGAACAGAAACAGAGGAGGAGTAGATGGGGGAAGCAGAGAGGAGGGGCTAGGGGGAGGAGATGTAAAGTAAATGAATACATTCAATTAAAAAAGAGAGAGAGAAACAAAAATGAAGTTCTCAGACTTGATCAAGTTCACAGAGGTCAATGACCCTTGGGTAGTCTCTGAAGCACTTTGCCACATTTAGTAGCACCCCCATACACATACATACATACACACACACACACACACACACACACACACACACACACACACACACACCTGCTCACCCATATCCCCCTGCACTTCTGCCCAAGAGCCCTCACCAGCAGCCTTAGCACTCTTCGCTGCCATCTTGTTGGACACGGTGACAGAGATCTTGGAGCTGCTGGTGTCCGAGCGCCTTGGCGGAGTGTGGGGTGGAGAGTCATGGTTCAGGCTGTTAGTGATCATTCGAGAAGCAGCTGTGGGAGGAAAGAAGTGAGTCCAGTTGTGCTGTGGGTACCTGGAGAAGGGGCTGGGAAATGGTGGTGAGAATTCTGGAAGAACAGTCTAGGAGTGAGTTCTCAACCCAACAGTGTTGGAGCCTGGCTGCCAAGGGAAAGCACTGTATGGAATCAGGAAGAAGCTGCAGCGGTCACCTCATGACTGCTCCATCCTCATGATGTAAAGGATGCACAGGAACCTGGAAGGTATCTTCATATTCCCAGGCACCAGCTTACCATGTCCGACTCCTCAGAGAAAACTCCTCTAACATCCCACGCCACCAGAATACTTTTACTTCTGCTATCCTGACCCATGACATGCTTTGTTCCACAGTCCTTATTTTTTTAAAACAATAATTTATTTTTATTTTATGTGTATTGGTGTTTCAACCTGTATGTATGTCTTTGAGAGGGTGTCAGATCTTGGAGTACAGATTGTTGTGAGCTGCCATGTAGGTGCTGGGAACTGAACCTAGGTCCTCTGGAAGAGTAGTCAGTGGGCTTAACCACCGAGCCATCTCTCCATCCCTGAAGTCCTTATCACTTGACAGGATTTTTCTTTATAAAGACTTTGTCTCAGCCTGGTGGTGGTGTTGTGTGTTTAATCCCAGCTGGATCTCTGTGAATTTGAGGCCAGCCTGGTCTACAAAGTGAGTTCCAGAACAGGCTCAAAAGCTATAGAGAAACCCTGCTCAAAACAAAACAAACCAAAACAAAAAAAGACTTTGTCTCACTCTGGACTGGCCTGGAACTCACAACATAACCCAGGCAATCTTCCTGCCTCAGCCTCCCAAGTGTTGGGATTATACACAAGCCATCATGTACAGCTTTGGTTTAATTTTTCTGTTACTTGAAATTATAAAAGGTGTTTAGAGCCGGGCGGTGGTGGCGCATGCCTTTAATCCCAGCACTCGGGAGGCAGAGGCAGGCGGATCTCTGTGAGTTCGAGACCAGCCTGGTCTACAAGAGCTAGTTCCAGGACAGGCTCCAAAGCCACCGAGAAACCCTGTCTCAAAAAACCAAAAAAAAAAAAAAAAAAAAAGGTGTTTAGGCCAGGCATGATGGAACATGCCTTTAATCCCAGCACTTGGGAAGCAGAGGCAGGTGGATCTCTGTAAATTTCTTGGCCTACATGCATTCCAAGCCAGTCAGGGCTATATCTATATAGTGAGTCCTTGTTGGAAGGAAGGGAGGAAGGGATAGATGGAGGGAGGGAAAGAGGGATGCAGGGGGAAGAGAAAAGGGAGGGAGGGAAAGGGAGAAGAGGAAAATGCACCCAGAAAATGTTATGGACAGGTCCTTTAAAGATTGGCAAAACTCATCTATACAACTAGTGGCCAGGAATGTGGTTGCCCTAGAAGGACAGCCATGCTTGTCTCTGCCTTGGGATGCTGGCTATCGGCTATCTTATACTGAATGCTATTCAGGAGCGCCTTTAATGAGTTAGTGCTGAGGCTAGAACACAGGGCCTCACAAGCTAAGCAGACACTCTGGTGCTGAGTTACACCCCAGGCAGCAAAGCCATTATGACAAAATCTTTTCTATATATGTGATGTGGGCTTATTAGAGACATGAAATCTCATTTCTACATCTTCCCTGCACCAACACCTTTGGGTGTGCCCTGCCACTGACTCTACCTGCAGCCTTATGGCTTTGCTTTGTCCAATGGTACAAGAGCAGTGGCACAACAGCAGAGACTCCCTAGGTCCTAGTGCTGGGGCCTGCCTTCTAAGGCTGTTTTTAGGAACATGCCTAGGCTAGCTTGCTGCATGATAGAAGGTGCCAAGTCACCTCTGTTACTCCAGCTGACATCAAGCCAGTAATGAAATGTATAGATGAAGCCATCCCTTAACCTAGATGTCAGACCCACAGAGACCTGCTGAGCTGGATCTGAGCACAATGGCCAGCCAACTCATAAACTGAGAAGTAAATGTCTATGACTGACACATACACCTGGCCAACTGCCTGTGAGCATCCTGGAACTCTCCTGTCTCCACCTCCCATCTCACCTGGGATTACAGATGTGCACCACAGCAGCCATCTTTACTTGACTCAGGTCCTCACCCTTACATGGCAAGCACCCAAGCACCTGCCCAGCATGCCATCTCCCTAACCGCCTATTTCGTAATATATATATATATATGTATGTATATATATATATATATATCACGTTGCGCGCGCGCACACACATACATACACATCGTTTTTTCTTGAAACAGAATCTCATTGTGCAGCCCTGCCTGGGCTAGACCTCTCTATATAGATCAAGATGGTCTAAAACTCAGAGATCTGCCTCCACATGCTGGGGTTAAACTCCTCAAAATCAAGAGATCCACCTGCTTCTGCTTCCTGAGTTCTGGGATTAAAGGTGTACAGCTTCTTGATAATTTCTCTTGAGGGGAAGCTGGGGCTCAAGTCCCACAGAACAGATGCGGAAGTCAGAGGACAAGTTTTCTGTCAGTTCTTTCCTTCTGACTTTCACAGGTTCTAGACAACTCAGGTTGCCAGGTTTGCATAGCAAGAGCCTTTGCAAGCCCCCACACCTTTCTCTTCTTTTCTTCTTTTCTGAGATAGGATCTCATGTATCCCTGGCAGGCTTCAAACTCATTACTTTGAATTTCTTTTTTACTTTTAAATTTTTTTTTATTTAGGGGTGTGTGTGTGAGCCATGTTCATACAGGTTTCTTTGGAGGTCTGAAGAGGGTGTCAGATCCCTGGTGCTGGAGCCACAGGCATTTGTGAACTACTTGATATGGGTGCTAGGAATTGAACTCAGGTTCTCTGGAAGAGCATTAAGTGTTCTTAATTACTGAGCCATCTCTCCAACCTCTACTTTAAATGATAAACCTCCTGCTACCACTTTCGAGTGCTGAGATTAGAAGTATGTACCACAGTGCCTGGGTTGTTTGGAGCTGAGGATGAGCCCAGGGTCTTATGTACACTAGGTGAGCACTGTGCCAGGTGAGTTCTAGCCCAGCACTGTCTGTCTGTCTGTCGCCCAGGTCTTCAGTCTGTGCATTCATCTACAATCCGCGCACCAACACACCTGGCATTCCTGTAGCTGTTCACAGATTTGCACCAGCACCAGCACACGCTCCCAGCCTGGGTCCAACTGACCCTGTGGCCTTCTGGTGTCAGCTCCGCTAAGTGTCCTTCCGTGGTCTACTTACTACTAGGAATATAAAAACTCATCTCTTTTTTGTTTTTGTTTGGGGACTGCATAGCTTTAAATGACACCAAGCACACTGTTAAGGTGCTGTGTGACACTGCACCACACAGAAAGCCACAATGTGCTTCATAGGAACATGTGTGGCTCACAAGCTCTGTTCTGGAAATGAGTCACAGTGGTGCTGGTTGTGAGCTCAGCAAATGACTCAACAAATTATAGTAAACAAGGTGTCCTGAAAAAGGACACATGGGGGTCACTGAGACAGCTCAGTGAATAAAGGCAGTAACGTGGGTGAAGGTCCTGATGCCCAGAACCCACATGGTGGAAGAGGAGAACAACTAAGGGTCCATTAGCCACCACTTATGCCATGCCACACAAATATTCCACAGACATGCACACACAGAATAAATAAATGTAGCGCCGGATGGTGGTGGCGCATGCCTTTAATCCCATTACTCGGGAGGCAGAGGCAGGCGGATCTTTGTGAGTTCGAGACCAGCCTGGTCTACAAAAGCTAGTTCCAGTGCAGGCT